>CM055127.1:90499468-91076968 GCA_029206835.1 Rana muscosa | reverse complement strand
TCGCCAGAACAGGGTACCACTTCCACTTGGTATACTAGTTCTGGTGACATCCAGGGATTCCATTACTTATGGAGGGATTTTCTCCCACGTTCTGTTTTGTTTAGAAAGGTTGTTTCACCAAAAGATAGACTACAATGTTGCTGACATCCCGTATGTAAATATACAGAAAAGGGGGGGTCCCCCAAAGAGGGTTGGGACTTCTAAGGCAACCAATTATAAGTACAACACTAAAAAGAAAATTTGTTTATTAAATGAGGTTTAAGAAGTCAATGTAAGCAACATTCAATTGACTGATGAATAAAAACAATATCAAGATAACAAACACAGTTACAATGATTGTGGTTTGACATAGATGGTGTCTCCAAAATGAAGGTAAGGCCCGACGTGTTTCAGGATATTATCCTTTCCTCAGGGGCATTCCTTAGTGGAGAGCAAAATATATCTATAACAAAAAGTACAAAAGAAGGTTGGTAACACAGAGACAAGGAATCTTGAGCACCGTTAAAAGCAAAAAGGCAGACTTTAAACAAGGGACATGCAGTCAAATACCATCAGTATTAACAGTATAAAATTGTATATACAATTTAATTAACATCTGTTAACACTGATGGTATTTGACTGCATGTCCCTTGTTTCAAGTCTGCCCTTTTGCTTTTAACGGGCATGTTTTGTCTTTAGTTCTACACTAACATAGTACATGGCTCCAGCTGGTGTGAATGCTTGTCCCAGAGACAGAATGTGAATTGGGGGAATCGCCCAAAGCCATAGGAAATCCCACTAGAGCAGGCATTCCCATACTTCACCTCACTTCCTGTTATATTGACAACTGGCAGATTTCAAGAGGAACAAAGCAGTTTTTTTATTTTTTTACAGCACAAGGGTCAGATTCAAATAGAGGCCCAAAAGCACTGGCTTTACTAAATACAGGCAGCATAAACGTGAAGTAAAAAATGTCTGTAATGTCTGTCTGCCTACTCTTTATAAGTTTATAGGTGTTGCAAATCTTTGATGCCATATACATTTGGCATTTTCATACCTGAGACCTTGTAACACTAATGAGTCGCATGACACTGGGGAGGTAAAATGGCTAATTGGGCCCAATTTGGAGCTTTTAACTTTGGGGTGTACTCACTTTTGTTGCCAGCAGTTTAGACATATATTAATGGCTGTGTGTTGAGTTATATTGAGGTGACAGCAAATTTACTGTTAAGCCCCGTTCACACAGGGGCGGCACAACTTTGGGGGCGACTCGTGCAGGCGATCTCAAGACGACTTGAGAGGCGATTTGCAAAATGACTTCTGTATAGAAGTCAATGCAAGTCGCCACGAGTCGCCCCCAAAGAAGTACAGGAACCTTTTTCTAAGTCGGAGCGACTCGAGACGCTCCTATTAGAACGGTTCCATTGAACAGCGCGGGACGCGACTCGTCAGGCGACCGAGTCGCCTCTATGTGAACCGGGCTTTATACAAGCTGTACACTCACTACTTTAAATTGTAGCAAAGTTTAATTTCTTCAGTGTTGTCAAAGGAAAAGATAGAATAAAATATTTACAAAAATGGGAGGGGGTGTACTCACTCTTGTGAGATACTGTGTTTGAATATATAGATAGCTATACAAAAAAAAAATGCGTATCTTGAAGAGCACAGTATATTCTGCTTTGACTCTTAACATCAACAGTTTGTTCTGTGCTTGCTGACATTTTGGTAAACTGAGAGAATGAAAATACACAAAATGTTCCATAAAAGGAAGTCCTCTGCGGCAGATATGAACAACATTAACAAAGTGCCCTCAGTATATATTTTATCTGTACCAGAACAGACAAAACATTCATTGAGCTGAGATTATTTACGTCACCCAGATAATGAATCTCAAATTTAGCCGTGGCAGTTAATGCTAACAGCATCTGTACTGATACGCAGATCTGCAGAACACCAACCCAAAGAGGAGGTTACTTTACTTTTATGGGATCAGTGAAAGGGTTTGTTTTAATAAACTGAGTGATGCAAGCAAAGTCTAGCAGGGTCTGTTGGTTGCAGCAGATGAGTGTAAAGTAAGTTAAGGGAATTCCTGGCCAGAAAATCTTCTAAGCTAATTAGCACTATATTTGAGGTCAAAAATCTTAATGGGGAAAAAGATGACAAACTGTGGATGTGTTTCATTACATAATGTAAACTTGCATACACATAACAAGGATAATTTTTGTTTCATTCCAAATGAGAACCATATAGCATGTTGACACTTTATAAACGTTCCATCTATTTTTGATTGAATAAAAAGGCATTGTATGAAAGCAACTCTTCAACAATCTGTTTTAGCAGTCAAACAAATTTTAGTCGGGCACTCTCGTTTTTTGACACTTTAGGTTGCTCGGGAAAAGTAAACAATTGCAGCTAGGGACGATGACATTTCTGTGGAACTTCATTTATAGATTCTCATTTTTGTGTTTGCTCAGACCCCCCCATACTATATTTCAATATTTATTGGGGACACCGGTTTAATTCTCACACAAGAGTGTTATACTGTGGCTTACAGGAGATTGGACACTAGCAAACAAAGCTGGTATCTGTGTCCCACTGGGGAGCTTTCCTGTCCCATAGCCAAAACGGGAAGTGAGGAAATCCCTGCAAATTTAGGGAATCCTCTGGGGCCCCCCAGGTCATCAGAGCTAATGTCCCTATTGGACGATTTCCCCTCTTACTTTTCAGAGGACAACCCAAAATTTGAGATTTTCTTTCACTTTTAATGATTATGGTAACCAGGACAAACAGAGAGTGAATCTCCCTAATAGGGGCACAGACCACAATAAAAACCTAATAGGTTTTTTAACCCCTCTACACTTTATCCAAAACAAAGTTTTGCCTTTAGTTATACCTAAAGGAGTGTATTTTTTTAGTTCTGCACTCCTGTTACCCATATTTAGCCAACAATGAGCTAAAGTCCACTGTTGGCTGACATCACTCAGCCAGTCCAGGCTCTGAATGGATCCCGACTTGTCTGTATCCACCCAGATTCTTGACTGGCAGCTGGTTCACCCTCTCAGCATTCTTCTGAGAGCCTGAGCCAGCCCCCTCCACAGCTCAGCACTCCAGTAAGTGCTGGAGGGGTAGAGCAGAGAGCCGCTGACTGTCCCCCGCTCTCTGCAGACCGTAACCTGAGTGATCAGTGGCGTTTGATCGCTCAGGACCCCTCTCTTCCCTCGTGACAACAGGCCGGGGATGTTCTCTCCACACCCGCTCTCACTATTCAAAAAAGAGCATGGCCATGATGGGCTCCGCCCATATGGCCGCATCATTTATTCATAGAGTTCAGTGAATGAATGAACTATGGGTACTGTCACCCTTTGCGGCTGATGGCTGTAGTTTGCAATGAACTACCAAGGCACTGATGAGCGCTCCTAGGTAGTTTATTGGTCTTCCTGTTACTCAGTAACGTGATAAATCTTTCTATTCAAGTTTTTTTTTTTCCATGTAAATAAGCGTGCTAAGCTGCACAATACAAATGTGGGCTTCCATTGTTTTAATATACAATAAGGCCTCTTCTACATGGGCGGCTGAGTGCAGTAAAAAAAATAGTCGACACACGGTTTTATATTTATACAAGAGGCTGTGTTTAGCAGGCAGTGCAGCTGCTCTACTGCCCTCTGAAGAGCAATCTGTCACAGATTGGCCTTAATATTTTCTGGTGGCATTTTACTTTTGCAAGCATGCTTCTTGTCTTTTATATAACTGGATGTTTGTTAATGCAAGAGAAATGTACGATTTTTCACAACTTTTATTGATGGTGGGTTGCATACTCTGATAATCTTTTGGATATTTGTGCATTATAGTGCATCTTAACTTTACTAGTTTGAGGCCAACAATTTTTTGGTGAGCTGCTTTTCAGTTAGTGGTGGCACTGAATGACTTGTTTCTGCACTGATCTGTTGGCAGATGCAGTGTTGTCAGAGATCAGCATGACAATCAGGCAGGTAGCGTTATCATAGTGTTATAAATATCAGAAGTCAGGCTGGGGTAATAACCAGAATGACAGCAGAAATTGCAGAAGAGAATACTGGAGCAACACAAAGAACCAGGTGGAACCTTTCTGTGCAATTGCTGTCCAAGTGCTGCAGATCTCGGGGATAAGGTAAGTGGGAGCTTGCAGTTTCTTAAATTAACACTATATTTACTAATTAATGTTTAAAATGTGTTGGTATCCTTTTTAAACTGCACGTTGCCTGTTTCAGTGCAGGCACTCCTGTCAAGTATTTAGAATGAATGTGGTAACTGTGCTACTATACGTTTTGATAGCTTTTGGGAGTATAACTAGCAAATTATTATTTCTATAACTATTCAATTTTTTTCTGTCCACTGCAAGGTGCCAGTTAAACATGTTTACAGAGTGCTTCAGTGTCAGGAGGAAGAGCTCACTCAGATGGTCTCAACAATGTCTGATGGCTGGAAGTTTGAGCAGGTAAGCCATGAGAGTAGCTTACGGTGTTTAATTCTAAATTTTTCATTCGTTTCTATAATTTTTCCTTTTAAAAGTAAATGCAATGGCATATGATTTACCGTGAACTGCTTGCTTTTGACAAACTATATTTTTGTTTTACAAAATTAAGTGGAACTGACATTCATGTACAGTATTACGGCCTTTTGTTGTTTGCTACCTTCTAGTCTGCTTAAAAGGATAAGTTCACTTTTTTGAAAAAAAAAGAATAAATGTTTTGAAAAAAAAAGAATAAATGCACATTTTTTGCAGATGCAAAAAGAAATCATAAATGCAAAATTTTTTTTAGGAGCCTGGAAAGCATTGCACTCATGATCAGCAGATCATGGGTGCAATGCAGGGCTCCTGCAGACTGTCAGTGTAAACAATGACAGGAAGAATCAATGAACTACCTAGAGAACTCATTGGGAAATGCAAGCTGTCAGCCATAAAGGATGTTGGCACTTGTAGTTCATTCATTTACAGAACTCTGCCATGCTCTTTTCAAATGGTGATAACGAGTGCGGGGAGAAGATCTTCGACCCGCTGTCACATGTTACATGTTTCGTCCTAAAAACGGGTAGAACGTGTAACATGCACCCAAAGAAGAACTTATCCTTTTACATAAACCATTGAAGGGATCTTGTTATCTGTTCATTGGGTGAAAAAAAAAAACTGATTGTGTCAGAAATTCAGAGCTGTCCTGTGTCCTCTGAACACTTCATCTGTTATTGAAAACTGTCCATATACATGGATCAGCTGATCCACACAAGTGGGGTGGATGGAGAAATCCTCCCTGCTGTGTTCTTGTATTCTGACAGCAGGGACTGCTCTGCTGTCAGAATACACTGATCAGCCCCACAGCCAATTGGTTTGAAGGAAAAGTTTCCAACAAGCTGGTTCGGAGAAGTCGATCATTAAATGAACTTCTATGGAATGGGAATGGTCATAGATGGATCGAAATTCAGCCAGTCCCTGCTGAACCTCACAAAGTTCAATCCATGTATGGCAAGTTTTTAAAGAAGTTAAATTAGCCCTTCTCGTTTTTATCTGTGGACCGGAGGATTATTAGTGTCTGTTGGTGGAGATAGGAGAGTGGAAATGGTTGAAATAGTTTAGGCAAAGGTCATCTTGGCAGGGCAGACACTATTGACACCTTAAAAATTACATGGGTTGTCAGCCCACAACAGGTCCTAGAAGCCGAGTGCATTTCTGGCATATCAAATGTTATTTTTCTGTACTTGTAGGAGTAAAATACTTGTAGGAGTAAAATATTTGGAAATGTGCATATATTTTTCTAATAGACTATTACTGCTTTTAATAGGCTATAAGGGGCCCGTGTTTGGCATTTTCTAATCATTCTGGCCATGCGGATTAGCTCTATGAACAGCCTGCCCTATTTTAAGAGAACAAGCAACCGTTCATACACTAAATTTACTGTTAAGCTCTTAAGCAACACCATAAAGAATACTGCCTGCTATGCTGAGAATGAGCAGCAAAAAGCATGACGTATGTTTTTTGGTGCGCTGCAGTAAAAGTGGATTGTGCTCTACTGTAAAAGTGCATTGAGTGCCTTCCAAATACTGGCAGTACATTGTGGTAAATGCCTACTTGCATCGTGCTGTAAAATATGTGTTTTAAAGCACATGACCACACCACCAAGATCTGAATGGTATCTTTAGTGATTTCAGGTGTAAGGTGGGTTAATGTCATACAAATTGTAAACCCTTGTTGGATGTCTAAAGATTTGAAAATTAACTTTCTCTTTTTGTCCATGGACGGACACAGCCTTCTCAATCATTGACATATGAGTTATGTTCCTGTTCATAGGAGAGGACTAGGCAGAACATGTTAAGTTTAAACACATGTTACATTAATCAGAGTTAAACAGCCCCGCCTAAGGGGTGGTCCCTCTAGACATAACCCTCCGCCCTGCAGTCAGCAGCTCAGTTTTTTTTCTGCCTAGCAGAGGATAAGGACGTGGCTCTCTTTTTGGGTTGAGTCCAGAAGATTTTTTTTTTTTTTGTGATATCTTCTATCAACTGCCGGCTGGGCGACAGGCTGGATATTATAGATCCTTGTAGTCTTCCCAGTTTCCTGCCCTCGAGCGTGCCAGTCCTTAGCTTCGCACTGGTTCTACCACGACGTACCCCATGGCTCCAGGGGTGGCCGGTGAGCACATGCTCCTGGGGTCCACATATGACTGGGCTAATTGTTGTCTCACTCACAGTGGACCGGGCCGACAGCTACTCTAACTCGGTTGTAGGCCTGTCAGGGACGCACCAGCGAGTCCTCACGGGACGAGTAAGTACTATTTCCCCCTGCCTCGGCAGGTGGGAACAGCTGGGCGTTTCAGGGAATTAGGGGTTCTCCTGTCCTCTCTTTCCCTGCTCTGTCACATTTCCCCTTCTGCTCTAGCGGGGCGCACCTGTGGAGGGGGGGGCTATGGATCCCGGGGACTGTGGGGTGCCTGGGCTCGCTTGTCTGTGAGGGGTGCTCTGTTCTGGAGAAGTCCCTGTGCGGCCTTCTCGTCCACATCGCACTGCTCGGGCGCCGCCACCATTTTCTTGTATGCCTGCTGTTTTACATGTAATTTTTCATTGGCGGCCATTTTGCCGTGGCCGCGCTATGGCGCAGGTTGTCATTGCGAGCGCCCATTTTCTTGTGGTCGCGCCCTTTTCCTGCTGGCGGCCCATTTTGGATGGGGTTTTGGCCTCTAGTGCTGGCTTCATGTAAAGCGCGCAGCACAATTCTCAGTTTTCTCCTCACACATGCTGTGTACAGACAGAGGCAGGCAGCGGCGCTAAGCGTTCTCCTGCTGGGTGGTGAGTCCCCTGGGTAACCTGCCCCCCCCCCCCCGGTCAGTGCAGCAAGAAGGAGGGGGTGGACTTTTCAGTTTTTGTCTGAGTCCCCGAGAGCTGTCAGTCATGGAGTCAGTGTCTGGTCCTTCTTCCCCAAACATGTCAGAGGCGGTAGCCGGTGCCCCTGCATCTGCAGTGACCATGGACGCTTTGCCGGCAGTCCTGGAATCATTTGTTGCCAGGGTAGAAGTGGCGTGCGAGTGTAAGGGGGGTAAAAAGCGCCCCCTCCCTCCGCCATCCTCAGGGGAATGCTCTGACTCAGACCCGGACAGGACCCCGGTTCTGGGTTATCGGTGGAGGCGGACCAGGACCTTCCCTGTGAGGAAGACCCTTCATCCGGGTCAGCGCATGACAGGGCACTTGTGGGTGCGCTTATCAATGCTGTGAGGGACTCCCTTAAGCTGGAAGTTGCAGCTGAGGCTTCCACGGAGGGGTCAGTCTCTTTTGGGTCGCACAAATCGACCCGCTCTGTGAAGGTGTTTCCCTATGTGTCCTTCTTTGATAAATTCATAGATAAGGAATGGGAAAAGCTGCAGAAGTCCTTTGTGGTCCCTCAGCGCCTGGCGGTCAGGTATCCTTTTGAGGAAAGCATTTTGAAAAAATGGGCTTCTCCTCCAGTCGCTCGGTTAAATAAAGTAACGACTCTCCCTGTGAAGGGGACCCCTGCATTTAAGGACCATGCTGATAGGAGGTCCAAGGCCCTGAGCAGGTCTATATTCACCTTGCGGCCCTTTTGTGGCTGCTACCTTGGTGTCTCAGACGATCACTGACTGGGCAAAGATTTTGCACCAGACTGGAAGAACACCAGCTCCCTCTGGAGTGTATAAGACTGGCCGACAAGTTAGTGCAGGATCTTGTGTATGTCTGTGATGCCACTCTGGATGCAGCCCCCTTAATCTCCAGGGCCTCTGTATCTGCAGTGGTAATGCGCCGCCGCTTCTAAGAAAGCCTTGGCAGACTTGCCCTTCAAGGGTGGGAGGCTTTTTGGTACCTCGCTGGATGACCTTATTAAGGCTGTCACTGGAGGTAAGAACACTCTTCTCCCTCAGTCCACTAAGGGGAAGGAGCCGCGCCATAAGCCGGGTCCTTCCTTTCCCACGCAGAAGCGGTATTTTCGTCAGTGGGGGTCTGCGGGTAGACCTTCCCAAGCTGAAAAGGGTCCAGCTGGGGGACAGAAGCGTCCCTGGGTGCGCAAGCCTGCCACTGCATGAAGTTTTGCCCCCGCCCGACTCTTGGGTGGGGGCACGGTGGACCTCCCTGCTCTCCGACCAGTGGGTCTGCGAAGTGGTCACTTCGGGGTACAAGATCGAGTTTCTTTCCTGTTCGCCGAACAGATTCTTTTCCTCAAACCTCCCTTTACTTCCGGCTCGCTGGTCTGCCCTATTGGGGGCAGTGCAAGGTTTACTAGGGGCCGGAGTGATATTACCTGTACCACTGGAAGAGAGGTTTCAGGGTTTTTATTCTAATCTGTTTGTGGTCCCAAAGAAGGACAGAGTCCGTCCGATCCTGGACCTCAAAGCCTTAAATGTCTTTGTAAATGTTCGGAAATTACACATGGAATCCATTCGCTCAGTGGTTGCTGCGCTCCATCCGGGGGACTTTCTGGCATCCCTGGACATCAAGGACGCATACTTGCATGTCCCAATTTGCACAAGACACCAGAGGTTTCTGCGCTTTGCAATCGGCGAAGACCACTATCAGTTTGTGGCTCTTCCCTTTGGCATAGCGTCAGCACTGAGGGTTTTCACCAAGGTGCTCGCCCCGATTCTAGCTTTGCTGAGATAGCGAGGCATTGCTATTGTGGGCTACTTAGACGATCTTCTCCTGAGAGCAGCTTCTGGCTCAGAATTGGAGGAAGATGTGGCTATCGCCAGTCAGACCCTCTGAGAATTCGGTTGGGTGTTAAACATTCAGAAGTCGGTCCTGACACCGACACAGCGTTTGGAGTACCTAGGGGTGATTCTGGACACCAAGGTGGCCGAGAGTCTTCCTTCCTTTGGAAAAATTGCAGACTCTCCAGTCTGCGGTGAGGTTGTTAACATCCCGCAAATGGTCGTCTCTCTGCTTTTGCATGCGAGTTCTGGGTCTCATGGTAGCCTCCTTCGAGGCAGTACTGTATGTCCAATTCCACATTCGAGTCTTGCAGAGGGAGATCCTGTCCAAATGGAACAAATCTTCATTGTCTCTGGATCATCAGATTCAGGTCAGTCGCCTGGTCAGGGCTTCTCTGAGTTGGTGGCTGAGATCCCCGGCCTTTCAGTTAGGGAAGTCGTTCCTTCCCTTCCATTGGACTGTGATTACGACGGACGCCAGCCTCACATGTTGGGGGGGGGGGGTCTGGGGTGTCCTGTCGGCTCAGGGTCGCTGGACTCCGGACGAATCCTGTCTGTCGATCAATGTCCTGGAACTTCGGGCGATCAGACTGTGTCTCTCCTCGTGGTTAAGGAGAATACAGAGACGTCCGATCAGGATTCAGTCAGACAACGCCACAGCGGTGGCTTATGTCAACCATCAGGGGGGAACAAGGAGCTCTACTGCAGCGTCCAAGGTCGCTCACATCCTGTGGTGGGCGGAATGAAGCGTGCCGGCTCTGTCGGCCGTCTACATTCCGGGTGTAGAAAACTGGCAGGCGGACTATCTGAGTCACCGGGTGCTAGACCAGGGGGAATGGTCTTTGCACCCGGTGGTGTTTCAACTCCTTTGCCGGAGGAGGTGGGGCACGCCGGACGTGGATCTACTGGCCTCTCGACTCAATCGCAAGGTGTCAAGATTCGTGGCCAGGTCCAGAGATCCCTGGGCAGACGCGGCTAATTTATGCCTATCCCCCACTGAAGTTGCTTCCTCGTCTGCTGCACAGAGTGGGGATCGAGGGGATCCCGGTGATTCTAATCGCTCCAGATTGGCCCCGGCGTCCTTGGTACGCCGACCTCGTGCGCCTGGTGGCGGACGTACCCTGGCAGCTGCCAATGCGGGAGGACGTCCTGTCTCAAGGTCCCATACTTTATCCTGCTTTACAGTCGCTGGCTTTAACGACATGGCTATTGAAAGCCAGGTACTAAGGGACCGAGGTCTTTCGGATTCGGTCATTCCAACCATGCTGAGGGCACCGAAATCTTCCTCCAGGAAGATCTACCATCGTACTTGGAAGGCATACATCTCTATGTGTGAAGAGATGGAGTGGCGTCCACGGACGTATTCGGTTTCCAGGATCCTGCTGTTTTTACAGCGTGGAGTGGATCAGAAACTTGCCTTAAGCACCATTAAAGGTCAGATTTCAGCTTTGACTGTTTTCTTTCAATGCCCTTTGGCGACCCATTCCTTGGTTAGTACTTTTGTGCAGGGGTTTCAACATGTGGCTCCCCCAATTAGACCACCTCTTCCTCCATGGGATTTAAATCTGGTGTTCTCAGTTCTTCAGGAACCTCCTTTTGAGAACATCAGAGAGATTCCTGTCTTGACACGATCTCAGAAGGTGGCCTTTCTAGTGGCCATTACATCTGTCAGAAGGGTTTTTGAATTGGCGGCCTTGTCTTGCAGGTCACCATACTTGGTCCTACATAAGGATAAGGCGGTGCTACGCCCGCAGCCCTCTTTCCTTCCAGAGGTGGTTTCGGCCTTTCACCTAAATGAGGACATTGTGCTACCTTCCTTGTGTCCTCGGCCATCGCATCCCAGAGAGACTGCGCTCCATACTTTAGACGTGGTACATGCCCTGCGGGTGTACCTGTCTGTTACGGCTCAGTTTCGGAGGTCTGACTCGCTGTTTGTGTCAGTGTCTGGTCCACTAAAGGGCCTGGCGGTCACGTCTGCCACCATTTCTCGGTGGATCAGACAGACCGTCATTCAGGCCTATGCCCTAAAGGGGCGGGCGCCCCCCCTTTCCAGTCACGACACAGTCAACAAGGGCAATTGGTGCTTCCTGGGCTTTCCGACATCAAGCGTCTGTCTCACAGGTGTGCAAGGCGGCGACCTGGTCGTCCGTGCACACTTTCTCAAAATTTTACAAGGTTGATGTGAGTGCATCTTCAGATGCTTCCTTCGGCCGCAAGGTTTTGAAGGCGGCTATTTGAGGTTGCAACTCCTCCGTTGTTTGGTGTGAAGTTAGTTGTTTTTGATGCTTTTTCCACCCCTCATTTTTTTTGACACTGCTTGGGGACGTCCCATATGTCAATGATTGAGATGGCTGTGTCCGTCCATGGACGAAAAGAGAAAATAGAATTTTTTTGTACTCGCCGTAAAATCCTTTTCTCTGTCGTCCATGGACGGACACAGCACCCACCCCTCCTTTTTTAGGTTTGTACTGCTTGTTACGAACTGAGCTGCTGACTGCAGGGTGGAGGGTTATGTCTAGAGGGACCGCCCCCTGGGCGGGGCTGTTCAACTCTGATTAATGTAACGTGTTTTAACTTTTAACATGTTCTGCCTAGTCCTCTCCTATGAACAGGAACATAACTCATATGTCAATGACTGAGAAGGCTGTGTCCGTCCATGGACGACAGAGAAAAGGATTTTACGGTGAGTACAAAAAATCCTATTTTTCTTGCAATAGAAGAATAATGTATGCCCTCCTCTCCAGCAACCAATTTCTTCTGCCTCTCGTGTTTCCTGCTTCTCCTCCGCCCATTGCTACAGCCTCAAAAAGGTATCCAGCACTCCCAAGAGGTGTTAGTGCCAATGTTCCCCACCACATGCTGGTTCCTTCCATTTGACCTAGGGTATTTGTTGGAAAAAAAACAAGTGCCCAGTGGGGAACATGGGCATCCAATACTCCCTAATTCATAGAAAGCCAAAAAATACATTCTGAGGCTTCAGTGCTAGAGAGGCGGAGAAGTTGGGAGAGAAAGATATCTAGTTTAGGGTTGCCCAAAATCAGTATTTTTTGTAGAGTCCCCTGGTATGTTGTATTTGACAGAGTAGGAATTTCAACCAATGTCTAAGCACTTTCATTTTTCTCTTGACTGCTTGTTTGGCTAGGCAATTGTTTTCCAGCATGGTTATTATGTGTTTGCTGTGGTTGCAGTTTGTCAGCATAGGTTCCATGTATGGATGCAGGCGGGATCGTCAGTCAGAGTTTCTGCTCATTGTTTCAAGGGAAGTAAAAGAGGAGGAGACCATCCTCCAGAAATTCAGCGGTGAGGTGTGTCCTTTACTGCACACAGCTCTGTATTCTCTCCTCTTCTGTACCCTTCATGTACACATGCATGGCCTTGCCAACTAACTGTTAATTGTGAGCAAAATGCCATTTGGGCCAGCATGTTGTGTTGCAGATCCCAGTTTCCTACTGTGCTTGGTTATGGCACCCCTTCCACTTTCTCCTGTATTTTAATTCTGAATGAAAGCATTGCTTGCCTGCTTGGCTTTTTTTTAATTGTAATAAATACAATACCTTTTAGTAAATGAATGAGAAACTTTAAAGGATTTCTCTAGCTGTACTTAAAACTCTGTTTTGACAAAAAATGCAGATTATTCCTTTAAAATCTCTAGGGTGCAGTTTACACCTTCCTACCATCTATTAGGCCCCTTTCACACTGGGGCGGTGGGTGCGGTGGCGGTATAGCAGAGGCGCATTGCCGGCGTTATTACCGCGGTTTCCCATTTCTTTCAATGGGAAAGAGCGGTAAACACACCGCTCCTCTCACTGCTCCAAAGATGCTGCTAGCAGGACTTTTGGAGCGGTCCTGCTAGCGCATCGCCTCGCCTCAGTGTGAAAGCCCTCAGGCTTTCACATTGAGACTGCAGGGGCAGGAGTTTTCAGGTATTTAGGCGCTATTTTTATCGCTAAACCGCCTGAAAAAATCCTCAGTGTGAAAGGGGTCTTAAGGCACATGAGTTTAAAATGGAAAACTGAACGCTTATGTCAGTTTCAATTTGCAACCCACCTGAGGGAAAAAAAGGCAATCCGTAAATTAAATATGAATAATTTTTAAAGTGAATATCTCTGGCCCTGATTTTTGCACTTGTTTTTATAGAAACCTGTTGATAACTTAAGGTATTTGCAGCTTGTCACATTGGCATTCTTGTCAGGTTTACACAGCCACGGAAACCATATTGACATTGTATGAGCACTTCAATATCTGTCATTTTCACACCCTTCCTGCCCAGGCCAATTTACAGGTTTCAGCGCTGTCACAATTTCAATGACAATTGTGCGGTCATGCAACGTTTTACCCAAATTACATTTTGATAATTTTTTCCCCACAAATAGAGCTTTCTTTTGGTGGTATTTGATCACCTCTGCGTTTTTTTTGTTTTTTTTTTGTTTTTTTTTTGCGCTATAAACAAACATTTTTATGGCATTTTTTTTTTACTACGAATGGCGGCTATCTGCGATTGTTATCGTGACTGTGACTTTGCGGCGGACACATCGGACACTTTTGACACTATTTTGGGACCATTCACGTTTATACAGCGATCAGTGCTATAAAAATGCATCGATTACTGTGTAAATGTGACTGGCAGGGAAGGGGTTAACACTAGGGGCCAATCAAGGGGGTTAAATGTGTGCCCTAGGGAGTGATTCTAACTGGGGGGGGAGGGACTGATGAGGGGAGGACCGATCGTTGTTCCTATATACAAGGAACATACGATCAGTTCTCCTCTCCCCTGACAGGACGTGGATCTGTATGTGTATACACACAGATCCACGTCCCTGCTCTGTGATGAGCAATCGCGGGTGCCCGGCGGACATCGTGGCCGACGGGCATGCGCATCGGGTCCCCAGTAATGCGGCGTGCGCACTCTCCACAATGCTGAAAGCCGAGGACGTCATATGACTGTCGCCCGGAGGGACGAAGTGTTCCTGTGGCCGCCATATTACTATACGGCAGTAAGCAAGTGGTTAAATAACCAAAGTGTCATACTTGCCTCCACTGTGCAGTTCGTTTTGCACAGAGTGGCCCCCATCCTTGACTTCTGGGGTCCCCCAGCGGTAGCTCCTCCCCCACATCGTATAACCCCCTAGGAGAAGCGCTTTCCCGGGGGGTTACCTTGCGGGTGCGCTCCCGAGTCCAGCATTTGCGTCCATAGACGGAGAATGCCGGACTCGGCCCCGGCGCCCGAATCATTGGATTTGATTGAAAGCAGCAGGAGCCAATGGCTGCGCTGCTATCAATCTTGCCAAGACAACGGGCAGAGGGGAAGAGCGCGTCTCCGGCTTGGGAATTGCGGGGCTCAGGTGAGCAAAACGGGGGGGGGGGGGGTGCTGGGGGGGCCCGGTCAGTGACAGAAGTTTTTTCACCTTAATGCATAGGATGCATTAAGGTGAAAAAACATGAGTGTTTACAACCCCTTTTAAGGCTGGGTTCACCCTGCATGCTGATGCGGCTCACAGCAGGGGTCCTGGTTCACAGTTTCAGGTCTGATTTCAGCCCAAATTTTGGGCTGCATTTGGACCTGATACGGAACCAAAAGACACGCTTCTGTGCAAATTCGCACCGGAGCAGCATCGGAGTTATGTGAACTGGCTCCATAGAGAGCCAGTCACATTCTCCTGCTATTGCAAATTGGATGTGGAGATCCTGTATCCAATTTGCAATAGTGTGAACTCGGCCTTATGCCCCATACACACGATCATTTTTAATGTCATTTTTAAAACTGACGTTTTTCTCGTCATTTTTTTTTTCTTGTTTCCTCTCAAGCCTGTCTTGCGTACACACCATCATTTTAAAAAATGTTCAAGAAAAGCGCAGTGACGTACACCACGTACGACGGCACTATAAAGGGGAAGTTCCGTTCGAATGGCGCCACCCTTCATGTTAGTAAAGTTTGTTGAGAGACGATTCGCTCTTTTCAGTCTAGTGCTTTTCAGTCCGTTACAGCATGACGAATGTGCTATCTCCATTACGAACGCTAGTTTTACCAGAACGAGCGCTCCCGTCTCATACTTGATTCTGAGCATGCGCATTTTTTTTCACGTCGTTGAAGCATACACACTATCGTTTTTCACGTCGTTAAAAAAAACGACATGAAAAACGACGTGAAAAAAGAGAGCATGTTCGAAATTTTTAATGCCTGTTTTTCACGTCGTTAAAAATGCTCTGGAGCATACACACGATCATTTTTAATGGCCATTTTTTTTAATGGCATTTTTAACGGCATGAAAAATGATCGTGTGCATGGGGCATTAGGGTTGAGGTGTTTAGAACACTCTATTTTACTGTTATGTCAGTATCTCTTTTAAAAAGGCATCCAGCAATTAATTTTGCAAACCGCTAAATGATACTTACTACGGAACAACTCGGTGAAATTGCTCTGTAATGTTGCCAACACATTATCAATTGGGAGGGTTTTATACATACAGTGCCTTGAAAACGTTTTCATATCCCTTGAAATTTTCCACATTTTGTTATCTTACAACCAAAAACATAAATGTATTTTATTGGGATTTGGTTTTCAAAATGTTTTACAAATATCTTTACTCTGATACCCCTGACTAAAATCTAGTGGAGCCAATAGCCTTCAGAAGTCGCCTAATTAGTAAGTAGAGTCCAATTGTGTATAATTTAATTTCCATATAAATAGTGTTTCTGTGAAGCCCTCAGAGGTTTGTTAGAAAACCTTAGTGAACAAATGGCATCATGAAAGCCAGGGAACACAACAGACAGGTCAGCGATAAAGTTGTGGAGGGGTGTAAAGCAGGGTTAGGTTATAAAAATAAAATGAAATTAAAATAAAATATATCCCAAGCTTTTAACATTTCACGGAGCACTATTCAATCCATCATCTGAAAATCAAACAAGTATGGCACAACTGCAAACCTACCAAGTCATGGCTGTCCACCTAAACTGACATTCAGGGCAAGAAGAGCATTAATCGGAGAACAGCTTAGAGGCCCATGGTAACTCTGGGGCGCTGCAGAGATCCACAGCTCAGGTGGGAGAATCTGTCCAAGACAACTATTAGTCGTGCAATCCACAAATCTGGCCTTTATGGAAGTGTGGCAAGAAGAAAGCCTTTGTTGAAAGAAAGCCATAAGAATTCCTATTTGTAGTTTGCACGAAGCCATGTGGGGGACACAGCAAACATATGGAAGAAGGTGCTCTGAGCCCAAATTTTTACTTTTTGGTCTAAAAGCAAAATGCTGTGTGTGGCAGAAAACTGCACATCACCCCAAACATACCATCCCTGTGAAACATGGTGGTGACAGAATCATGTTGTAGGGATGCTTTTCTTCGACAGGGAAGCTGGTCAGAGTTGATGGGAAGATGGATGGAGCCAAATATAGGGCAATCTTAGAAGAAAACCTGTTGGTCTGTAAAAGGTTTGAGATTGGGGCGGCGGTTCACCTTCCAGCAGGACAACGATCCTAAACATACAGCCAGCCCTACAATGGAATTGTTTAGATCAATGCATATTCACATATTCGAATGGCCCAGTCAAAGTCCAGAACTAAATCCAATTGAGAATCTGTGGCAAGACTTGAAAATAGCTGTTCACAGAAGCTCTCCATCCAATCTGACAGCTTGAGTTATTTTGCAAAGAAGAATGGGCAAAAATGTCACACTCCTAGATGTGCAAAGCTGGTAGAAACATACCCAAATAGACCTTCAGCTGTAATTGCAGCGAAAGGTGGTTCTACAAAGTATTGATCCACCCTGCAGTCAGCAGCCTCAGTTTTTTTTCTGCCTAGCAGAGGAGAAGGAAGTCCCTGAAGAATTTTTTATTTTATTTTTTTGTGATATCTTCTATCAACTGCCGGCTGGGCGACAGGCTGGATATTATAGATCCTTGTAGTCTTCCCAGTTCCGGCCATCGAGCTTGCCAGTCCTTAGCTTCGCGCTGGTTCTGCCACGACGTACCCCATGGCTTCAGGGGTGGCCGGTGAGCACATGCTCCGGGGTCCACATATGACTGGGCTGCTTGCTGTCTCACTCAGTGGACCGGGCCGCCAGCTACTCCGTACCATCGGTTGTGGGTCTGTCAGGGACGCACCAGCATGTCCTCGCAAGGACGGTTAAGTACAGTTCCTCCTGTCTCGGCAGGATGGAACAGCTGGGCATTCCCGGGATTAAGGGGTTCTCCTGTCCTCCCTTTCCCTGCTCTGTTGCCCTTTCCCCTCCTGCCCTTGGGCCCGCTGCGACCTGGTTGTATCGGTGGGGGGGGCTCCGAGTCCCTGTGGGGGGACCTTGGGGTGCCGGGGTCCGCTTTCTGTGGGGGGGGGTCTGTCACCTGGAAAGTCTCTGCATGCCTTCTCGTCCAAAAATTTCCATTGGCGGCCATTTTGCAGTGGCCGCGCTTGGGCACAGGTCAGTATTGCGGGAGGCCATTTCCTTGTGGTCCGCGCCCTTTTTATCTGAGGCGTCTGGCGGCCATTTTGGAGTAGGTTTGGCTTCTAGCACTGGCTTTCTGAACGGCGCACAGTTCATTCTCCTCAGTTTTTTCATCACACACGCGCTGTGTATACAAGGTGGGCAGCGGTGCTGAGCGGTCTCCTTCTGGGTGGTGAGTCCCCTGGGTTACCCCCCCCCCCGGTCAGTGCAGCTTGGAGGGTGGATTCTTAAGTGTTTTTCACTTGGTCCCTGAGGGCTGTCGGGTGTTTATGAGTCAGTATGTGACCTTTCTTCCCCTACATTGCCAGAGGCGGCTAATGGTGCCCCTGCACCTACGGTTTCCATGGATACATTGAGACAGTCCTGGAATCATTTTGTTGCCAGGGTAGAAACGGCATGAAGGCGTAAGGGGGGTAAAAAAGCGCCCTCTCCCCCGCCATCTTCTGGGGAGTGTTAGTCAGGGCACTTATGAGTGCACTTCTGATGCTGTGCGGGACACTCCAGCTGTTAGATGCAGCTGAGACTTCCGCAAAGGATTCTGTCTCCTTTGGGTCACACAAATCTGACCACTTTGTGAAAGTTTTTCCTTATGTTACTTTCTTTGAAAGTTCATAGATGAGGAATGGGAACGGCCGCAGAGGTCCTTTGTGGTCCCCCAGCGCATGGCGGTCCGTTATCCTCCAGGACCCTACTGATAGGAGGTCCGAAGCGGTGTCCGGCTCCAGGTTCACCATGCTGGGGTCAGTGTTGCGACCTATATTGGCTGCGACTTTGGTGTCTCAGACATTCACTGAATGGAGGGCAGCACAGTGGTGTAGTGGTCATCTCCCTCACCTGGCAGCAAGGGGGTCACTGGTTCGACCCGGACCCCGTCACCATCTGCCTGCAGTTTGCATGTTCTCCCGGTGTCTGCGTGAGTTTCCTCCGAGTACTCCCACACTCCAAAGACATGCGCGCTTTCGGCGCCACAGTAAGAGTGAGTGAGTGGGGGGGCGTGTCCAAGATGGCGGAGTGAGAGGACGTGCTTTTTAGAGCTCTGCTGCACAATTTATCCTGTACTACTTCCAATCGGCTTTTTTCCCCACATACTACCCGCCTGAACGGCGGTGGATGTCTACTAGACGATCCGGGCACGGCAGGGGGGGTAAGAAGCTTCATTTTCCCCCCGTGGTGTCTCCGGAGACGAGTCCTGCAGTCCAGAGGCCTAGCAGACAGGCGCCTCGTGTCAATATGGCATCGCAGACGAATGCCCAGGAGGGCCCTACCACCTCCACTCCTGGCATCCCGGAGGTCATGGCGGCAGTTGCTGCATGTCAGGCCGCGGTGGCCTCTTGCCAGGCGGCCCTGACCAACAAAATTGAAATGGTGCAGGTGGATGTGGGTCTCATCCGACAAGATCTGGACAAGGTCCGCTCCAGACTGACTGAGGCGGAGAGTCGGGTGGGCCGGGTGGAGGACGCAGTGGGCGAGAACACTGGGGCGATCCGCTCACTTACCTCTCGGGTGAAGCTGCTGGAGCATCGCGCGGAGGATTCCGAGAACAGATGCCGCAGGAACAATATCCGCATAGTGGGACTCGCGGAAGGTGCCGAGGGTAAGAACTCTACTGCATTTGCAGAAGAATTGCTTCGATCCCTTCTCCCGGCGGCCCGCTTGTCTCCACTTCACGGTGGAAAGAGCGCATAGAGTGCCACCGCATCCCGGCCCGCAGGGTTCCCCCCCCCGTACCTTCATCCTGCGGCTCCTGAACTTTAGGGATCGGGACGAGCTGCTCAGGGCGGCTAGAGCGGCGGGGGAACTGCTGCACGGCAATGGCCGTCTGATGCTATTCCCTGACTTCTCCATAGAGACTCAGAAGCTCCGGCGCTCCTTTGATGGAGTTAAAGCAGCTCTCCGCTCCAAGGGCATCAAATATAGTGTACTCTTTCCTGCCAAGCTGCGAGTCATCGACGGAGAAACGGTCCGCCTCTTCGCCACACCGAGGGATGCTGCACGGTGGATAGAAACTCTCCCCCCTCAGGGATGAGGTCAGCAGAGATTCTACTAGTGAGTTAGACCTGTCTGGTGCCGGGACCCCTTGGATTGCCTTACTTGCCATTATAATTTCTTCAGCAGTCTGCTGTGCTTTGCTGGCCGGATGATTGGATGTCAGCCCCATTCTATTATGCCTTCATGCTGACACTCGTGGGGAGTTTACAGCATGGCATGCTCTGGTTGCTGCCTACTGCTGTCTGCACTTCATAACTGCTCTGCATACTAGAGGGAGTTGTATGGGGGGGAACTGACTGCCTGAGCGTAACAGCTGTACAGGAGCACTGATTCCCCAGTTGATCTGGCTGCTGCTCATATCTCCCCCAACTTTCCTTTACTGACTCCAACCCGGCCCCCTTTGTCCTGTGCTGGCTATTGAGGGGAAATCTGTTAATTAATTATTTTTTTTTATTTTTATTTTTATTTTTTTTCAATATATTTTGTTGTATTTTGATCTGCACCTTTCTACTGTTACCCTGTTGAACCGGTTACTTCTAAGCAATGAGCCTCTGGTGATACCAGGTGAACTATACAACCCGATTGGTTTACTATAGCAGCATCTCTAGACTCATAGGCTGCTCCTTCAGTTGACCCCATTTTGAGCGATTAAACCTTACTTTGCCTCAGGGTGTTTGCCGCTTGAACTTGGGCGATGCTGACTCTCTGCCTCTTGGGAAAAGTACACACGCCTCCCAGACATTAGTTGCCTTCGGGCTGGTTATTTGGGTAATATGCAGTCTTGCCGTGGGTGGGATCTGCGGGGTGGGGGGAGGGGAAGGTTGGCCGTTGCTGACCCCTTTTTATATGCTCCGTTGGGCATGGGCTTAGTTGTTAAGTTGCTACTGTTTTGTTTTTGGTTTGTTCCTTTATGGCATGGTCGCATTTACACTGTCTATGATTGTGATGTAGGGGGGTCTGGGAGGGTTGCCGCCGGCTGGCTGGACCCTGGAGGTGGTGGAGGGCGAACATCCCAGGCTCACTACTTATCTCCCATTATCACACACACGCTACAATGGCTCAGATTTCCATAATATCATGGAATGTGAGGGGACTCAATTCTGCCCATAAAAGATCCCTGGTACTTAACTACATCAGAAGATACTCCCCTCATATTTGTGTGCTACAGGAGACACACCTGCTGGGATCTCGAATTATGGGCCTTAAAAAGGCTTGGGTGGGTCATCATTATCACGCAACGTACTCCACCTACTCCAGGGGGGTCAGTATCCTGGTGCACAAGCAGCTGGCTTTTCGGCTCTTGGATGTCAGATCGGACCCCGGAGGTAGGTACATTATTATCCATGCCCTGATTGCTAATAACCCATGTGTCTTGGTAGGGCTCTACCTCCCTCCACCGGCAGATAAGACGTTATTGTATACTGTTATGCAAAATGGGATTGATTACGGGGTGGAGGATGTCATAGTACTAGGGGACTTCCATATGACTGCGACCGCTGACATGGATAGACTACACTCTGTCTCTCGGTGGGTACCTGGGCTGACGGAATGGGCACACACCTTTGCCTTGACGGATACCTGGCGCTACTTTAATCCCTCATCTAAGCAGTTTACTTGTCACTCCAATACGTTTAGAACTCTCTCCCGTATTGACATGATCTACGCCTCCCGATCCCTGCTTAATAAGGTTACAGCAGTGGATATTCTATCTCGGGGCATCTCCGACCATGCTCCCCTACTTCTTAAGCTATCCGTGGGGCCACCTGGAGAGCGGTTGTGGAGGCTATCTAGGTACTGGATTGAGGAGGAGGGTATTCAGGAAGCTGTACAGGAGGGCATGTGCCACTATTGGCTGGAGAATGAGGGTGTTGCTTCTCCCCTGGTCACCTGGGATGCCTTTAAGGCCTGGACCAGGGGGGAGTACATGGCGCGTATCTCCATCGCTCGTAGGACGGCTGCACGTTCTCTGGAGGAGTTGGAGGAGACGGCAAGAACGTCCGAAGCCGCATATGTGGCTAATCCCGATCAGGTGACCTACGGGGCTTGGCAGTTCGCTCTGCATCGGTTGTCCCTATGTAGGGTGGAGGGGACACAGAAATCTCTCCTCTCCACGGCACAAAAGATCTTTGAGTACGGTAATAAGAGTGGTCGGTTAATGGCATGGATGGCTAAGGAACAGTTTGCCGGTACGCACATAGGTGGGGTCCGGGATCCAGGGGGGGTTCTGCTACAATCTCCTAGTGAGATAAATGATAGATTTGCACAATACTACCAGCACCTGTACTCCACCAGGGTGAATTATTCCTCTTAGGAACTCTCTGAGTTTCTAGATGGGATCCCTCTTCCCACACTTGGGGACGAGACCTGTAATGCTTTGGAAGCTGATATCACCCTGGAGGAGGTGCAGGTTGCCCTCTCACAACTCCAGGCGGGTAAGACACCCGGGGCAGATGGGCTACCGACGGAATTCTACGCTCAGCATCAGGGCCTGCTAGCCCCACGACTTGTAGCTCTGTTTGCTAGGTCGTTTGAGCTGGAGGCTCTCCCTGCATCCATGTCTGAGGCGGTGGTGGTGTTGATCCCCAAACCAGGCAAGGATCCTGAGAGCTGCTCCTCGTACAGGCCAATCTCACTCCTGAACGTGGACGCCAAGATACTGGCGAAGGTTTTGGCGAACAGGCTATCTCCAGTTCTGGAAGAGGTGATTCACCCGGACCAGACTGGGTTTATGCCTGGGAAGGGAACTGACATTAACCTACGACGCCTGTTTCTTAATATGTCAATACCCCATGACAACAGTGGTAAGCGGGTCATTGCCTCACTGGACGCTGAGAAGGCGTTCGACTCGGTCGAATGGGTCTTTCTGTGGGAGGTCTTGCGCCGGTTTGTCTTTGGGCCCAGGTTCCTTCGTTGGTTGCGGATGCTCTACCGGATGCCCTCGGCCCGAATCCGAACTAATGACAGGTTGTCTGTGCCGCTCTCTTTGCAGAGGGGCACGAGGCAGGGGTGTCCTTTATCACCAGCCCTGTTCGCACTTGCACTGGAACCCCTAGCCGTCTCTATCGGAGCCTCGGACAGGGTCCGGGGGTTGATGGTAGGATCCATGGAGGAAAAGCTCTCTTTCTATGCGGATGACGCACTACTATACCTGCAAGATGCGGATGAGTCGCTGACGGCAGCTTTAGAAATTTTTTACATTTTCGGCAGATTCTCGGGGATACGTATTAATTGGTCCAAATCAATTATTTTTCCCCTCGATCCGCAGGTCGGGGATCCGGTTGGGAGGACACCTTTGCTCTGGGTGGATCAATTTAAGTATTTGGGTATCCAGGTGCGGAGGGAGCTGTCGAGTTATAGAGAACTTAATTTGTCCCCTATCCTGTCCCAGCTTCGGTCCAGGTGTGCCTCATGGGCATCCTTGCCTCTGAACCTCATGGGACGTATAAATCTCTTGAAGATGTTGTTTCTCCCCAAGTTTTTGTACGTATTTCGCAACAGTCCCATCTGGATACCCAACTCCTTCTTTGCGGAAATAGACCGATGCGTGGGCTCCTTTATCTGGGGTGGTAAAAAAAAAAAAAAAAGAGTGAGTGAGTGTGTAAAATTATTTCCAGAGCCTCTGTATCTGCGGTGATACTGCACCGCCTGATTGGCTGGAATGCTGGTCCGCTGACCAAGCATCCAAGTGAGCTCTGGCAGATTGCCTTTCAGAGGATTTTTGGTACCTCACTGGATGACATTATTAAGGCTGTCACTGAAGGTAAGAGCACGCTTCTCCCACAGTCCTCTGAGGGGAAGGAGCCACGCCGTTGGCCGGGGCCCACCTATTCCGAGCAGAAGAGTTTTTTTTTTTTTTTTTTTCGTCAGTCAGGGTCAGCCGGCAGATCCTCCCAGACTGACAAGGCTCCAGCTGGGGGACAGAAGCGTCCCTTGGTGCGTACGCTGAAAAAGCCGGCTAACATATCTGCTACAGCATGAGATTTTGCCCCCACCCGACTCAAGGGTGGGGTGCCAGCTTAGCAATTTTGCAGCTCGGTGGACCTCCCTGCTCTCTGACCAGTGGGTCTGCGAGGTGGTCACTTAGGGGTACAAGATAGTTTCTTCTTGTCCACCAAACAGATCTTTCCCTCAAATCTTCCTCTCCTTCCGGCTCGTCGGTCTGCTTTAATGGGAGCAGTACAAGACTTGCTCTGGTGCGGAGTAATTTTACCTGTGCCCCTGGTGGAAAGGTTTCAGGGATTCTATTCAAATCTGTTGGTAGTCCCAAGGAAGGACGATGTCCGTCCAATCTTGGACCTCAGGGCCCTCGATACCTTGTGAGGGTGCAAAGTTCAGGATGAAATCCATTCGTTCGGAGGTTGCTGTGCTCCATCCGGGGGATTTTCTGCCGTCCCTTGACATCAAGGACGCATACTTGCATGTCCCCATTTGCAATAGCCATCAGAGGTTTCTGCACTTTGCGATTTGGCATAGCGTCGGCACCAAGAGTTTTTTTTTTTTTTTTTTTTTAACAAGGTGCTCGTCCCCCGATCTGGCTTTGCTGAGACAGCGGGGCATTGCTATCGTGGGCTACTTGGACGATCTTCTTCTGAGAGCGTCTTCTGGCTCAGAATTAGAGAATGTCTAGCCAGTCAGACCCTCCGGGACATTGGTTGGGTACTGAACATACAGAAGTCGGTGTTGGTACCGACTCAGCGTCTGGAGTACCTAGGCTTGATCCTGGACTCCTCAGAGGCGAAGGTCTTCCTTCCTTTGGAGCAGTTGAAGATGCTTCAGTCGGCGGCGAAATTGTTAGCATCCCGCAAATGGCCCTCTCTCTGTTTTTTTGCATGCGAGTTCTAAGCCTCATGGTGGCCTCCTTCGAGGCAGTTCCGTATGCCCAATTCCCCACTCGAGATTGTAGGAGATCCTGTCCAATTGGAACAGATCTCTATTGTCTCTAGATTCAGGTAAGTCACCTGATCAAGGCTTCCCAAAAAGGGCGGCTGAGATCCCCGGCTCTTCAGTCCGGGACGTCGTTCCTTCCTTTCCATGGGACTGTGATCACGACGGACGCCAGCCTCACGGTTTGGAGGGGAGTCTGGGGGGTCCTGTCGGCCCAGGGTTGCTGGACTCCGGACTAATCTCGCCTGCCGATCAATGTTCTGTCCAGAAGACTCTATCTTTTGTTTTGCCTGAAATTGCATTGCCTGCACCCTTGGCTGTTGGGAGGAGACAACCACCTAGAGGACATCAACACCTGAGCGGTTTTTGTTTTTGTTCTGCCGATCAATGTCCTCGAACTTCGAGAGATCAGACTGTGCCTCTCCAAGTGGTCACAGAGACTTCAAGGGCGTCCGGTCAGAATCCAATTGGACAATGCCACGGTGGTGGCTTCTGTCAACCAATCGGAGTAACAAGGAGCTCGGCCGCAGCGTCGGTAGTCGCTCACATCCTAAGATATGCCGGAAGGAGCTTGCCGGCTCTATCGGCTGTTTACATCCGGGCGTTAAACTGGCAGGCGGACTGAGTTGGCAGATGCTGGACCCAGGGGAATGATCGTTACACCCGGAGGTGTTTCAATTAATTTGTCAGAAATGAGGCACACCAGTTGTGGATCTCCTGGCCTCAATCGCAAGGTGTTGAGGTTTGTGGCCAGGTCCAGGGATCCCTGGGCAGACGCGTCGGACGCGTTGGTGGCTCCATGAGGAAGTTATGCCTTTTCTCCAATGAAATTACTTTGTCTGCTCCGCAGAGTGGAGGCCGAGGGAATTCTGGTCATTCTAATCGCCCCAGACTGGTCCCGGTGTCCGCTCCCTGGCGGCGGCCAATGCGGGAGGACCTTCTGTCTCGAGGTCCCATACTTCATCCTGCTTTACAGTCGCTTGCTTTAACGGCATGGCTCATGAAAGCCAGATACTAAGGGACCGTGGTCTGTCAGACTCGGTAATCTCCACCATGTTGAGGGGTCGGAAGTCATCTTCCCGGAAGATCTACCATCGCACTTGGAAGGCCTACATCTCTGTGTGAATAGATGATTGGCGCCCGTGGGCATATTCAGTTTCTCGGACCCTGCTGTTCTTACAGCCTGGAGTGGATGAAACTTGCCTTAAGCACTATAAGGGGCAGATTTCAGGCTTGGCTGTCTTCTTCCAATGGCCCCTGGAGGCTCACTCACTGGTAAGTACGTTTGTGCAGGGGGTCCGACACGTGGTTCCCCCGATTAGACCACTGCTTCCTCCGTGGACTTCACTCCAGTGCTCTCGGTACTTCAGGAACCTCCCTTTTGAGAACATCAGGGAGATTCCACTCTTAACGCTTTCTCAAAGTTGCCATTACATAGGTCAGAAGGGTTTCTGAATTGGCTGCCTTGTCTTGCAAGTCACCTTACTTGGTCCTCCATGAGGATAAAGCAGAGCTACGCCCGCAACCTTCATTCCTTCCTAAGGTAGTTTCGTCTTTTCACCTAAACAAGGACATTGTGCTTCCATCCTTGTGTCCTCGGCCGTCGCATCCCAAGGAGGCTGCGCTACATACCTTGGACGTGGTACGTGCCCTACGGGTGTACCTGTCTGCTACTGCTCCGTTCCGGAGATCTGACTCACTGTTCGTGTCGGTGTCTGGTCCACAGAAGGGCCTGACGGTCTCGTCGCACACCATTTCTAGGTGGTTCAGGCAGACCGTCATCCAGGCCTATGTAAAAAGATAGTAAAATGGCTTTCTTAACATAAAAATAAAGTATGCGGAGCAGTCTCTTGGTATGAGAGGAAATACGTTAGTCCCCAAAAATGCTGAGAAGGCAGTTCTTGGGATAAATAATGTTTGAGAGGCCTAGCACTGAGGAGACAAAGGCACCCACTTCCTCCCAGAAATCTTGAACTATCGGGCACAACCAAAAACAGTGTAGGAAGTCGGCCTCCTGGTCGCAGCCGCGAAAACAGCTAGCCGAGGGCAGGAGTCCCATTTTGTATAGTCTAGCCGGAGTGAGGCGAGTCTGATCGATTATATTTAAAGCTGTATAATTCGGTACCGGGAGGCAATGACAGGTTTTAAACGTATCCCTAAACTCTGACCAGTCCTCATCGTCCAATGAAATGTCTAGGGAAGTCCATTTCACCTGAGCCTTGTGAAACCTAGGTTTAATGTCAGTCATCAGGGCAGCGTAATATGTAGAGATCAGTTTAATGGGGTCTGGCTGTCTGAGCAGCTTTTCCAGAGGGGGCAGGTCTGTGGGATCATTCAGAGAGCCAAACTGGGCTCGAATAGCACGCTTGAGTTGATAATAAAATAGGTAGGACCTTGGTAGGTCAAAGTCTAAACTCAACTGAGAGAAAGTTTTAAAGCCTTGGGTATTATACAGGTGGCACAAATATTTAACCCACTTTGAGTACCAAAGTTTGGGATCCGGGATAGAGTACAACTCTTGTAAATTAGGGTTAAACCACAGGGGGTTGTTGGGAGATTTCAGCCAAGTATGTGTGGAGACTTTCTTAACAATATAACGAAAGACTGAAAGTGTAGTGGTTATGACCGAGGTTCCAGGGCGGTCAGGAGCCTGTCCGCTATAAATAAGATTTCCATGGAAGATGCAATGGCCCCCTCCATGGAAGTACAGGCGTTAGCCGGTACCGGGCACAACCAATCATGGATATGCACCAACTGAGATGCTAAGTAATACAAATAAAAGTTAGGAAACGCCAACCCTGCCAGATGTGCTGACAGCCTCAAGGTTCAGCTTAGGGGAGCCACCCTTCCACGGGAAAGTAGTACATGGTGAGTTTAAAGATAGATTTAGGTATTTTGCATGGGGAGCTAGCAAGGATATAGAGGAATCTAGGTAGATAAATCATTTTAAGGACATTAGCCCTCCCCATGAGGTCCAGAGGCAGGTCCATCCACAACTTGGTCTGTTCTTGAAGGCGGGCCAACAAAGGTTCTAGATTTTAGTAACATAGGAAGACAGGGGAGCCTGCACCCCAAGATATCTAAAGGAGGACACCACCTGCAGATTGGAGTCAGGGTGAATCTGAGGAGGCACAGACACATCCAATGGGAAGAGGCTAGACTTCTCTCAATTCACCCGGAAACCAGAAAAGTCTCCAAACTTATTAATCTCCCTCAACAGGGCCTGGAGTGATTCATTAGTGTCTGCCAGATATACCAAGGTGTCATCGGCGTAAAGGGAAATTCTTTCTTCTATGTTTGCGATTGGGATTCCTTTAATGAAGGAGGCACGAATGCGAACAGAAAGCGGCTCCATGGCCAGGGCAAACAAGAGGGGAGACAGCGGGCACCCCTGTCGTGGTAATTGGGAATAAGTCAGTAATATTAGAATTAACCCGTGCTCTAGCTGCTGGGAAGTGTAAAGGAGCTTGATCCAAGCTATCATACGAGGTCCAAAGCCATACATCTGTAGCACCCGAAAGAGGTAGGGCCACTCAACACTGTCGAATGCCTTGCAAGTGTCTAGAGACACAATGGCGGGAGTAGGGGGACAATCGTGGGGATACTGGATGGCCAGGATCTTAACATCCACATTAAGGGAAATTGGGCGATAAGATTCACATTTAAGGGGATCTTTACGGGGTATTAATAAAAGTACAATTAGGACCTCACGCATTGTTGGGGGGAGGACTCCAGCATCTAGGGCTGCGTTATAGGTCCGCAAAAGATAGGGGCACAGAGAATCCTTAAACCGTTTATACCATTCAGTTGGGAAACTGTCCAGGCCAGGAGTCTTCTGTGCAAGCATTTGTGAAATGGCTGCAGCAACCTCCAAAGTCGAGATAGGTGCATCCAACGCATCGCGCCCCTCAGACGACAAGGAGGGGGAGCGATACGTCGTCTAATTAGTCAGTCTATTGAGAGTCATCATAGTCAACTCTAGATGTATACAAGTCTTTATAAAAACCAAAAAAAGAGAGTCCAAAATATCCCCTGGTCTATCGCTGATGAGGCCCTGGGTTGTGACAATACGTGGGATGGAAATGGGAGAATGGTCAGGTCTAGTTAAATATGCCAAAAGACGTCCGGCCTTATTACCATGTTCAAACGATTTCTGAGTAGCATGTAACATGCGATTCTGTGTGAGGTCTAACAAACGGAGTTCATACTCCCTACGGCACTGCAATCATGTCTCCTTCGTATCAGAGAAAGGGTTAGAGACATAAGCAGACTCTGCACGCACCATAGCAGTCTCAAGCTCCTCAGTAAGCATTTGATTGTTTTTCCGCAAGACCCCAGTGATGGACATAAAGGTGCCCCTCAAAGTTGTCTTAAATGCCTCCCATTCGGTGGAAGGGTCCACCTTTCCCAGGTTATCCGTCCAGTAGCCAGCAATACCTGTCCGACACTCTCCTTGCACTATCTCGTCCTCTAACCAGTAGGAATTCAGGCGCCAGACAGCTGGCCCCGAACCTGGGAGGAGGTCCACAGAGAGAGGAGCATGGTCCGAGACCCCCCTAGGCAGATAGGAGACAGCCGAGACAACAGGAAGGGTCTTGGCTGGAGCAAATGCCATATCCAATCTTGACATGGTGTGGAAAGAGTCCGAATGGCAGGAGAATTGGCGCACATCTGGATGTTTCTACCGCCAGACTTCTGTAAGGCCATGAACCTGGATCCAGTCCAGGAAGGAGGGGAAAGATCTGCGCCCCCCCCCCCAAAATCGGTCCATCACCGGGTCCAGGACAGCATTAAAGTCCCCCACATAAAGTAGGGGACCAGAGGGTCTGGTCAGCAGATGAAGAGACAACTTGGAAAGTAGGTCCACTGAAAATGGGGGGGGGGGAATATAAACATTCACTAAAGTAAAGGTTACAGTGGAAATTTGTATAGTTGGGACAATAAACCGCCCCTCAGGGTCTGTTCTAACCTGGACCGTCTCAGCTGGAAAAGATTTGGCCAGAAGGATAGACACCCCTGTGGAATAGTTAGTATGAGTAGCATGATATGAAGCTGACAACCAGGGGCGCTTTAGGGCCTTAGTTTTGGAGCCCGTGAGGTGAGTCTCCTGGAGACAAATAATGAGGGCGGCTTTTTTTCAGAACGGAAAAGACCAATGACCTCTTCTGGGGTGCATTCAAACCCCTAGTGTTCCAAGAGACTATCCTCAGGGGCTTTGCCATGGTAAGATATATAGTGATAAAGAAGCACATAGTAACATAACAGTAAATACAAAAATGACCAGGTAGGCCGCACTACCTGAAGCACATATAAGCATAAAACAAAAAATGCCTGGATCTGCCATCAGGGAAGTTTGGGCCAGCAGTACAATATTGAAAACATTAGTATTCTGCCACAGGCAGCAACCTGAGAAACCCCTATACAGGGGAAAAATATAAACCTGGGTAAAGAAAAAAAGAAGGGAAAAAAAAACACCAAGAAAGTCCCAAAGAAACTCCCGTACCCCCCACCCCGCTCGACCATCCCAAACATAACGAGCCTTGGATCGCTAACCCCAAAAAAACGTCCCAGCAAAAAGGCTGTGTAGGTCAAAAACTGTTCCGTGGCCACTGGTGGGAGGGTGGTATAAAATCTGGTGGGGCTCTCAACCGGTGATGGCAAAAAGAGCCATAATAAACATGTCCTGATGAACAGTATATGGTCCCCTCGGCCGGGAGGGATGGAAGGATCTGTAAGCCTATTCTCCAGAAAGGATAAAGTACATCATGGGTGAAGGATAATGTTCGGGTGTGGGGGAGAGTAAGCAAATCACAGTTTTCAACTTCAGAGATATTGGGCATCACCCAGCAAGGAAAAATAAAAAAATAATTAAAAAAGAATACATATAAGCTGGCTGAGAAGATCAGGAAGTCAGTATATAGCATAGTAAGGGCATGAAAAAAGTATTTTTCTCTTTTGTCCACAAAATGAGATATGAGGGAGTAGGATCAATGTGGCTGGTGAACAATGTCTGAGGGCCAATAACGGCATCGGTTACCTCTGCGTCTAGGAGCAACACCGTAACGGTCATTCAGCCATGCCATGGCCTCTTTAGGGCTGGTGTAAAAGTAAGCCTTACCATCATGGATGATTCCTAGTTTAGCAGGAAAAAGCATGGCATATGATGGCCTTTCCATGTGCAGGCGAGATTTCACTGCTGAGGATACACGCTGGCGTTGAACCTCAGCAGAAAAGTCCAGATAGACAGAGATGGTGTTACCATTAAATTTGAGTGGGCCTTTTTCCCTTGCAAGGCGCAGGATAGCGACTTCACCCTGAAAGTTGAGGATACGGGCAATAATGGAGCGTGGGGGGCCACCTTCAGGAGGGGGGCGAGGAGCAGTGCGGTGTGCGCGTTCAATGACATGAGAAAACGAGGGTGCATCTTTGCCAAAAATTGCCCGTAACCAGGAATAAAGGAACTTTTCAGGGTGGGGGCCCTCTGCACGTTCTGGGAACCCCACAAACCTGAGGTTGTTCCTTCAAGAACGATTTTCCAAATCGTCGATCTTGGCGCGGAGTGCCGCCATTTCGCTTGTGGCATCACGCATGGCAACAGACAGGGGATTCACAGTGTCCTCTAGTGTACTAATGCGTTTCTCCGGTTCTGGACATCTTGTTTCAATAAATATCAATATCTATCCATACAGATAGAGGCAATCTGAGTGGAGAGGGAGGTCTTACAATCCTGTATAGCCAGCATAATGGAGGATAGAGTAGGTTCAGCAGGGGGAGAATCTGCGGCCTGACTACTGTCATCCGATAGCAGGGAGTCCTGGGACAGCTGGGGGTCTGAAAGATAGCAGGAATAGATGCACTCACCCCTGTAGCAAAGCACTGACCAGCAGAGGAGGAGGCTTGCAGCGTGTCAGCATTCCCTGCATGTAAAGGAAAGAAAAAGCAGATATGGCACTGGTCTATTGGAGCCATGTGCAGCCTGGTGCTGCACTAAATAATGCAAATGTGTAAAGTGCAATGTGTGAATAACTAAACTCAAAGTGCTAAAGAATTCTTGAATCCTAAATAAAGTGCCTGTGCAAACTGCTCATATATATAATTATAAATATATGCAAAATAAATTGAATAATAAAAATACAAAAAATACATTGGGATATCTGTACCCCTCCTTAATAATCGTGATAAAGAATATAGAAGTGAACACACTTGTAGAATTAATATATGTGCAAAAATCAGTGTATGAAATATATGAAATAAGTAAATAAATAAAATAAAATGCAGTCCTCTTCAATTAGTGCTATAAAAATCCTTTGAAAAGAGTCCTAATGGAAAATGTGAGGTTTGTTAACATACAAAGGAAATATCCAATCAGGTTATTCAGGTGCTGTAAAAAGGGTGCTTGGTGCCTAGTTTGAAGGAGCTGTGCTCTTACAAAAACCACACTCGCCAGATATTACCCCCTTTTGGGGTATGATGCCTTCACAGTGTGAGCCACTGTGAAGCCCTGTGGCAATTGCTCGTCCCTCTTCTCTTGATGGTGTTATTGCTCAATAATGGCCCATGTATAAGAGAAAGGAAGGGAGCCCCAGGTGGTGTGATGACGTTTTCAAATCTTATTAATAAAACACAGCTTGGGTACTCGCATTTAGACAAAGTAAAAGCATGCAATCAACGCTGACACTCTGGTCAGACAACAGGAAGCAATGTGACGTTCTGGGGGCGTGTTCTACCGGTTTCGTCATGTGACTTGTTCTGGAACACTGTTCCCTGCATGTGTCCCAGCGCCATCTTGCCTCCTGAACTGCGCCGCCGTGGATGGGGGCAGAGGCGGCCCGTATTTCACCATCCCAGCCAGCCTGCTCTGTGCCCACTGCCGTGGGGAACAAAACGGTACCTTTGGCGAGGAGATGGGACCCAGGATAAGGTAAGGCTTGTGGTTGAGAGCCGGAACAGTGTGTCTATGCGACTACTCTCTTCACCATCCGGCCACGACCCCCTATGCGATCTCTAGATAATGGATGTGTGTCTTGATGATGTGATGAGTGTCTTTTAAATGATGCGATTCCTTTCTGCCACCTGACAGGCTATTATCACTGAGTGGCAGACAAAAGATTCATAAAACTTTAAACCCTGATCCTTCAGGTGTAACCTCCTCTATGCTTGGTGGGGCATTGTAATCCATCAACCCTGTGTTTAACTAAGTATTAACTCGCGTCCACCAGATGGCACCTCAGGACCCGAATTGTCTATTTCAGTTTTTCAGGGGGAATGAATTGCATATCAAGTTGAACTATGTGATTTTATCTAAAATATATAGAATGCCTTAGAGCAGAGGTGTCGAACTCAATTTCATTATGGGCCGCATCAGCATTATGATTGCCCTCAAAAGGGCCGGTTGTATCTGTAAGATTAGATGTCCATCGCATCCCTCCCCTTACATTAGATGTCAAGAGCCACCCAACCATCAGAAGTTGAGTCCCCCACTCTCCCTTACATCACAGTGCACCCCTTACCTTATGCTGCTTCTGGGAAGAAGATGGATGCATTGCTTAAAAGCAGAAAGTAAGGGTCTGGAGGAGTACCAGAGGAGGGCTGGAGTGCGACAGCCACATGAAATGGCCTGGAGGGCCGGATTCGGCCCGTGGGCCTTGTGTTTGACACCTATGCCTTAGAGAGTCTGGTGTTTTTCTATTTTGTTATCATTATTCTCTTGGAGTAGCAGTAATTAAATGTAAACTTCTAACTACACATGCAGTGTTGCCAACCAAACACCGGGCCTCTTACCATAGAAAATCGACCACTAGGTTCTAGGTGGTCAGATAAGCATGATATATCCACTATAGCACGACTCCTCTCTGGTATCAGACAGCTGAATCTCATAGGGCAGTGATGGCGAACCTTGGCACTCCAGATGTTTTCGAACTACATTTCCCATGATGCTCATTCACTCTGCAGTGTAGTTGAGCATCATGGGAAATGTAGTTCCAAAACATCTGGGGTGCCAAGGTTCGCCATCACTGTCATAGGGTCATAATATGGGCTGAATCCACAGGTTCATATGTAGGATAAAAGAGAAGCAGCTCCTCATAGTGTGTGGTAATTCTAGATGATTTTATTAAGTAAAAGGCATACATGGTACTCACATTTGGAGAATTAAAACAAGCATTTCAGGAACACAAAATCCATTTTGTTGGTTGGAAACAAATGCTTGCTTCTCTTTTATCCTACATATGAACTGATGGCATGTTATACATACAATTCCCACACTATAAACTATTATTTGGGTATGGCTACATTATAAAGAAGAAAGAAGGACGCACCGACTTAGTGCATTACCACTTAAATGTTTTATTAAAATATGAATAAAAAGCAATAATCCTACTCACAAACGGAGCTTAGGTGTAAGCTTATCGGACAAATGAGCTGGAATTTCTTGGCACCCGCTGACAACTTGATGACGGAGAGGGTCGGACAATACCTCAAACTTCTAGATAGCTGACGCGTTTCTGGGGCGCACCCCTTTCCTCAGAGCCTAGATGGTCCACTATGGACCATCTAGGCTCTGAGGAAAGGGGTGCGCCCCAGAAACTCGTCAGCTATCTAGATGTTTGAGGTATTGTCCGACCCTCTCTGTCATCAAGTTCAGTCGGCGGGTGCCAAGAAATTCCAGCTCATTTGTCCGATAAGCTTACACCTAAGCTCCGTTTGTGAGTAGGATTATTGCTTTTTATTCATATTTTAATAAAACATTTAAGTGGTAATGCACTAGGTCGGTGCGCCCTCCTTTCTTTTTTCTAGCCATATGAACACCCATTGTTCTGAGGAGGGCTGCAAGACTCTAGACTTTGCCTCTAGACGGAACCACACTACCCATGTTTTGATGTTACACCGAGAGAGCAGGAGGTTTTTGTTTTTCTACATTATAAAGAACACATTTCTAAAATAATGATTACAAACAACCATAACTATGGTAAGCTTAATATATACTTTTAAGATAATATGCCATTTCATCCGGATTATGTCTTTTCATATATCATCATGTTTTATACATAGAACTTTTAAAGTACCCATTGAGAATCCTTTGCAACATTGTACTCAACAATATCACAATTTTGTTTGATACAATATTAATGTTAAATTGACAAATATTTCTCTTCTCTGGATTAGACTGTCCTGTAACCAGTCTCAGAATGTTTGTTCTTTAAATGTCCTATGTGTGCTCTTGCCAGTTTAAAGACCATGACCAATTAGAGTAAATGAACATTTGTTTTCAAATATGAAAGAGTTGCTTAAATGGAGTGTATGTTGTCCTTCTAGTTACAATGTTGAGCCTTTGCAAACATGAGGCATTTCAATTTTTCCCAGATGTTTTATTCCCCTTTAGAATCTAGGTATCATCATTTTTACCTGTCAATACACTCATTGTTCAGAAGTTTAAACAACCCTGGCAGACCTTTTAGAGTTTTTTTAGACTTTCCTGGGTTAGAGGGAAAAATTATCCAAGGTTTCAGCCTGAGTTTATACAGTAGAATTCATTAACTAGGTGTGTGTGTGTGTGTGTGTGTGTGTGTGTGTTTTAAATAAGTTTTTGTTAAAATGTATTTATATTTATCCAACACTTTTTTTTGGTCTTGGTATTGGAGAAAGCTTTGGCACGATGAAGAGCTGCCAGGGGACTTTATTTGCCAAACCAAAGCTAAATGACGTGTTCTTGGGAACTGTTTGATTGTAATATATGCATTTATTAAATAACTGGGACATCGTATCACTAGGAATATAAGTTACCTGTCAGTCTTTTTGTAAAACAGGGTGATTATCTGGAAAAATGGAATTGTGACCATAAATAAAAATGTAGTCATTGAAATACTAGCATTCGGACTCCTGTATGGTGTTGTCACATTTATTGTGGAAAAATATTATAGTAAATTTTAAGTGGTCCGCTATGATCGCCTGCGTGGAGTGCTCAGTTTTGGCCTATCTGCCCCCAGAATGATATCTCTGATTTGGGAAATTGTTGAGTATCAATCCCAAAACCTACTGTGTGATCCCCCCCTTAGTGCATGGCTAGATTATGGTAAAGATTGGTGCTTAATAGCAGACTTCTTTAAAAAGCAGTCCGTCCTTTGTAAATGTAGGCTATGTACACATGGGTTAAGTTGCAGTGTGTGGAAAGTATGTTTTGCTAAAACCATCAGAGATGCAGCAAATGTGTTTTTGTTTGTGGGGGGGGGGGGGTTGTTTCACCCCAACACAAGAAAACCCAAAGGTTAGGGTTGGATCTTGTTGAAAAAGGGCTTTATTTATTCTGGTTGAGATGATCGCAAAGACAGTAGTCTCCTTGTTATGAACTGATAGGCAATTGATGCCTTTTTCATAGTAGATGTTGAAACACAGTAAGTACATGTTTAAATCTAATGAATACAGCCAGGGTAAATGCTCAGTTAAGTGTTTTCTTAAGCTGTTTTGCTTCATGCTGTATGTCTACTTTTGATAAAACTGTACTTAATTTCTAATAAGTATAATTCAGGCTGATTTTGACAATCTTTTCAGCTGGTCAACATTGGTTCTTCCTATAATTATGGAAACGAAGACCAGGCAGAATTTTTGTGTGTGGTCTCCAAAGAATTGCACAATACACCATACGGCACAACTAGTGAACCTAGTGAAAAAGCAAAGGTATGTCCTGTCTGTCTTTTATCTACTGTAAATTATTTTGTTTTAATGGATAGATGTAACAAGAGGGCCAGGGCTTGTCTAAGTGCTGTAATGTTGTAGATGCTAAAAGCTGTAAAGCCTTGTGTGGTGGTTTGTTATTTATAAAAAAAAAAAAAAATGTTATACTTGCATGCTCTGCAGTGGATTTGCACAGAGCAGCCTGGATCCTCCTCTTCTCGGGTCCCTCTTCGCTGCTCCTGGCCCCTCCCTCCTGTTGAGTGCCCCCACAGCAAGCAGCAGGCTATAGGGGCACCCAAGCCGAGCTGCAGGTCTGTGTGTCCATTTAGATACAAACCTGTGGCTCGGCCCTGCCCCCCTCTCTGTCCTGACTGGTTTACTGACTTTGGCAGCAGTGGGAGCCAATGGCACCGCTGCTGTGTCTCAGCCAATCAGGAGGGAGAGTCCCAGGCAACCGAGGGACTCGTGGACATTGCTGGATAGCGAGGGGGCTCAGGTAAGTATTAGGGTGGCTGAGGGGGTGCTGCACACAGGTTGGTTCACACCGCGCCCCCCCCCCACTTTTTTTTGTAGTATCGTAGTTGTCCCCCCTACTAATTAATCATCTGGGTTTGACCCAATACAGTTGTCTTTTTTAATTTGTTTGTGGTGCTGGTCTACACCATTTCTCACTCGGGCAATGTTGTTTCCACCAGTTTTTGGTAAGTAGTTGGTTGCCCCACCAATTTCTCAATTTTACTGGATGGGGGGCTATGGTTTCTTGGGTGTGATGGGTGGAGGGGTTATTCGGGGCTGGTGTCAACATGTTTTTCTGTAGGCATCAGTAAAGTCCAGTTTAGGAATATCATAAACTCTTGTGTCCCTCGATGGGCTTTAAGAGATTTTACAGTAATTTGGATTTTTTTTTTTTTACTTAAGCCACGGTATTCGCGTAGCAAAATTCAGCAGGAGCTGACTGAATTTTAAACTGTGTGTAGCCCTGTCTGTTCAACAGATACAGGTCGTTAGGCTGGCCTCTATCAGCCACTGCAGCCGCTGCAGTATTGATCAGTGTATTCTGACAGGGTGGGAAACCCAACTGTCAGGATACTGTAGCACTTGGCCATCTTGGTCTCTGCTTTCTATGCAATGCTTCCTAGTTTTAATGCATACCCTATACTAGTTTATTGGGTTCTTTCCTTCTAGAGTAACCTTAAAGTGGTTGTAACCCTAAAAAAAAAAAAAAGAGAGAGAGATCCTGTTCCCTTTTATAGCAGATTTAAGGGCACAGTGCGTGTGCTGTCTAATCTGTAAAAAAAACCTGGTTGATCCTGACCGTTCCTGTGTTCCCCTCTGTCTGCTCACCATGGTAATCGTGGCTGCTGATCCCTGCTTACTGTGGTCAGGTTACGTACCTCTGTCATCCAGCTGCCCTCCCTCACACTCCCTGCCTCCCTCCCTGCCTATCAGCTCCTGTGTGTCTCTCCCCCTCTCAGCCCCCATCCTGTCACTATTGGTAGCTGGCAGTAAAAGCAAAGAACAATTACAGCCAGCTCCTCTGTTAGCGCAATCTCTCCTACACTGTGTAAATGTTTTTGTAAAATGATACCTGCACATACCTTATCTTTGATCTCTTCTGGCCATTCACAGTGGTCACGTGACCTCCCCACCTAATGTCAGAAGGGACTCTTGGCCCCTCCCTCTGTAGCCCGTAGATCGCAGAAATAGAGCAACCGGAGGTCACGTGACTGGCCATAAAAGATCCAAGATTGGGTATTTACATGGATCGTAAAAAAAAACAATTACACAGTGTAGGATAGATTAATCGAACAGAGGAGCTGACTGTAATTGTTTACCGTTACAACCACTTTAACCCCGTGAGCCAAATTGTTTTGCCTACCCTATTATTGGGGCTTTACTAGGTTTCTTTTTCTTTTGTTGTTTGTTTCTCTGTATTGAAGTTTCCAGAATTACTACATCTATTTGGGTATTGAACATTAACAGTCATTGTGTAATTGCCCATTGTTAAACCTTTATTACCCCCTGCTGGTACCCATTGGCCTGGTATAAGAAATCTATTTCTGATGAGGCCAACTAAGTCTACATTAGGGGCATCCGGATTGCTATAGGAGAAAAAAAAAAAAGAATAAAAAAATAGGGAAATGTTAATAAAAGAAATGCATGAATTAGAACAAGGACATGAAAAACAAAACAAAGGGGAGACATTGAGCTGTACCAGGCATTCGTAATATAAAGGGGTGAATTAAAAGATTTAATGGAACAGGAGACGAGAAAGGTATTTAACCACTTGACAACTGGGCACTAAACCCCCTTCGTGCCCGGAACAGCTTTCAGCGCTGACACATTTTGAATGACAATTGCGCGGTCATAAAACTCTGTACCCAAATTATATTTTTAGCATTTTTTCCCCACAAATAGAGCTTTCTTTTGGTGGTATTTGATCACCTCTGCGGTTTTTTATTTTTTGCGCTATAAACAAAAGACAGAAATTTTTTTTAAAAAAAAACTTTTTTTACTTTTTGCTATAATATTATCCCAAATTTTTTTTTAAAAACTATTTTTTTTTCTCAGTTTAGGCCGATACGTATTCTTCTTTATTTTTTTGTCAAAAAAAATTGCAATAAGCGTATAGCGATTGGTTTGCGAAAAAGTTATAGCGCCTACAAAATAGGGGATAGAATTATGACATTTTTATTATATTATTTTTTTTTTTACTAGTAATGGCGGCGATCTGCGATTTTTGTCAGGCCTGCAATATTGCGGCGGACATATCGGACACTTTTGACACTATTTTGGGATCTATGTACAAGGGACACAGCATCGGTCTCCTCTCTCCCTGACAGGACATGGATCTCTCTGTGTGTGTGTGTGTGTGTGTGTGTGTGTGTGTGTTTTACACACAGAGATCCACGTCCTGCCTCTGTCACAGCCGATCGCGGGTGCCTGGCGGACATCGTGGCCGCCAGGCACGCGCATCGGCATCACGTGACCACGGCGGGCACAGCTGTTCCCCGCCGCGCGCCCTCGGCGGCGCGCAGGGGGGAGAGAAACAGGAGGACGTCCATGGACGTCCACTCAGCACTTGAGAGCCGCGCTGCAGACGTCTTTTGTCTATAGCGCGGGTCTCAAGTGGTTTAATAGAATTACAAAAGATCTCAGTGGTAAAATATTTAGCAAGAATGCTGAAGAAGAAAAAAAAACGGTAAACTATATAGAAAAAAATACAAAATGGCAAAGTGTTTCCGAACTATTATGGGGCATTATTTTCGGTAAAACAAAAGTGGCAACAGGAAACAAAGGATAAAAGAATTCTTAAAAAGAGCCAGACTACCCCAAGTGATAGAGCATAAGCTACCTACTTTAGAATAACCCATAACAGACGAAAAGATTAATACAGCGTTAAAAGACTTGGCAACGGGAAAAAGTCAAGGCCCAGATGGGTTTACGACCTATTATTTAAAAAAGATTAAAGAAATTTTATTACCAAACCTATGTTGTGTTTTGTTTTTTTGTTTTTTTTGGGGGTTTTTTTATATAAAAAACTCGAGATTCGATTCGTTTTTTTTTTTTTTTTTAATTATATTAATTGAAGTGCATCAACAAACAAAATTTCAAAGGCAAACCCTTTCTCTAACTGCAAAGTCAGTGTGCCGTGTGCAACAAAGATTGTTAAACATCCAAATTAGTAATACTGTATTTGGATTTAGCTAATAAAACAACCAAAAATCTTGAGATTACTCTTAGTTGAATTGAACTGTGCCCGTGCCTCACTGTGCCCGTGCCTCACTGTGCCCGTGCCTCACTGTGCCCGTGCCTCACTGTGCCCGTGCCTCACTGTGCCCGTGCCTCACTGTGCCCAATGCCTCACTGTGCCCGTGCTTCAATCACTGTGCCCGTACCTGATGCAGATTTTCATGGGATACGGATTTTACTGCTACACCGGCGGCCATTCCAGTATTCAAAAGCCACGCCTCCTCCTCGTCTGTGATAGGCGGAACACTCAATTTCCCAGCATTCAGTGTTCCGCCTATCATGGACATCCGCTCATCCTCATAACACAGACGAGGATTGAGAGGATGTCCGTGATAGGCTGAACACTGCCTGCTGTGAAATTGAGTGTTCCGCCTATCACAGATGATGAGGACTCGGGAGGCGTGGCTTTTGAACACTGCAATGGCCGCCGTCTGTCTGCATGACACGCTGATCAGGTAGGCAGACGGCGGCTTGCGGTTAGTTAGTGTTACATTACTATGGCGAGTAGATGTAATTGGGGTAACGCCGCCCAGTGCCATTCCGGATACGCCCCCTGCAGCCCTGCTACGGAAACTTTGAAGGGAAAATTTTTTTTTTTTTTTTTTAAATAAAAAAAAATCTAAAAAAATCGATTTTCTTCAAATCTGAATCGATTTGAACTCAAAACTCGATTCAAGATTAAAATCGATTTTTTTTCCCAGCCCTAGAACGCAGATACAAAATTATTTGCGAAAGTATTAGCTACTAGGATGAAAGATTTAATGACCGACCTGGGGCATGCAGACCAAGTGGGCTTCGTCACAGGAAGAGAAGGAACAGATAATGGAGTGAGAACATTGCTCTTGCTTCAGAAAATTAGAGGGGGAAAAATACCCCAGGTCTACTCCTGTCAATAGATGCTGAAAAAGCGTTCGACAGGGTAGACTGGGGTTTCATGATGAACACACTTGAAACTATGGGAATAGGTCCAAGGATGATCCAATGGATCAAAGTATTATTATATAAACCCCCTACAGCATCTGTAAAGATCAATGGGGTTTCAGCCACCTCTTTCGAAATGTATAATGGAACGAGGCAGAGGTGTCCCCTCTCACCACTTTTATTTGTGCGATCATTGGAACCCCTCCTTGCGACGATTCGAAATAACACAGATATAGGAGGCATTAAGATAGGGGAGGAGGAGCATAAAATAGCGGCTTATGCTGACGTGCTGTTTTATATCTCCAATTCAAGGATTACAATGCCTAATTTATTGAAGATATTAAAATACGGAGAGTTATTAAATTTAAAAATCCCTCTAAATCAGATTCTAAATATAAGTAAACGGGTAGAACATCGCTTACAGTACAAATTCCAATTCACATGGAGGAAGACTGAATTAAAATACTTAGGAATAAGGTTAACACCATCCTTGGGCAAAATATATCAAGCAAATTTATATCCCACTACTAAATTAAATAAAAACAGAAATTAGAAAAATGGCAACAAGGCCCCTCATGGATAGGACGAATAAATATTGTATAGATGGTAATAGTACCTAAAATCATGTATAAATTTCAAATGCTACCTATTTCTTTACCTCAGACATACTTTAACGTGTTAAAAACTATAATAACCAAATTCATCTGGCAGAATAAGAAACCGAGAATTCCATTCTCAGTATGAAGGCAAGACAAAACGCAAGGAGGATTAACGATACCCGACTTTAAAAAATATTACAATGCAGTGTTATTATCACGAATAGTGTAGTGGGTAAAATTGGAGAACTCATTGAGTAATGCACAGTTAGGAAAGATAATATGGATTCCACCACAATTTAGGGCACTAGGAGAGAACACACGCACGTAAACACGTGTTTTAAATGTATATATTCTTGTAATCTTTCCTGTTTTAAAGTACATTTTTTTTGTATTTCGAAAAAAAGAATTTAAAAAAAAAGAACTCCATTTCTACTTCGTTACTGTTATGTTCTATTTGTGATGTGATCTGAATATTTCTAACCGTTATAGATGACTGTTTGTTTTTCTTCTGTTTATTTGTAAAACTTTTTTTTTTTTTCTCAATATAAAAAGATTATACAAAAAAAAATACAATAGCACAGTGGGGCAAAATCTTTTTTTTTTTTTTTTTTTTCCATTCAGCCCACTGGTTGATTTGAAAAAAATACTCAGTGTATACCAAACTTTAGTCTCTAAATGAGCATGCCTTTTATTAAGATGAGTCAGTGGTACTCCAAATGAGCAGAGACAAGGAGAAAGAGGGGTAAAAAGCCAAAAAAGTATAATTGCGAAAAGTATGACAAAAAGTGAAGTAAGCATTTACTCATACCCGTCCTTGGGTCAAGCAACCTATTTTAGCACATGTGGAAAGCATGACGGTCTCCACACAGTGTGGGTGGTCACACTCGATGCTCGTCAGGTTTTATCGGAAATTCTTGCACTGCACTAGGTTGCAATCAGATCTGGTGAGCAATGGTAAAAGATTGGGTCCCAAAATGGAGCCTAAGCGTAGTCAGCAGGGGTGCCCTTTTAACAAAAAAGTTACTTCCAAGTGGATTCTTCAGGGAGGTCGGTATTGATCAATAAAACATATTCTTCAATATATTAAAGGAGAAGTAGGGTCAAAGCTCTTTTGTCCCTACTTCTCCTGTGGGTCACAGGAGTTCACTTTGTTTTGCACTCTTGTAACCTGGTTTCCACCGACAACGGGCTAAAGTCTGCTGCCGACTGATGTCACTCAACTAGTTTAGACTCTGCAGAGATCCCAACTTTACTGTTGAGATCCGCCCAGATACCTGGAGCGGGAGCCACTGAGTGCCTCTATGTAGATAGATGTCTTTGTAAAAAGGCAAGCAGCTCATTGAAATGCTTTTTCCATAGAGAAATGGAGGGGGGAGCCCATCGCTTGCATCACAGGGTGATTTATTTCCTGACATAGAACAGTAGGAGACCCAACAAGGTCCTTTCGGCCTCCCTGGATACCAGCTCTTCCACCAACCCAAGCAGACATATCCTTGGGGATGGAGAAATGGAGACATTTAGTAATTCCTTCACCTCCAAGTATTTGTGACCAGTAGACACTAAGCACTGGGCAGGACCAAAAAACTTGAGTGTAATCCCCTGGGGCATGGTCACAGCGCCAGCATTCCGAGGAAAAGGAGGGCCTCATCTTTATGCAATCGAGAAGGAGTAAGGTAAGCCCTGTGAACAATCTTATACTTTGAGGCGGTCTCTCGGAGACAAGAATTTTACATGGGAAATCCTACATATCCTCCCAGCCCTTGGAGTCCAGATTTGGAACATCCCGGACCCAGTTCTCTCAAAGCTTGGACAGCTCAGGAGAAGAAACTCGGAGAAGTGGGGTTTTCTGTACAATCAAAGTGCAAAACCCTTTCCAGGTCTGGTTGCACCAGTTGCATCTCATCAGAGGGAAGCTGGCCTCTGAAAGCGTCGGACAACTGTAGGTATCTAAAGAGCTAGGAGGGTGGGATGTTGTGCTGAGACATTGGAAGATATCTGAGGTAATATCGTTGATGGTGTTTTTACATGTTTTTATGATCAATAAATACCGACCTTCCTGAAGAATCCACTTGGAAGCACCTTTTAATTGAATTGGTTACATTTTAGGACCCATCCCTTTTATTTACATTGTAAATGTCAAATTGCTATAGTCTATTTTAATCCCTGAAATTATTATTGCAAGCTTAAACCTGATCTTTGGGTTTAACAAATTAGTCTGTGGCTTCCCTATGTGCTCTACTTTACTTTCCTTTAGGCAGCAATTATTATAACATATGATGGACAAAACATCTGCCCTGCATGTTGCTGCTTGTTTCCTGTGATTTGTTTTTGGCTGTGTAATTAGACATTGATTAATGGTCTCCAGTCGATTATCGTCTGTTAATATATTTGTTGTAAAGCGCATTGATAGGTTATAGCCCCTAAAATCCACTCAAATTGTTTTACAATGCAATAATCGTTATAGGGAGCGCACACCCACTTGTGTCTCTGTACTGTAACGTTGCCTTAATGGAAATTCCCCATATGTATAGATCGCATGGCCACTAAATAATATTCAAAGTCCAGTGACTATTATGAGGCAATTGCAATAAGGCCCCTTTCACACTGAGGCGCTGCAATAACGCGCTAAAAACGATTAGCGTTTTTACCGCAATATCGCTAACGCCTATGCGGTTTTACAGCGTTTTTACTGCGTTAGCGTCAGCTGATAACCCTACCTCCTTACATCACAACCTGTGCACTTCCAGGTTTTTCGTAGCTTCTGGGCATTTTTAAACCGGTATTACCGCGGTTTTACAGCGGTACTCATTCATTTCAATGGGGATAGGCGTTTTTCAGCGCTATTTTATGCGCCCCAAAGATGCTCCAAAAAATCTGTTTGCAGGAGTTTTTCCAACGCACAGCCAGCACAACACCTCAGTGTGAAAGCCCTCAGGGCTTTCACATTGAGCATGCGGGGGCAGGATTATTTCAGGCATTTTTACAGTGCTATTTTTAGTGCTAAAAGGCCTCAAAAACGCCTCCGTGTGAAAGGGGCCTAAAAATTCTGAAATTAAGCAAGACTTGCAATATACTCCATAAATTGGTTTACAACCAAGACCAAACTAACAAATAGAACTATCCTCCTTGGTTTAACTGCTACATCATTACTTTCATACATGTTGCATATTGCCCCTTAAAATGTTTGGCCATATGTAAGAGTTTTTGGAGAGAACTCCATATAGTCATATTTGGACACTTTGGGGAATGCTTTGTATGTAGCTGTGAACCTTTTTTGTAACAGATGTGAGCACAGGTACATTGTTGAGTGGATTTTTGGCCTTTTGTGGCTATTGGAACACATTAACTGAATTTTTGTGCCCAGAGTTTATCTTTAGGGCTACATTGGTAGTTTGGCTGCAGTCAGGAGTGGTCGCCAGCTCACAGCTTCCAATGAACACAGGAGACTACCTTCAGCTTAAGTGCCATGTGAATGTAACCTAAGTTTGCTCTTCATAACTACACTATATAGTCATAACTATTTGCTTCCCACAAAATGATTGACTTCAAGGGGTTGTTTTACTAAAATCAGAGAGTGCAAAATCTGGTGCAGCTGTGCATGGTAGCCAATTGTCTTCTAACTTCAGTTTGTTCAGTTAAGCTTTGCCAATGCAACCTGGGAGCTGATTGGTTTCTGTGCAGAGCTGCACCATATTTTGCACTCTCTCTCCAGTTAGAGTAAATCAACCCCCAAGTGTTCTCAGTGAAGGTTACGGTTAAAATGTCAAGACAGGGAGTGAGGGAAAATCGCTTGCAGCTACAAGTATAAAACCAAAAAGGGGTTCTAATCCTTTCACCACTCCTAAAGCCTCGTACACACGGTCGGACTTCCATCGGACTTTTCCGTGTTTTTTTGTCCGAACAGAGTTGGTCGGGAACACCCATAGCATACACACCACAGGACTTTTTTGCAAACTTTCCCAAAACTTTTTCCAACATCACGTGGTTTTTCTGCTCTTTACCGCCACCCTTTGGTCAACTTCTGCTATTGTTGGTTGATTTTAACATTTATTTGTTTTGTCCATCGTACAAAAGTCTGATGGTTTTCTGTACACACGGTTGGACTTTGCTCCATCAGACTTTTGTTGGCCAAAAGTTTGTCCGTTTGCAGACCGAACTTTTGTCCGATGGAAAAAAAAAAAAAAAGTTTGTCCGATGGAGCATACACACGGTCGGATTGTTGGTCCAACTTGCTCAAAATGAAGTTTGTTGGCCAAAAGTCCGACCGTGTGTACGGGGCTTAAGATTCAAACTAAAGACCCTTTTCAACTGTGACCCTTCTAGGCAACCGTTTTGGAAAGGCCATTTTGTGTTCCAGCATGACCTTTAGTGGTACGTTACACCCTGACTATGTGTCTGATAATGTAACATGTTACAAAAGGTGAGCTTTTCCTTTTTAAAAGTGCCTACAAAAACATGCTATAAAAGCAGAATTAAACCTAAAAGATTAAAAAAATATGACAGGTAGGATTAGTAGTGACCCTATTGGACAAACACTGACGGCCAGGGAAAATAATTTGACAGAAGACTCTATTGGACTCCTTTTGTAAATACAGTTCCCTGCCTGTCGGTGTTTGTTTTTCTGAATGTAGTTACATCATCCCAGCCAATCAAACGGCCGATAAGGTCAAACCTGGAAGGAATACTTGGAGAAGATGTAAGCGCCCATGGGTGCTGACACTGAATGCTACAGGGCTTCATGTCTTTACTTTCCATAGCTAGACTAATACAGCTGTAGCATTTTCATCTACACATGTACAGTACAACCTTGGATAATTCATTACGGAAACGTGCTTGTAATCGGAATTTCCCCATAAGAAAAAATGGAAACTCAGATGATTCGTTCCACAACCATTTATTCATAAGTCCTTCAGTTTATAGTCCATATACAAAGATTTTAGCAGGCATCCTAGGTAAAGCTGTCCACAATGGGGTTAAAAGCAAAATCCAGCAGGAGCTACAGAGTATAAAAGAGAAAAGAGGCGCCTCTAAGTTTAGCAATATGGTTACATTTAACGAAGGTACAACATTTAGCAACTCACATGGATGTCCCTGTTTTATTCATCAGCCAAGTATGCAGGCATCCTTGGTAAAGCTGTCCACACAGACCGTCCACCGCACCACCTGCTCTCGCTGAATGAATGAATAAATGAGTGACTTGTATAGCGCTGTACATGCGAACTGAATTGCCTCTAGGTGCTTTTTGCAGCCAGTGTCTGCTTGGCTGGCGCGGTCATTTTACCCCGTAGGATCTCGACACGCTTGGGACACAGTCGTACACACATATATACTGGGCCAATTTGGACAAGATCCAATTAACCTACCAGCATGTCTTTTGGAGTGTGGGAGGAAACCGGAGTACCCGGAGGAAACCAACGCAGACATGGAGAACATGCAAACTCCAGGCAGATGGTGTTGTGGTTGGGATTTGAACCAGCGACCCTTTTGCTGCTAGGTGAAAGTGCTAACCACTACACCACTGTGCTGCCCTGCGCTGATGTCAGTCTGCAATCCTGACCGGGAAGACTACCCTGCAGTAGTGTGATCTGAAAGCGAGGCGTGGAGTGCAGAATGGAAGTTATGGTGGCGGTGCGGGGGATGGTCTATGTGGACAGCTTTACCCCGGATGCTTACATACTTCGATGTGCTTGTCTTAATCATCAACCATGTAAGTTGATAAATGTTGTACCCTTAGTAAATGTAACCATATTGCTACACTTGGATGCGCCTCTCTTCTTTTATATTCAGTTGTGACTTGACGCTACTTGTATATCAAGACATCGCTTGTATATCAAGTCAAAATTTATTTTAAAAAAATGCTCGTCTTGAAAAACACTTGCAGACCAAGTTACTTGCATTCCAAGGTTTTACTGTATCTGTAAACCCAATCATAGACTATTATCATTGTATGCTAGTAACCTCCCCTAATCAATGTTTTTCCTATCTTGCATGTTTTCTCTTTTCACTTACTCTTTTTTCATTCCTTTTCTTTGCACATGCATGCTGCATGCTGATACAGAGTGAGGATGAAGAGACGGATTACGATATGAATGACTCAGATTAAGTTTTATTTGCTGGTGAGCACTGGCTTTCCTGAAAACCAAACTTGTGTCCTCAGAGCTGCTCCTGACCCATCTCCACCCCATCTTTTGTCACTTGCTCCCTCTAAAGTAGAATTTTTGACTTCACCTGTGCAAGATTTTAGATTGGAAATCCTCCCCATTCATGTTATGAAATATAGCATCTGTCTGGATTACATGTTGAATTGTTTGAGCTGGTAATGCAAAACACAAAAATGCACCAATAGTAGGACGTGGTACTTCTGTAGTCAGTGAAATGCTCAACAATTATACAAGTCTTCAATTATCTGCCCTTCTGATTCCTTTTATGTTGATGTCCCAGTGCTAAACCAAGTTCCTTCCTGTTTTTTTGGAGTATGCTTATAGAAATGCTTTTTATCCCTGTACTATGCTTGTAGTAAGTTTGTTCTACCAGGTAAACTCCTACTGTCTTTTTGGTTTTGTGCCAAAAGTTACATTTGTGTGTCTTGGCATATTCCATACAGGGTTCATTAGAGATTGTCAGGTAAGTGGTTCTTTTTCCTACACTGAGACGTGAACCCTGCAAAAAGGAGTAAAGAAAATAAATCTAGTGTAATTCCTTGTGAACTGTAGCACTGAAAAGACTTGCATAAACAATTGTGTCATTGAACTTTAGGCATGTCAGTGGCTTCTCAGGTCATTCAGAATTCATTGACCGGTGTATTAGAACTCTTGTAGTCCATATGACCTGCTGCAGGCTGGATCCATCCCATAGACTTGTATGAAAATGCAAACTCATCCGACACAAATAAAAGGCCATTAACACATGCCCCAGTAGCACTCTCCATGGGTAAGATACTGTATGAGCACCACTGTGCATTCAGTATGTGATGACCATCACTGTACACAACACCAGAACCAGGCCCTGTTCATAGATCATTGGGGGATTTTTGGCTTAATTGGGGATCCCAAATGGGTTGGGGAAGCAAACGCTTTGCCACAAATGTTAAAAGGAAGTCCTTCTACAGAACTGCTATTTTTGTTTTATTCAGGAGACACTTTGCTTGGAACCTGGTGGAAGGAGGATCCATGCAGGACTCTCATTAGAAGTCCTCCACTCATCCCCCTCCTTGGGGGGGGGGTGTACCTCTTGTCCATCTTTGGGCCCCCGGTGTCCTTTTCTTTGCTAGAAAAATATCTGGGTGTGCTCCCTTTTTCAGTGTTGGGGGAATAATAGTACTGTGAGGTGACCTATCCTTTGGGCTGACTGGCCTGGTTTAGATGATTCTTGTAAGCAGTGAATGGACAAATATGCTTTGGGATGGGTAAGGCTAATTTCACTTGACCAGTGGGGTGTGTCTTCTGGGTGGCGGTGGTGTTCCTACCTGGGTTTCTTGTTCCTAAGCTGAACAAGAAGAGTGGCCAGGCATGCTGGTGCATTGTCTGGCCATACCCCCTGATGATGGCACGAATACCAAAAGATCTTTTTGGAGCTCTCCTTCACTGTGCATTCTTCTATATTCAAGGTGCACACAAAACTTGATGGGGACAGGCACCTGTAGCATCGGTGGAATGCAGGCAGGATCACGTCTACCTACTGCCTGGTTTTGTGCTCTTACTGTTGCTGCACATTTCACCCTCAGAGTCCTCTGGGCCTGTGTGTGACGAGAGGTCTTGTTGGTAGTCTTCAGGTGTTCTGGAATGGTTGCCTTGTCCTTGGCATGCTCTTTTTCTGGACTTAAACCATTATGTATGGGAACCCTGTTTGGTTGCTCTGCTTGTTGCGGGCCAGGGCTTATTTATAGTTTTAGGTCCCTGTTTAAACCTGAAGACTACATTTATGGCAATTCTGAGATGAGTCAATCCATTCATCAATTTTGTGATTTTGGATATAGAAGAAGGGTGAAGCTTCAGGAATTTTTCACAGTATTAAGGGTGAATTGCCATCTTTCTAGTATCTTTCTTAGGCCCCATGCACACAGGGCGTTTTTACAGCCACGTTTTTTACAGCTTAAAAACGCCTGTCCATGTTTTGTAAACCATTTTTTGACCTTTTTTCCCAAAAAAATAAAATAAAATCCTGGAGCTCAAAAACGCAAATCGCGCCGTTTTTGCGCATTTTCGCTGCGTTTTTGCGTGTTGGGCGTTTTTGCAGCTCAAACCTGGAGCTCCAGAACGCACTGGAATTGGGTTTTTTTTGCAGCTGGAAAACGCCTATGCCACCTGGAGCTCATAAAAGCTCTATGTGTGAATGACACAATAGAATAACATGGATGGGCGTTTTGCAGCTGTAAAAAAAAACGTCTAACGCTGCTGTTAGGAGCTGCAAAAACGCCCTGTGTGCATGGGGCCTTAATCTAAAGCTTTTTGGTCAGCCTTCATCTGTGCAAGTATTCCCTTCGACTCCCTTAGAGGTTTGTACAAGTAAGTTTATTTTGGACGTTTTCTGCAGGAGTGTTTTTGTTTAGAATGTCTATCCCTAACTAGGATAAGCAATAGGATACTGGAGTTGTTTATGTGCCTATTGAAGAGGCTGCACTCAGTTTAGGCTTATGTATAAGTCATTGCTGTTGCGGCCACGTGGTTTAGACATGTTGGGTCAAATCAGGCTGTTTCCTGGTCTGAGCTACATAGTGTCTGTTGAAAAAATGGTAGTCTGGTGTTTAAAGACTAAGGCCCCTTTCACACGGGCGGACCGTATATCCGTTTTTCATCCATGCGTTTTTGGATGAAAAACGGACATGCATGTATCCCTATGGGATAGCGGATAAACATCCGCTGACATCCGATCTTATCCGTGCCCGCAATGCTCCGTTTTTGTGGATAGAAAAATTCCTATTTTTCTATCCGTCTGCGGAGCGGATCGGATGAACACGGACAGACGGTCCGTGTTCATCCGATCCCCCCCATAGGGGAGAGCGGAGATCTGACAGAGCGGTTCCTGCACAGTGTGCGGGGACCGCCCTGTCATCCGCCGGCTCAGCAGGGATCAACAGAGCGATCCCCGCTAAGCAAGCAGAGGTTCACGTCCCATGTGAAAGGGGCCTTAGAGCCTGAGAAGACTGGACTGGCACGATCTGTCTAGCTGTGAGCAAATTGAGCTGTGGGTTTAACCGCTTCGCCTCTCTGTACATATGTCCAGGGTGGGAGGCGTTTATAACAAGCTGCAGTAGCAGCCAAGAGCTTGTTACGGTTTTGCTCATCTGGCTTTTGGTTGTAATATAAAAGTCATCTGAGTTGCTATACAGATACCGAGTCACTTTTACAGTGCAGGTGTTGTGCCACCCCCCTCCTGGCAGCCCAGGTCTCAGGATGGAGTGCAGGAGGAGATTGAGGACAGAAGCGTTCAGCTTTGAGCATTTCCAGCTTTAGAGCTGTAATTTTCCTGGCTAGGAAAGCAGCTATTCAAGTACAGTATGATCGATTAGCTGCTGTTAAGGGCAGGGGAAGACACTGGGGGTCTAATAGTCCCCCAATGTTTTTTTTTTTTTTTTAACGGAGTACCTGTCAATTGCCCAATACTATCACATAGGGGACCTGTTGACCCCCTTATGATGCCAATAAAGTTCAAATGAAAAAATGTAAAAAGAAATTTGAAAAAATCAACTTCACACCTTTTTATTCTTACAAGGCCTTTGCTTTCAGAAAACATTAAAGCAGAGGTTCACCGGAATTTTTTTTTTTAAAAGCCAGCAGCTACAAATACTGCAGCTGCTGACTTTTAAAAAATGGACACTTGCCTGTCCAGGTCGCCCGCGACGTCGGCAGTGGAAGCCGAGCTACGGCTTCACAGCCCGGTTCCCTACTGCGCATGCGCGAGTCGCGCTGCCCCGTCCTCACTGGTCCCCGCTGTGTCCTGGGAGCCGTGTGTTTCCCAGAACACAGCGGGGGGGGGGGCGGGGGTGTTACGCGAAAGGGCAGGACTCCCGCGGGAGTCTATACCCAGAAGTGGTGCAAATACCTGTTTTATACAGGTATCTGCACCCCCTCCCCCCTGAAATGTGACACCGGAGGTGGGGGAGGGTTCCGAAAAGCGGAGGTTCAATTTTGGGTGAACCTCCGCTTTAACATTCTGGGGGTTTAAGTAATTGTATAGTGTGAGAGCCCCTGTCTTAGTGAAAATGTGTTTTAAAATGGACACAGGACTCTCAAAGAAGCTATTTGAGAAGTTCCAGCAAAAGATTGCGGAGCAGAGAAAACTATGCTTTAAGTTTTCTCTGGATTTTGTAAGTCTGGATTGGGGCTGGCAACTTGAAGACTTCAAAGAGTATTGGGAGGGAAGGAGTCTTCAGTCATGTGTCCAGGTTTTCTAGGAGCTCTGCAGGTTGAGTGTGTGGCCAGGTGCACACGCTCGTTATAAGGCAGAGCTGAAGATAGCTCAGTGTGTGTGGGAAAGGAGTTGGTGTTACAGCAGTTGCTGGTGGGAAGTGTGCTACTGTGGAAAAACTCAGGCAACATCCTTAAGACGGTTCTCCATCTGGGAAGAGGTTCCAGGTCAGTAGACTGAAAGAGTTGGGCTAGCTGAGAGAGTCGGGGAGACTATAGCTGAGACAACTGGAAGAGAGTCTTGGGGACCAGAGGGGACTGTAAGTCTTGGAGTGTGGAAGCCTGGAGTGTCAGGAGAGCCCTTCCTAGAGGCCAGGAGTGGGCCTGTGCAGCAAGGAACTGCACCCAAGGCTGAGTGAGCCTTAAGAGCCAGGTGGATTGGCATTTTCATTTGTTCTTTTTGGGAGAAGAACCCCTGTGTGGGAAACCAAATGCACGTATGAACTTTCCTTTTTGTTTTTCTTTCAATAAAAGTGGGCTACCACGCCCTTAAACCTTAGTTCCTGTTGGCTGTGAACTCCCTTACAATGCATCCATCACTGAGCTAAACATCCCCCAATGTTACAATAGCCAAAAATGCTGATTTCTCTTGTCATCCATGGACTGACACAGCGTGTCTTATACACCTTTACACGTGGGTTATGTCCCTGCTTGCAGGAGAAGACCTAGGCAGAATGTGAGATGTTATACATACATTCTAAACAGCCAGAGCTGAACAGCCCCGCCCAGGGGGGCGGTCCCTCCGGCATAACCCTCCCACTGCAGTCAGCAGACCTCAGTTTTTTTCTGCCTAGCAGAAGGAGAAGACGTGGCTCTCTCAGGAGCCAGTCTCCTGACCTATTTTTTATTCCTTTTGGAATTTTTTCCTATTTTTTTCTTTTGAGATCTTCTATCAACTGTCGGCTGGGCAACAGGTTGGGTACAAGATATCCTCGTAGTCTTCCCTGTCCGACCATCGAGCGTGCTGATCCTCGCCTTGTGTGCGTGAGACTCAGTTCACGACATGCCCCACGACTCCAGGGGTGGCCGGTGGGCTTCCAGCTCCGCGGTCCTCTCAAGATAGAACAGTCCGGCTGTATCTTTTGCGGTGGACCGGGCCGACAGCTACTCAGTACCGCACTGTGATAGTTCTGTCAGAAACACACCAGTGGGTCCCTCAGGGGACAGGTAAGTAGTCTCTCCTGGCTGCAGGTGAGTACATGCTGTGTGTTTCTTGTGTGGGGGATTTCCCTGTCTCCCCCTGTGTTTGTTTTTTAATGTCACTCTCTGTGCACTTCGCTGGCGCTGTACTGTGTGGGGTGCCTGGGGGCCATACTGTCCTGGGGGGGGGCTCATGCTGCTCTGCATTTTGCTGGGGCTGTTTATTTGAGAGTGAGGGGCCTGGGCGCCGTTCGGCGACTTGCTGTTTTTTACATTGGCGGCCATCTTGCCGTGGTCCGCCAGAGCACATTGTGGCGGCCATTTTCTTGTAGCCGCACCTTCTTCTAGCTCTAGTTTGGCCTCTAGCGCCGCTCAGGAACGGCGCGAATCTCCTCACAGTCTCTCTCCTCTCAGCTCACTCACGCTGAGCAGCGCGGCGCGGAGAGACAGGGCAGCAGAACCGAGCGGTCCTGGTCAGGTTGGTGGGTCCCCTGGGCATTCCCCTACTTCAGTCAGCACAGCCTGTGGGTGGTCTCAGAGGGGGACATTATGGAGTCAGTCACCAGCTTCCCTAACATGCCAGAGGCAGCAGCCAGTGCTCCAGCACCTGCGGTCCCTATGGACCAGTTGTCGGCAGTCCTGGAATCATTTCTGACCAGGATGGAAGCTGTGAGCACAAGGGAGCAAAAAAGCGCCCTCTCCCCACTTTATCTCCACAAGGGGAGTGCTCTGATTCAGATATGGGCCTAGCTATTGATGCTCAGGACCCTAGCTCTGAATATTTGGATGGTTTTGAACAGGACATTCCTTGTGAGGAAGACTCCAGTTCTGAGTCAGTAAATGACAGGGCGCTTGTTAGTGAACTCATTGATGCTGTGAGGGACACTCTCAAGCTAAATGCTGCGACTGCAGAACCTCAGGCGGATACAGTCTCCTTTTGGTTCTTTTAAGACCAAGCCTTCTAAAAAGGTTTTTCCATATGTACCTTTCTTTGACCAGCTCACTGACCAGGTCTGGGAAAAGCCGCAGAAGACTTTCATGGTCCCGCGGCGTTTGTCTATTAGATACCCCTTTGAAGACGCCCTGCTTAAAAAGTGGGCTTCTCCCCCGGTGGTCGACCCTCCAGTCGCCCGTTTAAACAAGGCCACCACTCTCCCGATGGAGGGGACTCCTGCGTTTAAGAACCCCACTGACAGGAGGTCAGAAGTGGTGAGTAGAGCCATGTTCGCCTTGTTGGGATCCGCCCTACGGCCAGTAGTAGCGGCGACCCTTGTGTCTCAGACACTCACGGAATGGGCAAAAATTTTGCACCAAACTGTGCAGGAGTATAACCTTCCTCCAGACACTATTGCTCTGGCCCACCAGATGGTGCAGGGTCTGATATATGTGTGCGACGCCACGTTGGACGCGGCCCCTTTAATATCCAGGGCCTCTGTCTCGGCGGTGGTATTGCGTCGTCTCATCTGGTTGAAATGCTGGTCTGCTGACCTAGCCTCTAAGAAGCTCCTGACGGATCTACCTTTTAAGGGTGGTAGACTTTTTGGTGCTGCTCTGGATGACATCATCAAGGATGTCACGGGAGGTAAAAGCACTCTCCTTCCTCAAACTATCAAGGGTAAGGAGGCCCGACGTAACCCGGGTCCTTCCTTTCCAGCAAAAAAGGGTTTTTTTTCGTCCGTCAGAGTCCACGGGTAAGCCATCCCAGACTGACAACAGTGCGGCTGGCGGGCACAAGCGCCCCTGGGTGCGTAAGCCGAACAAGCCGGCTCCCAAGCCCGCCTCCCCGTGAAGTCTTGCCCCCGCCCGTCTCTGGGGTGGGGGGACGACTTTGCAGGTTCACGGATCGGTGGACCTCCCGGATCTCCGACCGGTGGGTGTGCGAGGTGGTCACCTCAGGATACAGAATAGAGTTCCGCTCCTGGCCCCAGACAGATTCTTTCCATCAAATCTCCCTCTCCTTCCTGCCCGTCGGGCAGCCCTCTGGGGGCTGTACAGGATTTGATCGGGTCCGGAGTAATTGTGCCGGTTCCGTCCCAGGAGAGGTTTCAGGGGTTCTACTCGAATCTGTTGTTCCAAAAAAGGACGGGGTTCGGCCAATCCTGGACCTCAAGGCCCTGAATGCCTTCGTGAAGGTGCAAAAATTCTGCATGGAATCCATTCGCACGGTGATCGCTACACTCCATCAAGGGGATTTTCTGGCATCCTTGGACATCAAGGACGCCTACTTGCATGTTCCGATCTGCGCAAGCCACCAGAAGTTTCTGCGCTTTGCGGTCGGCGAAGTCCACTATCAATTTGTGGCTCTTCCCTTCGGCCTAGCCTCGGCACCGAGGGTGTTCACCAAGGTGCTTGCTCCGGTCCTAGCTTTGCTGAGACAGCGAGGCATTGCTATCGTAGGCTATCTGGACGATTTTCTTCTAAGAGCAGACAGTGGCTCAGAATTGGAAGAAAGTGTGACTATCGTCAGTCAGACCCTCAGGGAGTTTGGGTGGCTCCTGAACGTTCAGAAGTCGGTTCTAGTCCCGACTCAGCGTCTGGAGTATCTAGGTCTGATTCTGGACTCCTTGGAGGCAAGAGTCTTCCTACCTCCAGACAAACTACTGACACTTCAGTCTGCAGTACGGGTGCTGACGTTCCGAAAATGGTCGTCAATCCGCTTTTGCATGAGAGTCCTGGGACTCATGGTGGCCTCCTTCGAGGCCGTTCCTTATGCCCAAGCGCACACCAGGGCTTTACAGAAAGAGATCTTGTCCACTTGGGACAAATCCCCGTTGTCCTTGGATCTTCAGATCCAGGTGAGTCACCTGGTCAGGGCGTCCCTGACGTGGTGGTTGAGGTCCCCGGCTCTTCGGTCCGGTAAGTCGTTCCTCCCCATCCAATGGACGGTGATCACGACGGACGCCAGCCTGACGGGCTGGGGGGGGGGGGAGTCTGGGGAGTCCTGTCGGCCCAAGGGCTTTGGACTCCGGACGAAGCCCTCTTACCGATCAATGTGCTGGAGATACGGGCAATCAGACTGTGCCTCTCCTCATGGTCGGAGAAACTACAGGGTCACTCCATCAGGATCCAATCGGACAACGCCACAGCAGTGGCGTATGTCAACCATCAAGGGGGGACTCGGAGCTCAGCTGCGGCTTCCGAGGTCGCCCGCATCCTGAGGTGGGCCGAAAGAAGCGTGCCGGCTCTGTCGGCCATCTACATTCCGGGCATAGACAATTGGCAGGCGGACTATCTAAGTCGCCAGACGCTGGACCAGGGAGAGTGGTCCTTGCACCCGGAGGTCTTTCAACTCCTTTGCAGACGGTGGGGCACGCCGGATGTGGACCTGATAGCCTCTCCACTCAATCGCAAGGTGTCAAGGTTTGTGGCCAGATCCAGGGTTCCCTGGGCGGATGCGTTGGTGGCCCCATGGGGTCAGTATCACCTGATATACGTTTATCCTCCGCTGCAGTTGCTCCCTCACCTGCTCCGCAGGGTAGCGACCGAGGGAATTCCGGTGATCCTCGTTGCTCCGGATTGGCCTCGGCGTCACTGGTACGCCGATCTGGTACGTCTCGTCGCAGACGTTCCCTGGCAGTTACCAATACGAGGGGACCTTCTGTCTCAAGGTCCTATATTTCATCCTGCTTTACAGTCTCTGGCTTTAACGGCATGGTTATTGAAAGCCAGGTGCTGAGAGACCGAGGTCTCTCGGATTCGGTCATTTCGACCATGTTAAGGGCACGGAAGTCTTCCTCCAGAAAGATCTATCACCGTACTTGGAGAGCTTACATCGCCATGTGCGAAGAGCTGGACTGGCGCCCACGAACGTATTCCGTTCCCAGAATCCTGCATTTTCTGCAGCGTGGCGTGACCCAAAAGCTCGCTTTGAGTACCATTAAGGGTCAGATTTTGGCCTTGGCCATCTTCTTTCAGCGACCGCTGGCGGGTCATCCCTTGGTTAGCACCTTTGTGCAGGGGGTTCGCCATGTGCTCCCCCCTGTCAAGCCTCCTCTCCCCCCGTGGGATCTGAATTTGGTGCTCTCGGTTCTCCAGGAACCTCCCTTTGAGAATATTAGAGATATTCCCCTCTTGACTTTGTCTCAGAAGGTGGCCTTCTTGGTGGCCATTACTTCCATTAGACGAGTGTCTGAGTTGGCGGCCTTGTCCTGCAAGTCGCCCTTTTTGGTCATCCATAAGGATAAGGCGGTGTTACGTCCGCGACCTTCTTTTCTGCCAAAGGTGGTCTCGGCCTTCCACTTAAATGAGGACATTGTCCTCCCGTCCTTGTGTCCTCACCCATCGCATCTCAGAGTTTGCGCTTCACACTTTGGATGTGGTACGAGCCTTGCGGTGTACCTGTCTGCTACTGCCTCTATTCGGAAGTCTGACTCACTATTTGTGGCTGTCTCTGGTCCAAAACAGGGCCAAGCGGTTTCGTCTGCCACCATTTCTAGGTGGATCAGACAAACCGTCATTCAAGCTTATGCTCTCACGGGGCGGGCGCCTCCCTTTCCGGTTACGGCACAATCCACCAGGGCAATTGGTGCTTCCTGGGCTTTCCGACATCAAGCGTCGGTTGCACAAGTGTGCAAGGCGGCGACCTGGTCGTCTGTTCATACCTTTTCTAAGTTTTATAAGATTGATGTGGCTGCATATTCGGATGCTTCCTTCGGCCGCAAGGTGTTGCAGGCCGCTGTTTGATGTTGCAACTCCTCCGTTGAGGAGCTCTGCCTTGTTTGGAGTGAAGTTTTTGGTTTTCCATTTATACTGCTCCCATCCCTCTTGACACTGCTTTGGGACATCCCACGTGTAAAGGTGTATAAGACATGCTGTGTCAGTCCATGGATGACAAGAGAAAATAGGATTTTTGTACTCACCGTAAAATCCGTTTCTCTGGCATCCATGGACTGACACAGCACCCACCCTTCTTTTCGAGTTTGTACTGTTTTGTTACGAACTGAGGTCTGCTGACTGCAGTGGGAGGGTTATGCCAGAGGGACCGCCCCCCTGGGCGGGGCTGTTCAGCTCTGGCTGTTTAGAATGTATGTATAACATCTCACATTCTGCCTAGGTCTTCTCCTGCAAGCAGGGACATAACCCACGTGTAAAGGTGTATAAGACACGCTGTGTCAGTCCATGGATGCCAGAGAAACGGATTTTACGGTGAGTACAAAAATCCTATTTTTTTTTTTACCTTGGCGCAAAGAGTAAAAAAATTGCTCTAGAGGTAAAGGTTACCAGGCAGCTGGTAATTTTGTACAAATTGTACCCGTTCTCAGGAACTTGCACTGCCTTTGGAAAAGTGTCTCTTTCCCTACATGGCCAAGTGATAGTTGCGTTGGTATGTGTTGGTAACTATTCTCCAGGACAGCACATGAGAGAATAGGCAAGACCTTACAAGCATAAGGAGGGACGCGACTGCTTCTCCAGAGCTGGCTGTGAGTGTTGCAGATATGGAGACCCCAGGTATACAATTCTCTTAATAAAGTGGAATAACAAAGGCAAGAGAACCAACTACCTAAATATTCATACCATATTTTTTTTTTATTTGTGTTTTTAAGGCACACATATAAGAAGACTGCTACTCTATTCACATGTGGGGACAAGAGTCTTTTGATGACTTGTATATAGTACACAGCGCAAGCTGACTTCATATATAGTTATGCAGATAGTGATTTGTCTGTGTCTCTGCTTTTTTGGCAGGGCTTTACTTTCTAGCGCTAATGTACTCCATGGAGCATGGAATATACACTATATTATCAAAAGTAATGGGATGCCTGCCTTTTTATTAGGGGTGCAACGGATCAAAAAACTCACGGATCGGATCGATCCTCGGATCAGAGCCACGGATCGGATCATTTTCGGATCGGCAAAAAAATAAAAATTACTAATATCCACGTCATCCCCCCCCACTGTAATATCCACAATCTCCCCCAGTAATATCCACAATCTTCCCCCAGTAATATCCACAATCTTCCCCCAGTAATATCCACAATCTTCCCCCAGTAATATCCACAATCTTCCCCCAGTAATATCCACAATCTTCCCCCAGTAATATCCACAATCTCCCCCTGTATGTAATATCCACAATCTCCCCCTGTATGTAATATCCACAATCTCCCCCTGTATGTAATATCCACAATCTTCCCCTAGTAATGGTCATCTCCCCCACTTACCAGTCTCTCCCGCTGGCCAGTTCAAATCCACGTGCAGCGAGGGGTGATGACGTCACAAGGCGGCCGCCGCCCCTGGGTGTACCAAGATGGCCGCGGCTCCGGAGCTAGGCCGAGGCCACGGCCTTTCCTAAGGCCGAGGCCGCGGATCGCGGTGTGTGCCGATCCGAACGGGGTGACCCGTTCGGATCACGGATCGTCACCGTTCCATTGCACCACTACTTTTTATATGCATATGAACTTTAATGGCATCCCAGTCTTAGTCCGTAGGGTTCAATATTGAGTTTGCCCACCATTTGCAGCTATATCAGCTTTAACTCTTCTGGGAAGGCTGTCCACAAGGTTTAGCAGTGTAGAGAGAAGGCTGGGCTTGCAATCTCCGCTCTAATTCATCCCAAAAGTGTTCTATTGGGTTGAGGTCAGGAATCTGTGCAGACCAGTCAAGTTCCTCCACCCCAAACTCTCTCATCCATGTCTTTATGGACTTTGATTTGTGCACTGGTGTGCAGTCATGTTGGAACAGGAAGGGTCCACCCCTAAACTGTTCCTACAAAGTTGGGAGCATGAAATTGTGCAAAATGTCTTGCTATGCTTGCTTATGCCTTAAGCGTTTCCTCCACTGGAACTAAGGGGCCAAGCCCATCCCTTGAAAAACAACCCCACACCATAATCCCCCCTCCACCAAATGATTTCTGGTGGTTCCTATGTACTGTGTGGAAGGCTATTGGAAATGATTACCTGTAAGCAACTCTGGTTTTCATGGCAGGTGTACATTAAATTATAAATAACAAATTGACTTTAGCCTTTAAAGAATGTTTTGTTAATTAAATACAACAATTGTGCAGTGTAATACATTTGTGAATCCCTACCATGAATGCTATAAAAAAGGCCCTCGATCTTGCTAGAGTTGAGGTGGTAAAAAGTAGGGTATGGTGCTGAGGGAGGGGGAAGCTTTTGGAAATTTGTGGACAAAAAGGTAAACGCACATCAGATGAGCACTTCAGAGTGTCCAGTTTTCTATAAACAATATCTGCCTGTGTCTTTTGCCAAGCTTGTACAAATCCTTTGTCCTGATCTGGGCATGATGTCATTATTGGAGTTTTTGATACCGTCAAGGTAAAACCTTTTAAGTGTTAAAGCGGAAGTCCGCCCACCGCTGCAAAAATTTCAATTAAAAGCCAGCAGCTGCTGACTTTTAATAATCGGACACTTGCCTGTCCTGGAGTCCAGCGATGTCGGCACTGCAACTGATGTTTCCATCAGCTGTCTGGTGCATGCCGCCTCCATTGCGAGTAAGGGAACCCGGCAGTGAAGCCTTACAATTTGCTTGATTGATGTCCTCTCTCCTCCCTCTGCTCGTTCCTGAAACTTCACAGAGAATAGCTGCTCCCCCCTCCCTTCTCACTCCTCCCCCTCCCTCCTCCTCTGCAGCATGTTTCAATGGTCAGAGTCGGCAGAGATTTCAGCACTTCAGTGAGTGTAATGTGAGAGAAGTCACTGATAGTGCTGTGTATGAGAATCTACACAATATATTTCTATCTATCAGCACAGCCACGTCTCTTAGGTGAAGGGGGACAGAGGCAGGGGGTGTGTTGCTGCAGATGTACACACCCCCTGAAACTTTTCAAACTGAAAATGGACCGTTTTTGCCAGTGGAAGTAAAGTTCATGTGCACATGCTGTAAAAACTAAAAGGGGTAGGAAAAAAAATTAGCTGATATGTGACTGTGATATGTACTAGTTATTTAACCCATCCCATACTTCTCCTTTAGGTGTGCTGTGGCCTCAAGGCTTTAAACAAATAGGCTTTGGATTTTTATAAAAGCATTGTGTACAGTAAGCTATTGCAGAGATTTTTATTTAAGAAATGTTTAACTCAAATTTTAATAGGGCTGCTGAGTTTTAAATATTCTTTTACCAGGTTTCAGCTTTTGCACTACCTGAAAGCCCTGCTAGTAGCTTATTTATCAAGACCGCCAGCATTCCCATAATGAGCTGTTTAACATCCCCAAACTAGAGCAAAAGGTTGCATTTAAAGGCTTCAAGAAAGCTCAAAAAAGCTTTACAATAGCTTGCTGAGCCCCATGAGTGCAAAGCCCAAAAGATCTCTGGCTTAAAGAGACTTTCACCATTTTTAAATCTAAAACCAGAGCCTTAATATTGGAAAGCTTGACGCATGTCCAGTAGTGATCCATGCGCTGATGGGAGGAATTCCTTCTGGAAGCGTACAATGTTTGTAGCAGTTTGTGAGTGGAGTTGCTGTGACTTTCCGAAACATGAGCTGCTGAAAAGGTACGTATATTAGTGTGCTTTTTTTTTAGATGACCTATTGGGTTAAAATGATCTTCTGGTGACACGGTCACTTTAAAGTTCACGTTTTCAAGCAGAATTTCAGTTTTCATAATAATAGAAGCCTTTTCTGCCCAAGCCATCCCATTTGAGCTTCTCTCACTTAACTAGTCAACAGCAGCCTTGAGTCTGCACCCTCTCTTTTCAAAATTTCAAAAGATGCACTTGAGCACCTGACTTCCTGTAGCATCGTGACAAAAAGGAAACTTCATATCCCATTATACACTGCCTTACTGCATCACATAATAGGGTTTGTTTTGCTCTGTGGACCACACCTCCCTCATCACTGTACCCATTTTTTTTCTTTTTCTTTTTTCCTTTTTCTTTTTTTTTTTTCCTTCTTTTTTCCCACCCACTTTTTCTACTTCCTTTTAAGGTCACCATATACTGTACGATCTTATAGTAGATCTAAAGGAGATTGTACAATCGACTATGTAGTGCAAGAGCCTGCCCTATTTGCTGCAAATTGAATACACTGTTCAAGTGGGTCCTCCTATGACATAAAAGGGCAAAAGCAAGTAGTGGTTCAGTGAGGTCCGCTGCTCTTCCTCACTCTGCTAAAGACTGCCGGATACCAGGAAGCTTTAGAGGAGTTTTCTATAGAAGAAAGTAAGAGTCTGAGGTGAGGCCTGCTCCAAAATGTAGGAACAGTTTTTTTTTTTTTTTTTTTTTTCTGCAACAGGGGTACATAAATGGTATACTGGTCCTTGGGGAAGCTGTGCTTTAGGGGAAAAATGGTAATGTGAACTTTAATGGCCTTTAATAGGCCACTGATACAGGGTTGCTTTAACTAATGGGCTACTGACAAGAAAGAACTATGAAGACTAGGAGTTCTGACTTCACTAGCTATAAAATTGTTTCAAGTTTATAATCTTTCTAGAGGATCAACATGAAAGCCAGGCAATTGGCTACTTCTGACAGAAGTTTTCACAATGACTGACTGGTTTGAGCCAGAAATAAAAAGGGCAAAAATAGGACCGTTTGTAGTAATTTAGCCATGTGAGTGGTAGCCTTTTTTAAACCATATGACTTGAGAAATGCAAGTTCTTTTAGATGATGTGTGACTACTACCAGTCATCCCACTAACATTCATTTTTATTATCTTTCAGATTTTGCAAGAACGAGGCTCCCGAATGTGAAGTGTCCTTTTTTCCCTCCATACAATTTTATTGCAAGCAAAGAGCCACCACAAGAAGAGCCACCACAAGAAGCCTGCTTTAGATCCTAGAATTTTATTTTGTTTTTCAAAAGTTGAAAAGTTGCATTTTTGGGTGGAAGCTTCAGTGTTTAATGGGAAATGTGTATTGAACAGGAACTTCTATTAAGTGGGTCTATTGCCTATTTTCCCTCCCAGTCCCTAACTTGTTTTCTTCTCTCTACAATATAATTTTTTGTACAGCATTGATACAGAAAAGTGGTAAACTGACAGTCTGTACATTCAATGCGCTGCACTTGGTCGCGACGTATCAAGCATACTGTGACACTACACACGATTGTTCAGAAAATTTCAATCTGGTCATCATGGGGGATGTTGCTGCTCTACATTGAACCTCTAGTAGGCAGCCATACCCTGCAAACCGAACCATCTGAAGCAGTTTCAACCAAGGTGGGTCCCCGAAACGTATCAGCAAAGGGAACGCGGAGCATGTCTCTATGTAATCTGCACTTGTCTATTGCTGCAAACGGTTTCTTCCAGAGAAACTCTTCTTCCTTGACAGAAACTGAAACAAATTTTTTTGATTTTATATATTTTTTTAAGAAACTTTTTTTGTGATGTAAATGTATCCTATTATCTTCTAACAGATCAATATAAACTTGGCAAATTGTATGTGCGGTAGGCAAATTCTCATCATCCACCTACAGGCTGAATTTGCTAAGTGGTTTATTTTTAACATTTTACTAAAGAGCAAGACTTCGAAAATGAAGCCGTGCAAAGGGCAGTTGTGTGCCAAATGCAGTAACCTATAGCAACCTAATTCCAATTTACTGAAATGGTCAGTATGAGATGATGAATTTGTTATGGGTTACGGCAGCCTTGCACATGCATGTTTGGCTTCTTTAATATGTTTTCTTGCCTCACTTTCTACAACGATACAAGTCATTTCACACCTCCCCCATTATCTAAAATGAAGCCTGGAGCAGAGTATACATAATGAAACGCAAAACAACCTGTCTCCCTGTATGGTAGAAATTAAAGCACTCCTCCTCCACCATGTGCTGCCATCGGCTAAATTAATCCCAAAAGAGAACCATATAATCGAAGGGCCCTTCATACCAATTCACTGTGATACGTGTTACTGCACCATATGATTATGAACAGTTGGCATCTTGAATAGAAACCCTAAAGCATCTGCTTTGTAATGCAGTGAAAGTCAACACACTGTGATTTTGGTACACTATTAAATGCAGAATTTGTGATCTGTTGTGGTGCGTTAGGCAGCTGATTCAAATTAAGCAGATGCTTAGAGCAACACAGTAACAGGCTGGTATAAATGTGATCTCTGAAAATTATTACTTTTTTTTTTTTTTGTCCTTTTTCGTTTCTTGATTACTAAAATGATAGCTATATACCAGATAAAAAAAAAAAAAAAAAAAACTTGACTGGGATTAAAGGTGAGTGTTTTAAACAGTCATACAATTCTTCAACAGACTCCAAATACAATTACCAGGCTGACAACTCTTGCTAAAATGCTACACTTTAGTATTCTATATGAATAGAGAATTCCCTGTGTCTGCTGCTTGCTTTCATATGCAGCAGAGATAATATAAGTATACTGCATTTTTGCGTAGACTGTTTCTAATTGATTTTGTGCCTTTTCGCTTAAAATGCACATCTAACTCGTAGCGGGATGTTGCACGTAGTAACCAGGCTTTAATGCATTGCATTTTTCCCCACTAGAAATCTGATACACAGCTGCTCTTAGATCTGAGGTACCATGTTTTCTTTTTCTGGACATGTGGCTTGTTTAGGCCTCATTCACACTGGTGGTAAAAACAAGTAGATCAACTGCGTTTTTACTGCCCATGGAAAACCTAAATAAGGCAGCTGAAGGAGGTCACATAAAAAATGCCACAATCCTTTGCAGCCATAGCAAATTTAACTTGGCTTGTCAAGTTTTATAGGTGTGTAACGGTTAAAGTCTGAGACTGCTTCACAACCATGAGCCAAACACTTGGCTTGTTTTTGCAGCATGTTGGTTCAATGTAAAATCGCCATTTGGCAAATAAAAAAACAGAATCGCCTCCTCATTGCTTGGAAGCTGCTACTCGTACTGCTCTCTGAAAAGCGATCTTCAGAGGGTGGCAGAAACTGTCGCCTGTATGAATCTAGCCTTAATCAGTTTCCAGATTATATACAAATACTATGAACTCCTCTGTAAACAGTTCCACTCCTTCCTTCCAGCCTGTTGTCTGATGAACAGGTTTAATAGGTTTAATTCACCTTTGGGAACAGGTTGCATGTTCCACCTGTTTTTAGGTAGTTCATTGAGTCTTCCTGTCAGTATAAGGCTCGGTTTCCACTAGTGCAACCCCCAAAGTCATGCGATTTGCAGTGCGACTTTGCAATGTGATTTTTGATGCAATGTCATGCGACTGAGAACCATGGGAGAACAAGTCGCGCCGAAGTCGGAACAAAGTACTACAAATTTTTTTTTGGGGAGTCGTGACTTGAGTCGCACCCATTAGAACGGGGACCATTGAAATACATGCATTTTGACTTGTCATGCGACTTCACATGTCAAGTCGCACAACAACTCGCAGTAGTGGAAACAGAGCCTAAAACTGCCTGGCTGTACGATGTACGGGGCAGACCACTCAGTCTGCAGGAGACCTGCAAGGCATCAGCGATCTGATCGCTTGTGCAATGCTTTCCAGGCTTTAAAAAAAAAAACGTAAATGCACTTTTTTTTTTTTTACCTGCAAAAAAAATGTGCATTTATTTTTTTTTATTTTTTTAGAGTAAACTTGACCTTTTAAGCTGGCTCTTGATTGTCATTCATGTTTTGCAGTTGACAGGTACTTCTTCCTATTTCTTCCTATTTAGTGATTGACCAACTCAGTCAGTAGTTGAAGGTATGCTCTGTACCTTTTTTTTCCCTCTTGTGTGTGTCCCAGGTGGAAGCAACTTCAAAGCAGTTTAGCTAGTCTCAAGTCTCCTAACACAACCTAAATTGACTATAGGTTTTCAGGCCTTCTTAAAGAAACCTGTCCTGAGAAAAGCTAGTTATGATATGCTATTTTCCATGCTGTCACTCTGATACTTTCTTTAAAATATTGTGCCCAGAGCAAGTATGCTGAAAAAGACTGTTGAGTTTTCTGACCTTCCTGTATTTGTTCCTGGTCAGTAATTAGAGTATTGACATCAGAGAGTCAACAATTTTCAAGAGGAGCACAGCACTAGCAGCCCAGATTTCCATATAGTCTCCTTTAAAACGCTGCTCTTTTATATACTCAGAAGATTACGAAGATATACCCCTGAAAGTCAAACCCAGCTGGGCATTATTTTATTATTTTTGTGTCAGATTTAAATGTGCCTCAGTAATGGCGCCGATTCCCAGCGCATTAATGAACAACGTTTAAGTAAACGGCGTGGTAGCCTCAGCTGTGTGGCGTTTTTAGGGATGTTTGATAATACTCAGTTGGCCAGACTGCCCAGGTTCCTAAAGGCTAAAGTAAAAAGGTGTAAAGACTTTGCCCTTGCTACCTGCTCAGTTGTGTAGATGTAGACACTTAGAATAATAAGTGCACTTTTATAATGCATTGTTCAGACAGAAAAACCAAGTAAATTTGAACAACGTATTTCCTTGCTTCTGTATTGGAATCCTTATCAGTTCAGTTTAAAATTTTCTAAATCCTAAAAAAATGTTTGTTTGTTAAATAACAAACATGTCATACTTGCGTGCTCTGTGCTGTTTTTCACAGAGCAGCCCTGATCCTCCTTTTCTGGGGTCCCCCGCTTGTGCTTTGCACTCCTCCTCCATCATCTGCCCCCATACCAAGCTACTTGCTATGGGAACAGACATGCAGGCTGAATCCCGAACTGGGTTGTGTGTGTGTGTGTCCAAAGACGAACATAGACTGGCTCAGCCCTGCCCCCCCCTCTCGGGATTTGACTGACAGCTGCATGAGCCAATGGCTCCCACTTCTGCCAAGTCTCCCATGAGAGGGGAGAGCAGCTGCTGCATATGGGCACAGTGCTGGATCGAGATCGGGCTCGGGTAGAAGTGTTTAAGGGGGGGGGGAGCAACATTTAAATGTGTTTTTTTTTTTTTACCTTCAGAAAATGCATTCAGTTATAGATGTGAATGATCCTAGTTCAAAATCTGGCCCCATCATAACCTACTAAAATAGTCAAGTTTTGTGGGGGAGAGTTGAGGATGCATCTTTTGAAACAATATTCATCTATACACCGTTGAGGCCAAACACTAAATACAGCTTCTCAAAAGCAGGTATATTACCAGGCTTGATTATAATAAATAAATAAATATATATATATATATATATATATAATAATAAAAAAAGCCCATTTCTGACGACCTAAATCTACATCTTAAAACTGCACCTTAAAGTGGAAGTCTGTGTAAAAACTAAAATTCCTGCATCTATAGCCACCAACGTTCGAACACTAACCTCTCTAGCCCTGAAAAGGAAAAAAACTAGTATACATACCTTTTTCTACAAGCGATCCGACACGATCTCCAGCAGCGGAAGCTCTGATCCCATGCTGAGCTATCAGCCGCAGCTTCGCTGTGGAGGTGGGTGCAGAGGACACGTCCGTCAACGGAAGCCCCATAGTAACTCTATGGGAGACGTCATTTCCTATTCATTGCACAGCAGTTGTCGGACGTGTACTCCGCAGAGCTTCTGCCACTGGAGATCAGGTCAGATCTGCAGAAAAGGTATGTAAACTCGTTTTTTCTTTACAGGGCTAAAGAGGTTAGTGCTCGAATGTTGGTGGCTATAGATGCAGGGATTTTAGTTTTTGCATGGACTTCCACTTTAAGAATTGGGGGCAGTTAGAATAGCCTATAGCAGTGATGGCGAACCATGGCACTCCAGAGGTTTTGGAACTACATTTCCTATGATGTTCAACTACACTGCAGAGTGCATGAGCATCATGGGAAATGTAGTTCCAAAACATCTGGGGTGCCAAGGTTCGCAATCACTGGCCTATAGGAATGGCCAGGAAGCATATATTTTGAAAGAGATGCTGTTTCATATGAAAACTGTGGCCAAGTCTTCCTCCTAGGGTCCATGGTTTTTCCCACTTTGATTTTTTTCATGAAAGGTGTGTGCATTTAAATTCTATTTATAGGAAAAGGTACATGGATTGTGGTGAGGAGAGTTGGCTGGTAATCTCTGCACTCTACCAAGTTCTTCCTCTTCCACGCACTGCTGTGTACACAGTAGTCCTTGTACTAGAGGGTTCCATAAAGATATAGAGGGAAATCCTTTTTTGAATAATAGTAGGACTTGGAGAGCAAAATGACTGGCATATGACCTATTGGTATACCAGGGTTTGTAGTGCGTGATGTTCAGGCCACATTTTCCTCTCGTGACTCTCAATGGATTGTTTCGTCAGGGTTCTAGTAAGTACGCTGTGTACAGCAGTTCAGCACAATGGACCTCATTTATAATTTTTTGTAATTGAAGAATTATTTCAGACAGTCTGTTGCTGAGTGCAATCAGATTCTTCAATTTCCCATTACTCCAGAAAGAAAAATGAATTTGTTGCCATGAACAACATTATCTGTGGCAATTCTTCCAACAGACGCAGTGATAAGTCTGAACTACAGTGTTTTAATTGCCAGACTTTGGTTTAGTTATGCCAGTTTAACATTACCCTTACCCTATATGCAAGTTGTGAGACTCCATTACTAAGTTGTTGAAGACAACCGGCTCAAAAAAAATAAAAATTATAATAATGAGCTGCACGCTTTAGCCTTCTTCCTCCATCAGCTCTGCCCTATTTTTTTATTTAGCCTAATAACTGTAAGTTGATTGGTTGCTTTGGCCAACACTGTGCTAAATATATTCTATCACGGCCTTAAAAGAAATGTTTATTAAATACAAAACTGTAAAACTGAACATAGCAATATTTTTCCTAATAAAAGCTTGTGTAGTTTTTGGGTGAGCTGGTGTAGATTTTTCTTATTGCTTTTATGGTAATAGTTTTTTTTAATTGCTATGTTACTATTCGGGGGGGGGGGGTCTCACTTCCCCCCACAAGGTGTCCCCATGTATAGGATGTCAGTCAGCAGCAGTAAAAATAAAATCTATTCCCTGCTCTATCCATAAGTAAAAATAATTGGCATTCCACCAAAGATTTTTTGGATACAGATGTAAATTTGCTGTAGTTGAACTAAGAAATGTAAATAAACATGTATACTAGCAGTGCAGGCAGAGGAGGTTGTGTAGACGTGACCAAAAGAATTACACAAAAATACGTTTTTTGAAACAATCACCACTGGCATGCAAGTCTGCATTTATTTCATCTGTAAAAAAAAAAGGTTGTGAATTGAAAGTATTTTGTAGTTTTGATAAAAATGGCTTTGGTAACAGTAATCCATTTTTTTTTTTTTAAATACTAAGCACTATTAATTAGCCACATACAATAACCCCAGCGATACAAGTGTGGAGGAATTGAGGTACATCTTTATTTAAAGAGGAACTACAGTCTGCTCACATAATTTGTAAAAAAATATATATCTTTGCCATTCTGAAGCTTTCCTCCAACCACTTTGCATATTATTTTATATATGCTGTGATTCTGTACTTTCCAAATATGCTGCAGAAATCTCCCTCCACCAAGTCTGGCTGTAGCCATTTTAACCGTGGGCAGATGAAGCTGCTGCCTGTTCACTTCCTGGATTTACACAGACAGAGGCACACCTCCAGCTCTGCAGCTCTCATTGGCCCCCTTATGACCCATCCCCCCTCCCTTTCTGGGAAACTCTCACAAGAGTAAAAAAAAGAGCTGTGCATGATGTCATAAGCCTAGACTAATGACCAGACAAGAAACAGGAACTTAGCTGTATAAGGCATTTACTGGCAGAGAAAAAATGTTTTACTATCCAAAGGTAAAACAACAAGGGCAGAAGATTTAATAGATGGAAAGTTTAAAAAAATAATTACTGAAGGTCTGTTTTAACACCATGCCATCATGACTCTATGTTGTATAGCAGGTAACCTCTGGTTCCTTTACCCACCTGCCCCATCCCTTGTGGCAGCCACCCCGAAAATCTTTGTGCTTCGGCATATAAGGGAACATTTGACTATCCTGCTAAACTCCCACAATTTAGGCCTGAGCAGGGGGCTTGCCTCGTACTGGGCATATACAGACCTTCGGGGTACTTGTTTTGAATCTGGAGGCTTCCTTGGTGATGAAGTTGATAGTGGTGGGAAAAGATATGTTAAGGTATTAGATAGGACCTACTGTACACTTTGGGGTGTTTGGTTGTTTTATTTTAATCCAGTTGTGTGTCGCTTCCTCCTTGCACACACAAATAGCACAGATCCCAATGAGTAGAGTATGTACAGCTGACTTAATATTGGCTCATTACATCAGGTAATTGTAACTTTTTAACAAACCTTCCAGCTTTGAAAACTGAGTAAAAGATTTGATTAATAAAAATAGTGAACCCTAGCAACCAATTCAAATTTTTTAGTAGTAGTAGAACACATACACTGGGCAGCTATTACATTATGACCACCAACCATAACCTATTGAAGTATGGACTCCACAAGACCCCTAAAGGTACTGTATGCTTGTAGTATCTGGGAGTAAGCCGTTAGTATCGGATCCTTTTTAAGTCCTGTAAATTGCAAGGTGGGGATAGCTTGGACTTGTTTTTCCAGCACATCCTATCCCACAGTTGCTCAATTAAATTATGATCTGGAGAATTTGGAGGCCAAGTAAACGGCTTAAACTTGTGTTCCTCAAACCATTCTTGAACCATTTTTCCAGTGTGCAAGGGCACATTATCCTGCCGAAAGAGACGAATGCCATCGGGGGATACTGTTTAAATGAAGAGGTGTACTAGGTCAACAACAATATTTGGGGAGGTTTTTTGTGTAAAATAACATTCACATGATTGGCAGGACCCAAGGTTTCCTAGTATAAAACTTGCCTTCTTTCCATAGTGTATGATGGTGCCATCTCTTCCCCAGGTAAGCAATGTACACGCACCTGGCCACCCTCCTGATGTGAAAGAAAATGTAATTCATCAGACCTGGCCACATTCTTCCATTGCTCCATAGTCTGATGCTCAAGTGCCCACTTTTGGCTGTGGACATGGGTCAGCATGGGCACCCTGACCAGTCCATGGATACACAGCCCCATATGCAACATGCACTTGGTTCTGACACCTGTAATCAGAACCAGCATGAACTCTTTCAGAAATTTGAGCTACAGTAGCTCCTCTATTGAATTGGACTACACCAGCCAGCCTTCACTCCCCACATGAGTCAATGAGCCTTGGCTGTTCATGACCCTGTCACTGGTTTTCCTTCCTGGGACCACTTTTGGTAGGTCCTGACCATTGCAGACCAGGAACATCAAACAAAAACCACAGTTTTTAAGTTGTTCTGACCCAGTTGTCTAGCCATTACAGTTTGGCTCTTCACAAATTCACTCAGATCCTTATACTTAATCCGTTTTTTTCTGCTTTCAAAACATCTGCTTCAGGGACAACATGTTTATTTGCTGCCTAATATATCCCACCCACTTTAAAATGCCATTGTGATGAGATAATGTTATTCACTGTACCTGTCAGTGGTCATAATGTGGCTGATCGGTGTAGGTTTATCAGATATTTTTCATACACAGATGTGTTTTAAGTCATTTTTTTGGGTAGGGTAGTACTTGCAGAAATGATGTGTTTTGAAGCGAACCTATCACGAAGCTTGTTCTATTGCTATTTATTTATCACAACAAGCCAAAGCTGAAAATTGGTGATGCACACTCCCTGCCCTCGTCTTGACATATGGCAAACGCATTGGTCAATCCTGCCCTATATGTATATAGGCTCCTTAAATGTGACACCTTTATCGTGGGCACACAGTCTTGTTGTGGAGCCTATTTATATCTGACAGTTCTCTCCGCAGAATGCTGTGGGTGTATATTATATTATATTATATATAAACTTTTTTTTTTTTTTTTTTTAAACCTGCCTTCTACTTTCAGATTTCATCTGCCAGATAACCTAGGTTACGAACATCTGTGTAGTATGAGGGTCTGCCTAACTGAACCTATTTTAAATTGAATATTTAACTAGGCCCTCACAACGTTGAGTCTTGTCGCTCTAAAAAAAAAAAAAAATCTGAAAATAAATGTTTTTTGACACCATTTTGCACTTGACTGATAAACTCGTAAAACAGCTGGGGTGCTAGCGTTAAACTGCAGGTTAACATCTTTATTATCCAGTTCTGGTATGACGTTTGTGTACTGTTGCAGAATTTGTCTGGATTCTCCTGACCTTTTGTGTTTGATTAAATTCTTCTATACACATCCGCATATTTGTAGTGTGGCCTAACACTGTTCTGTTTTGATTGAATACACTTGCTCCACAATTTGACATTTTACAGACTTTAAAATTTTATGTGACTTGTATTTTACAAATCTTAAAAAAAAAAAAAAAAAAGAAGGGCTATACAATCTGTATGAGTTACTAAAAATAAAACTTTGTAATGCAGTAAGAAAAAAGGGCTAATCTGTATAAATGTGCTTTATTTTGGTTAGTGATGAACATCGCAAGAAACGTGTGTTTAATTACAAAATACTAGAAATAGCGAAGTAGTTTTATAGCCATTGTGGATATTTGTGCTGCTACCTTGCAGAGTTTGGCTTAGCATGTGAACACTGAGCAAAATCAACAGTAATCTATACTGTGTAATTACCTCTTTAAACCTCCAATTAACCATGCTGGCATGTTTCCAGTGACACACGATCCAGTTTGTATAGGACCCCTCCACCACTAAGGAAACCTCATCACGTTTTACCTGAACTCCGGGTTATAAATTGCAGATTGTACCTTTGGTAACCACAGAATCTTTTTATGATCTGTCCACCATGAACTGCAATTCGGTCAGCAGTCTTGTTGGACCTTAGGAGACTTAAGGCATCTATACATGGATCGAAGTTCGATCCATTAATGGGCAGGCTGGTTGTTTCCCTGAACGATCAGTGCCACTGGCTATAGCTGTCAACATGATCAATGCCGGCGGGAAAGGCTCCGGGAGCGATTCCTCCAACTTTAAATGTGTCGATGGGGGAATCGCATCTTTCTTTTTTTGTTCAACCTGCTGGTTGAACAAAAGAAAAAAATGATTAATGCATGGCCTGCCTAAGACCTCTCTACACTATAGAAAAAGTTTTTTAGAGAAAACAAAACATTGATAAATAGGCCCCTTAGTTTTATAGGCACCCTGATCGCAAACATAAAAACAGTCCAAAACCAGTAAAAAAAAAAGGGGGGGCCTATACCGCGCTAAGAGTGGCTATAATGAAAAAAATCCTATGAGGAGGAGCTGCGACCACTTGCAAACATGCGATACTCATGTAAAATGTATATAGAAATATGGAGGGATAAGGTCGCGCTACTACAAACCAGTGTATCAAAACCTGTAATAATAGTGTATATGTGAAATACCAAGGGAAATATTAATAAAAATAAACTAGAATAAAATGTCCTCAACCCACAAACTATGCAGTAAACAGGTGATCACATAAAATCCATAGTGCAACAAAAAATTTAATTAGTCTGTGCACACACAAAAAAAGTCCAAATAGCAAGAACAGCGAGTCCAAATGAAAGTGAAAAGGCAAATTGCGTTGAGATGAACAAACAGTTGAGAAGTCCCACCGTCACCAGGGTGATAAAGGAAAATCACTCTTTGTGGAATACACCAGTGTGAAATGGGCACCCTTACCGGATGTGGTGGACCTCCTATAGTAGCAAGGTCATCAGCGCCTGCAGATATAACCCTCTGCGGGGTCTTGGTAAATCCCAGATGTGGATGTCTCCTGATTCCTATCTTCTTCCACATAGATCCTATGTACCGCATATAGAGGATCCTTCCCTCTGATGGAATGTTCAGGCACTCACGGACTCCAAATAGGACGTGTAGAAAAAAAAGGGGAGTACTCCAGATAGTGTATTATCCTTAAAACTTCCACGGTTTATTTATAAAAGTTGTAGATACAAACATTGATGTAAAAAAACACAAATTTAAAAATGCCGACAAAAAGAAACAAACTAAAGCGAACGCCCGTGCTTCCGGGGTCATGTAGAGCGCGGTGACGTCAGTGCATAGCTCCGCCCTGACATGTTTCGTCACACGTGACGTTTTCATAGGGCACCAATGAAATGAATTACAGGCATGCCAGTACTCTTAAGCCTCATACACACGATCGGATTTTCATAGGACAAAGCGTAGGACTTTTGTCCGAAGGGCGTTGGCCAGGAACTTGTATACAAACGGCAAAGAATTGTCGGCCAACAAACACAAAACTATGTGGTTTTTCAGCTCTTTAGCGCCACCCTTTGGGCAACTTCTGATAATGTGGTGAGCGTTGCTTCTGAGCTTGCGTGTTTGTACTTTGGAGTTTTGTCCGACGGACTTGTGTACACACGCTCGAAAAATCTAACACAATTGTTGGCGGAAAATTTTAAAGCATGCTATCCAACATTTGTGTGCGGAAAATCCGACAACAATTGTCTGACAGAGCATACAAACGGTCGGATTTTCTGACAACAGCCTGTCATCACACATTTCCCGTCGGAAAATCCGATTGTGTGTACGAGGCTTTAGTCCTAATTCACATGGTATTTTAATTCCAGCTTCAGCAAGAATCTAGCAGATTCTTGGATCTGGATTTACAGGTGGATGTGGATGGTTGTGGCCACTCAGCCTGTACAAAGCAATGGCTGGCTAACAGCAGCTACAGCTGTCTTCTGGTATTCAGATGTATATCGCACATGGAGCATTTATTTGCAGTTAGGGATAGATCTTTTCCCCTAGACGCAAGCTGTTTGTGGTCAGGGGGTGAACATCTGTCCCTAAACGCAGGTAATAAACCCTATGCCTCATAGATGTATATGTTTTTGGAATCGCACATTTCCCCAAAATGGCTCAAGACCTGCTGCCATTAAATTGGTAACCCACATATATGAAATACATAGCATGTGATCTCTGTAGCAATTTCATTAGAAGTTGTGTTCGCACCATTAGGTACTTGCAGCACACATATTTATATCTTCACATTCTTTAGTGGCTCCAAAGAAGGGAATTTTATGAAAACATTTCCACACGGAAAACTGGTAATCTCGTGGCATGTTTCCACCATAATTGCCAAAACTAGTGCAGCAGCTTTTATAAATCTCACTGGTAGCATGCACAAATGTCTATATTGCTGAAATTAATTTTATTAAAGTGGACCTGCTGTGCAATCAAAAAGCAGAATATCTGGGTAGATACGTTTGTATAACCTGTGACATCAGCAAACCGTGCTAGTAGTATGCCTTGTAAACAAATTGGTTGCAGTCTTAAATCTCAGTTAAGCTCATAACAGATTGCTTATGTTGTGTGCATGACAGGTCTTCTCTAATTCTCTGAAGTGCTTTGTGAAGAACCCAAATAAGGTTTTGTGGAAATTTTGTAGTATTGTTTTAATTTCCAGCCCCATAGACAATCTTGTACTGCAGTTAATGTTCTAGTTCTTGTCATCCATTGATGCATTTAGTGAAGTTTTTAAAATAAATTCAATGTACTATAGTTGAGTTGGTTAACACTATTCTGTGAGTGTATGTTTTCAGGCATGTTCTGAAAGCCTCTTGCTGTGAACTAATCCTGTCAAAGTCCAGTGCACTTTAGACTCATCAATAATTTAATGACTATTTCAGTGTTGTTGCATTCATTTGTCTGACTTCAAGTGGCTGAATATCTTAAAGTAAGGTGGGGGTTATCCAGGGCCATTTAAAGGAAGCCTCGTGTATGGTTGATGAATTCAGTTTTTTGGGCGATGCCTGCAAGTTGATCCTGCTACTGACCACTCTCATCTGGGCTACACTAGTGAAATTTCCCCCCTTCAGATATCCAGGTTCTACCCACAGCAGCGGTCATTACAAATCTAAGGTACTGGAACCATTTCCATCCCACTAGGAACTGGAGTATAGAGATCTTTGTTAGTTATTCAACCTGACGGAATTCTTGAAGTTTTAAGATTGACTTATGATTAGTGTAGATGGGCACCAAGAGTGTCTTAGGCCTAACCCCTTTCACACGTGAAGATCCGTTTTTAGACTCGCTCCGTTGATCCCCGCTGAGCCTGCGGATGACTAGTCCGTCTCTGCATACAGTGCAGAAACTGACCTTTCAGATCTCCGCTCTCCTCTATGGGGGCATCGGATGAAAACGGACCGTCTGTCCGCTTTCATCTGATCCGCCAAACGGATGAAAAATAGGGTTTGCATCCATCTGGATTTAGCAGATCAGATCGGGGCGGATCGAATGTCAGCGGACATGTCACCGCTGACATCTGTTGCTCCATAGAGATGTATGGAGGGTCCGTTCAGGTCCTCCTGAAAAAACTGTCAGGCCGATCTGAACGGTCCGCACGTGTGAAAGGGGCCCAACAGTATCCAGTTCACCTGAGCCTAATCGAGTAAAATTTATTCTTGACTCGGTTTTATCTACTTCATTGAAGTTGCCATGCAATGGGTTGCTGTGTCCACAGGTGTTGCTGAACAAATGGAAATCGAGAGCAGCTCTATTTTCTTACATCAATTTACCTGCAGCAGTCACGATGTATAAATCGGGTGCACCAACCTGAGGCACATCTCCTCCTTTTTTCTGTGTAGTAAACCGGGTTTATATTGATATACCTTCTGAATTCACCAGATGATATATTGATGGTAATCTGTAAAATGCTCAGCTAGAGAGTAGAAGCCTTGTGGGTTTGATTAAAAGCATTCTTACCAATATAGTTTTAGGCCCCACCTGCTCAATCTACACTGTGAAGCCAAATGCACAATATTAAATAATAAATACTTGGGGGGGCGTGGTCTGCCGTGGAGGAAGATGGCTGCTTAAACCCTGCGCTCTGACAGACCGCGACCATATCTCTACTTGTATTGGGGACATCGGGCTCTCTTCAGACAACGAATGATGGGAACTTCTTCCCGCAACTCTTCTGCATCGAGGTCTCGCTCCCCGCGGGATATAGACGGGCGGTTGACTCAAACTATACCGGATATCTTCCGGACACAGAGATCCAACATGGCGGCATCCTCACAGGCCTCAGCGCCCTCACAAGCCTTACCACCTCCACACGGTCCCGACGGGATTGTTCTGACACTCACTGGGACTCAGCCTGCAGCACAAGGCCCCTTGATGGCTACGGCTCACCAACAGCTAAGCCTAGCCGACCTACATACGGTTGCAGCGGACATCAAGAACAGCCTGTTCGCGGCCATATCTGAGCTACGCACCGAGATCAGAGCCATAACGGGCAGGGTACATGATATTGAAATCACTACATCCCGCCATCACACAGCGCTCCGGAATGTAACAAACAAAATGGACACACACACTATGCAACTCCGTGATCTCCAGAGACACGTAGAGGACCTGGACAACCGCGGCCGTAGATGCAATCTAAGAGTGAGGGGCCTACCTGAGTCGGTTGAACCGACCGGCATCCTCCCTACGGTCACGGAGATTTTCAATCAGCTTCTGGAGAGGCCAAACCAAACGCCTATTCCGATGGTCCGCATCCATAGAGCCCTGAAACCACGTGGAAGAGACACCGACCCCCCTAGGGATGTGGTCTGCTGCCTTACGGAGTTCCAGATAAAGGAGGAAATCCTCAAAAAGGCGCGCACAAAGGCCCAGATTAACTACGAAGGGAAGACGATCCAAATTTACCAGGACCTGTCAGCCATAACTCTCAGGCACCGTAGAGATCTCCGCCCCTTGCTGGAAGTCCTTCGTGCCAAGGGGATCCAATATCGGTGGAGGTTTCCGTTCGGTCTCGCAGCTTCCCATCTTGGCTGTAATGCCCTCCTGAGAGTCCCTGAGGAGTTGGAGGACTTTTGCCGCACGCTGGATATCCCATACACCGAGCTCCCGAATTGGTACGCGGATTTTGATGTATCAAGCTGGGGACCCCACGGAGACGGAGAAGAGCCGATGGATGCACAAGCCTCACGCACCAGGAGACAACGCTCGCCATCCGTTTCACGATCTAACCCGGGCTCACGGAGCAGATACCAGCAGTCACACATAGCCGTGGCACCTCTGCCCCGTAGAGCTCGCCGCGACCACTGAAATTGTAATTGTGCATGGGATCCCAGGAAAGTCAGTTAAGTACCTACCGTTACGTTCCTATTCCATGTCTCTTTTCCCTGACAACAGCTTTCCTCTATGCCCGCCGTGCCCAGCATGCCTCGTATACGGGGCTGTAGGTTGCGATGTCCAATGACGCCCTTGCTCCGCTCACCCCTTACCGTTGCCTCCCATTAATGCAATGGTCATATCCTTCTCTGCCTTGGAACCTGCTTCCCACCCCGCCAATCTGATCGCCCCCACGATGGCCCCTGGAATACATGAGGGAGTGGAGACCCAGGCCGCCCCGTGGTAAAACTTGATCTCCCATTACAGGGCTCCGATTCCCCATCCCTTCTCCAGCATCTCCGTAGTCCTGACAACCGGAGTATCCAAGGACTTATCTTGTTGCAAGGTGACGACTGGTCAATGTTTGGTTCTTCACCCACATGTTCTGCGGTGTTTTCACGCCGACCAGCGCACTCATGTTCCTTGCTCTGCCCAATGGAACACTTACCCCGCCAGGTCCGAACGGCTACTTTTGCCCACGATGCCTCTTTCACACGCTCTCACGTAGCGAACTAGGGGGTTTCGGGTGACATACTCCACTCCCTGTAGTTACGGATCAAGTTATTGTTGCAATTGTCGAGACAACGGAGGACCCCTGATTGCTTAACGCTATTCCTGGTCGGTGAAGTAAATTACAATTCAATTTTGTTTTATGCAAGTTTGTTCCCTAGGATAGCTAGCATTGTAAGTTTTATACATGCCATATTTATGCCTAGGCCAATATCTCATTCTCCCAAACTCGGTTTAACATGCACCCCAATATTTCTCTGCCTAACTTCTTTTTCACATGTAACATGTTCTGCATGTGAGATCGAACCATACACCACGGATTACTGAGGCAGGAAGTCTTTCAGCTTGCTGCCTAATAATTTATTCATTCGCTGTCATGTTCCACCCTCTACTGACCACAAACTTCATCTGCACCTGTTTATCCCCTGGGGTCACGATGTACTCACAATGATATTGTATCTTACACTGCTGCCTATATACAAACTTGCATTCAGACCGCCTGACAATAACACACGTACTCCTCATTGGCTGCATACACATGTGGTTTCCAATTCTTTAGCTACAGCTATTTAATGAAGCTGCAGGATGTCCCGCTGCCCGCTCTGCCCCAACCCGTAACACAAACACTCCGCAGATGCCCTGCATAGTCATATATACACCCCAGGTATTAGTGTCCCTACTTTATGCAACCTAACCCGCCCCTCCACCTTCCCGGGACTGTCTGGCATACTTTCTGCATCTTCACCTGTCTTTCATCTACAGATGTCTTCAACGTTGCCCTGATACGTGGGATTAGCTGAATTGTCAACCCTCCATATTTTCCTCCTACTGTTTGGTTATTTATGTTATGATATATAGATTTCCTTTTCATATGAGTATGTTCGAGTTTTTTTTTTTTTTTTTTTTTTATGTAAGGAACTGCATTAGAAAATGTCTATGCCTGGGTCCAAAACTGTTATTGCCATGCACTGCTAGAATGTAATTGAGATGCCTACATTTATAGGAGAAGGCCTTGGCCACACAATGATCACCACGACATGTGACACCTTTACATACGTTCTGAACTTGTAACTTACTACTCTTAATGTCTGGTCAACCGCTTAATCTGGTGAGCAGAAATAGACATGTACAAGTTACAGGATTCTTGACACGATTCCTCCCTGCATGCCCCATATGCTCCCGTTGTTTCACACGACTTTTTAGTTCCCACGAGCAATCATTCCTACATGTTCATGGTTGCAGGTCTGTCAGTCCACCGTACTATACTCTTTATATTTCTTTTCCACGACAACTCGTTCCCCACACAGTGGTACTAGACTGAGCCGCATCCACTCGCAAGACTTTCTCTCCAACTCACCACTGGAATACCCCGGCGAGACCGTACCTGCGGTTACTCCCCTACTTGGACAGGTGAGCTAGGTCTCTCCTGTAGCCGGTACCCCCCTCTCTTCCCCGTTGTTGATTGCCCCATACATATATACGTAATTTCAGAACAGACACCATTTCTTTGACTACTGCCCAAACTCAAGTATTGCCTCTGATAACCTAACTACTACTTTCATAGACCTAAGGTCAAATGCACTTACCAATTTTGGAAAATTAAGGCCAGAAGTGTTCAACTGTACCAAACCTCTTCTGCCCATAATAATTATGATTTGCATACTGTTTGCTGGCTTCCATTTCTCAGGTTATTTTGGTGTGCAAATTAGTTCATACTTCCCCAAAAGATGTATTGTATCTTCAACTGGATCCGTTCGCTGGGGGAACAGCTGACCTTTAAATAAATTGCTGTCCCTTTCCTATAAAATACTGCACTAGTAGAAGCTTTGACATATTGTATTAGCTAAAGGAGATTATAATTCTCAGAAGTTTATTCTAATATTTCACGTGTATTTTAGGTGTCAGGTGTGTGTCAGGGTTCCAATCCACAAGTTTCACTGAGACGCAAAGGAGATTAGCTGTGACTTTGCTCAACACCCCTACAATTAGGCTTCCTAATGGTCTAAATATGATGGCCTGGGGGTCAACCCAACAAGTGGCATTTTTAATGTAGGGGCAGATTCATTTGAAAAATTAAAAACTTACCATATTACCACATTAATTAGAGGGCATGGTGAAAGGTGGGCTTTCTAAAGAATCTTTTATTGTGACACAATTGTCACATCTTCCAGCATCAGCTTCCTTTGTGAATTTTGACATTTGGTCACATAACATCTCAGAGCCACAAATGTAGACTTCATCTTGCCAGATGCTGAGATTGCATGCTTAAACAGGAAGCAGATGGCTATATAATGGACACCATGTAGAGCTGGGGACAATAACCCAACATACCTTTTTAGTACTGTACAAGGGGTCAAATGCCCCCCAGCCTTGCCCTTCTCTGGGTCTTAAATTGGGAAATTTTGAATTGATCAGTGCCTATCAGGAGACTAACAGGCCTAGGAATACACACCCAAAATGTATTTGCCTGAGTACAGCACTGGATCTATACTATCACTTGGGATTTTATTATCAAGTGTTTACTTTCATATGCATGAGGCAAGTTTAAATGGCTAATATAAACCCATTTTATTTTATTGGCTGATTAGCATCACCTTCCTTCACTTTGGTTTAGGTTTTGTATATTGTACAGAACGTCATCCGAGAACCACGGTAAACACACTAGGAATTGAAATTTGCCTAACCATGCACGGTTTCATTCTTGATATAGAGACTTGGACTGTGTCATCCCTATGTAGACATATTTCATATTTGTTTTAGTATTTCTGCACTGAATATGTCCGGGTGTTTATTCCATGTATAATGTTGCTTGCCTCCTTGAAACTGCAAGAAATAATAAATGGTTCATACTTTCACCCTTTTCTGTTTTTTATGCAGTAAAATTGCTCTCAAATGGAAATGTATTTTATCTCACAGGAAATCTATTATTCAAAATAATGAAGGCTGCCATATCTTCATCAGCATGACAAGCCTATATCTATCAGATAAAGTTTCCTATAGGGGCTGGTTCACACCAGTGCACGTTGCAGGAAACCTTTTAAACATTTTGATTTTAGCTTTCAAACTATTTAATTACATTTTTTTACTTCCATAAAATAGTTGTCTTATAATGAAATATTTCAATACAGAGTACACACAGGACACAGGATTACTCAAGCACTGAGAGTGTATCAAAAACTGTTTTCCTCTAATAAGGAGCTTTAGGCAGAGCTGTCTGAACACAGAAGGAGAGGGAGGAGTGACTGCTCTGCTTTGCATGTATACTGTATGCATGAGCTACTGAAGTTTGTAAACAGTTTTTTTTTCCCAGCAAAGTAAATAAGTAGAAAGAAATATAGGAAAACCACATTGTTTCTTTTGAATATTTCTCCTTTTGTACCTAGCATGTATTCACATGGCTATATCTTAAGTATTATCCCTTTTAAATTGAATACATTTAATGTTGCCTAAAATGAGTATGTGGGCTATAAATAGAATATTAGAATTTAATACACAACAGTGTGGTTGGTCTTGTGTTCATTTGTCAGGCTGGAAGCTGAACGGCAGGCAGACATACATCACACAGCTGGTAATGAGATCTGATGTATCCTGTTTTGAGGAGAAAATGGTCATCTGATATCATACTGGGAATACTATTCTGGGAACATTCTATTGATGATTCAGACAGAATGAGCGAAGGCTGTCTTTGCAGGTTAAAATAAAAGCTCTTTAAAGGGTAGTGGGAAATAAATGGATTCACTGTTTTAAATTGAAGCTTCAAAGTTTTAGATCCATGGTGTAAAAATACATGTACAATGCAGTTCTGTTCTTGAACCTACCTTGTACTGTGCTTTAAAAAAAAAAAGAAAAGGGCTTCCTTTCATGAGAAAAATGTTATTTTAACCGCTTCAGCCCCGGAAGAACTTACCCCCTTCCTGACCAGAGCACTTTTTGCGATACGGCACTGCGTCGCTTTAACTGACAATTGCGCAGTCGTGCGACGCTGTACCCAAACAAAATTGACGTCCTTTTTTTCCCCACAAATAGATCTTTCTTTTGGTGGTATTTGATCACCTCTGCGGTTTTTCATTTTTGCAGTATAAACAAAAAAAAGCAACAATTTTGAAAAGAAAGCAATATTTTTGACTTTTTTTGCTATAATAAATATCCCCAAAAAATATATAAAAAAAATAAATTTTTCCTTAGTTTAGGCCGATATGTATTCTTCTTCTACATATTTTTGGTAAAAAAATTGCAATAAGCGTGTATTGTTTTGGTTTGCGCAAAAGTTATAGCATCTATAAAATAGGGGATAGAATTATGGCATTTTTTTTATATTTTTCTTTTTTATTAGTAATGGTGGCGAGTTTAAGGCAGGTGTGAAGAAATGCTGTAAGGTAAAAATGCTTTCAAAAATATATATTTTAATTGTTAGCATTTTGGAAATTGCAGAAAAAAAAACAAAGTAAGCAAACAGAAAAATCTAAAACAAATCAATAGTTTGTGTGATTACCCTTTTGGCTTAAAACCACTCTCAATTCTTACACTTGCACAGTCGGGGCTTTTGTAGGATTAGGGTCAGGTGTTTAGTTAACCAAATATACCAAGCAGGTGCTTGAAACAGTCATTAACAAAAACAGCTGTCTAGGAGGGTTAAAACTGTGTGAGGAACAGACAAACTCTGCTACTAAGTTGAGGTTGTGGAACACCGTATCATGTCACAGGTCATACACCATAGCAAGACTTCTGCACTACTGTATTGTGGAAAAAAAGGTCTAAACACAAAACTCCAGCTCAATAACGTTGTTTTAACTTGCATAAGTACAGAACACAAATGAAAATTCTGTACTATACTGTACAATACAACGATGTATAGCATGTCGTTAGGGTGGGGAGAGCTGGTCATAAGTCTGAGCGGTCATTAAACAGGTAAGTCGCAAAATGAGGAGTATCTGTATTTGGCTGTAGCAGGAGGCAAATTGTTCACCGGAGATCGGTACAATAATATGTCTGCAGGCAACAGTGAAGCATACTGGAGGTTCCTTGCAAGTCTGGGCTGCATTTCTGCTAATGGAGTTGGAGATTTGGTCAGGATCAATGATGTCCTCAATTCCATACCATCAGGGAGGTGTGTGACCCCAAATTTATTCTGCAGCAGGACAATAACCCCAAACATACAGCCAATGTCATTAAAGCAGAGTTCCACCCAAAAGTGGAACTTCCGCTTTAAGTACTACTCGCCACCTTACATGTCACATCTGGCATGTCATTTTTTTTTGCGGGGGGGGAGTGGGTCCTTTGTTTTGAAGGGGACTTTCTGTCCCACTTCCTCCTTCCGCCTAGGCGACTCCTCCTCTCCCCCTAGGCGGCCCCTCCCTCTAGGCGATCTCCTGGGACATGTGACAGGATCGCCTATCCGCTGGGAGAGCGCAGCGCGACTCGCACAGTGTGCGCCCGGCTGTGAAGCCACAAGCTGTCATGGCCTGGGTGCCCACGGTTCCAGTGGGGGAGAGGAGCGGGCCTCCGTGCGGCCGCATCGCTGGACCGTGGGACAGGTGAGTGGCTGTTTATTAAAAGTCAGCAGCTATACTTTTTGTAGCTGCTGACTTAATAAACTAAAAATAGCCTGGAACTCTGCTTTAAAAACTGTCTTCAGTGTAAAGAAAAATCTAAAGACTATACCACCTAGCACTAAACAGGAGGGTGGAACAGAAGGACATACCAATGGTAACATAAAACGTTGCTGTGTAACATTATAATGTTCAATGCATTAGTAATCCTGGTTAAAAGTGAGTGAGCCCACCATTAAGCTTTCACCTGTAATAGGCCAATCATAAGTGGTCAAGGCATTCCCTGCGTCTTGGCTCCATGTACACAAGGGGCAGGTATATGTGTGGCTGCAGAGTGGAGAATGCCCTGACTGCTTATGATTTGCCTAGCGACAGCTTCCTGGTAAACTTGCTCAGGTGGTTTCTGACTAGGATCCAAACATGCCTGAGCTCATCAGTAGACATGTGCACACTGAAATATTTTGTTTCGGAATTTCGTTTTCGTCCGAAAATAAATTTATTTAGTTACTCCCAAAATTTGTTTTTATTTATTTCGTTTTTCGTTAGAAAATACATTCGGCCGAAAATCTGAATTAATTAAGGTTGAATCTGTCATTGAAGGCTCATGGTGTCTGTCGAATGTTCAAAGAAGATTCGACGGAGCAGCGAAACTGTACAACGCTGCAATCCTACATTTCCGGTCGAATGTTCCGCCTACAAGCTATAGTAGAATTCTAATGTTGTATGACTAGTAATAATTATATTTATTAATTACTATTACTAGTCAACCAACATTAGAATTCTCCTATAGTCTATGGGCATTTGACCGGAAATGTACGATTGCAGCGTCGCAAAGTTTAGCTGCACCGTCGAATCTTCTAACTTTCGACAGACACCATAAGCCTTCAATGACAGATTCGACATTTGTATGTTTATCGATGCTTTGTCGAATCTTCGTCGTTCATGTTGAATTGTCAAGTTAGTTCTAGCTATTTTACTGCTCCTCCTCTTTGGTTACAATCAGCCAATAACATTCATCATCATCATTATTTTTATTTTACTTCCCCCACCCAATTCCAGCAGCGATCTTTTCTCTATATGTCGATATTTTCTCTCTATAAAGTCAAATCTTTTCTTTCTATGTTGAATCTTTTCTCTCTATGTAGAATAATCTTGGACTAATAGAGTTAAGGTTAGGCACATTCGACCACAAATTCGATAGACACAGATTGTTATTGTCAGCGTCACGTCGCATCTCCTATCTATATCAAACTGTTGTCGCAACGAAAACGAAAATAAAGCATTTGTTTATGTCGGATCTTTCGGTTTTCGGATTCTGTGCTTTCGTTTTCGTTTGTTAAAACGATAACGAAAATACCTGAAATTCGGACGAAAATGCATTCGGACGAAAACGGATGCACATGTCTACTCATCAGTAATAAACACACAATAGGTGGGACACAACATCCTTTCTTTGCCTTTAGTGTGCAGCTTCTAGAGTTCAGGTCCTCTTTCACAATATCCCAGTTCAAACTTATTCGTGCCCTTAATAAACATAGAAAATAAAATAATTATGGCAATTGTTCTTAAGTCGTTTAGTCGTGCCTGACTCTTCGTGACCTCATGGACCATTGTGCGCCAGGCTTTTCTGTCCTCCACTGCCTCCCGGAGCTTGCTTAACTTCATGTTCATTGTTTCGATGATGCTATCTATCCATCTGGTTTTCTGTCGTCCTCTTTTCCTTTTTCCTTCCATGTCTCCCAGCATCAGGGTCTTTTCTAATGAGTCCTCTCTTCGCATTAGGTGGCCAAAATATTTGCGTTTCAGCTTCAGAATCTGTCCTTTCAGTGAATATTCAAGGTTGATTTCCTTCAGGATTGTCTGGTTTGATCTTCTTGCCGTCCAAGGGACTTTCAAGAGTCTTCTCCAGCACATTATGGCACTACCGCACAATGAAATAAAAAAAAAAAAAGGCCATTAGCTGATTTGATATTCCAAATGATTTCCACTTTACCCCTTGGGGACTTGCTTTTGATTGGCCCCTTCTGTTTGAAGCTGAGGTCTGCATATGATCCTTATGGTTACATACATATCTCATACCTGAGGGACCACTAATGCCTCGTACACATGACCGTTTTTTCCGACGGGAAAACTGCTATGAGAGCTTTTCGTCGGGAATCCCGGCTGTGTGTGTGCTCCATCGCAGTTTTTCCGACGGGAAAACTGACGGACAAAAAAAGAAAGCAGGATCTCTTTTTTTCCGTCAGGAAAAAATCCTGGCGGGAAAACCGTTTGTCTGTATGGTTTTCCGACGGACAAAAAAACACGCATGCTCAGAATCAAGAATGAGATGGGAGGGATCTTTCTGGTAAAACTAGCGTTCGTAATGGAGATATCACATTCGTCACGCTGTAATGGACTGAAAAGCACGAGGCTGAAAAGCGCAAATCGTCTCTCACCAAGCTTTTACTAACTCGAGTATCAGCAAAAGCAGCCCAAAGGGTGGCGCCGTTGGAATAGAACTTCCCTTTATAGTGCCATCGTACTTGTTGTACGTCACTGCGCTTTGGACGGGCGGACTTTTGTCTGAGCGTGTGTATGCAAGACAGGCTGAGAGGAATTCTGTCGGGAAAACCGTTGGTTTATTATCCGACGGAAAAAACGGTCGTTTGTACTAGGCATGTGGAAAATGACAATCACTGTAGTAATCATGGCTACTACAGTGACTGGTGCAATTTTCTGGGCCGAGCAGCTTTCCTTCTGCACCCTCACTACAGAGAGGTGGCTTGCTTGGCACTGTCTCCATTCAAAGAACACCTTGTATTTATTATTGGATTTAAGGCATTCTGTGATTGAATGAGGTGGAGATTGTAAGGTCACTGCCTTGCCACCTCATCATATCAGAGAACGTCTTGCATAGGGCTGCAACTAACGATTATTTTTATAATCAAAACAATAATTGGCCAACTAATCGATTAATCGGATAATAACCTCAAAAGAAAAAGTGTGGTGTAGAATTTAGTTAATATGTGAAAAAAAAAAGGCAATTAATTCTTAACCACCTCGCGCCCGCCGTACGACTATATACGGCCGCGAGGTGGTTGTTACATGCCGGGAGGCCGTTATTATACGGCCTCCGCTAATTTGGCCACAATGTCCGCCAGGCACCCGCGATCGGCGGTTACACAGACAAGGACATGGATCTGTCTGTGTAAACACAGATCCATGTCCTGTCAGGGAGAGGGGACCGATGCTGTGTCCCTTGTACATAGGGACACAGATCGGTCACCTCCCCCAGTCAGTCCCCTCCCCCACACAGTAGTAATCACTAATAGGGCACACATTTAACCCCTTCCTCGCCCCCTAGTGTTAACCCCTTCCCTGCCAGTCACATTTATACAGTAATCAGTGCATTTTTATAGCACAAATCGCTGTATAAGTGTGAATGGTCCCAAAATAGTGTCAAAAGTGTCCGATGTGTCCGCCATAATGTCGCAGTCACAGTCACGTAAAAAATCACTGATCGCCGCCATTACTAGTAAAAAATAAATAAAATATAAAAATGCCATATAACTACCCCCTATTTTGTAAACACTATAACTTTTGCGCAAACCAATCAATAAACGCCGCTTGCGATTTTTTTTTTACCAAAAATATGTAGAAGGATACGTATCGGCCTAAACTGAGGGAAAAAAAATTCCAAAAAAATTGGGATATTTATTATAGCAAAAATTAAAAAAAATTGCTTTTTTTTCAAAATTGTCGCTCTATCTTTGTTTATAGCGCAAAAAATAAAAACCGCAGAGGTGATCAAATACCACCAAAAGAAATCTCTATTTGTGCGAAAAAAAGGACGTCAATTTTGTTTGGGAGCCACGTCGCACGACCGCGCAATTGTCATTCAAAGCGTGACAGTGCTGAAAGCTGAAATTTCGCCTTGGCAGGAGGGGGGTATATGTGCCCAGTAAGGAAGTAGTTAAATATCGATATGCAGTGGTAAATATAAATAAAGGACTATATGGTTAACCACTTAGGCCCCGGACCAATATGAAGCTAAAGGACCAGGTCCCTTTTTGCGATTCGGCACTGCGTCGCTTTAACTGACAATTGCGCAGTCGTGCGACGTGGCTCCCAAACAAAATTGGCGTCCTTCTTTTTTTCCCACATATAGAGCTTTCTTTTGATGGTATTTGATCACCTCTGCGGTTTTTATTTTTTGCGCTATAAACAAAAATAGAGCGACAATTTTGGAAAAAATGCAATATTTTTTACTTTTTGCTATAATAAATATCCCCCAAAAATAATATAAAAAACGTTTTTTTTTCCTCAGTTTAGGCCGATACGTATTTTTCTACATATGTTTGGTAAAAAAAAATCGCAATTGGTGTTTATTGATTGGTTTGCGCAAAAGTTATAGCGTTTACAAAATAGGGGGTAGTTTTATGGCATTTTTTATATATATATATATATATATTTATTTTTTTTTACTAGTAATGGCGGCAATCAGTGATTTTTTTCGTGACTGCGACATTATGGCGGACACATCGGACACTTTTAACACATTTTTGGGACCATTGTCATTTTTACAGCGATCAGTGCTATAAAAATGCACTGGTTACTGTGAAAATGACACTTGCAGTGAAGGGGTTAACCTCTAGGTGGCGCTGTAGGGGTTAAGTGTACCCCAAGAAGTGATTCTTACTGTAGGGGTGTGTGGCTACACGTCACTGATCGTCTGTTCCGATGACAGGGAACAGACAATCACTGACATGCCACGGAGAAGAACGGGTAAAGGTTTGTTTACACTCACCTCTCCCCGTTCTTCAGCTCTGTGACCCGATCGCGGGACACCGGCGGCGATCGGGTCCGCGGGCGCGGTCACTGAGCTCAGGACCGGGTCACGAGCGCACTGCCGGCTGGGCTCTTAAAGGGCAACGTACCTGTACGTTGATGTGCCCAGCCGTGCCATTCTGCCGACGTATATCGGCGTGAGGCGGTCCTTAAGTGGTTAAAGGGCAAAATCTCTAATCCACTCTGAGAATAACAGACAGAAGAGATATACTGTATATACTATTAGAGATTGAATCTGGTAAATATCATCAGACTCAGAGATTAATTATTTTTTTCTTTAAAGTTTTGAAGATTTTTAGACAGATCTGTAATATATTATATGCTGGCCATACAAAAACAATGTCCTCCTCCTTCAAAAAAATTGTAAATTTAAGAATGTTCCTTCGATTTTCTAATTGTTAGTGGGATCAAATTAACGTTTGATTTTTCAACTACAGTGACGTGAAAATTCAAAGGAGCAGAATAGAAAACTTCTTGGTCAAAAGAATTTTCAGACGGTGTATGTGGTTATCGTTCAGAAATTACATTCATTTTAAAACAAATTGTTAAAAGCAAGTGAAATTTTCAAATGACATTCTTTTATTCAGCGAATGTACATAAAAATTTTCGTATGAATATTCTCGTGCGAAAATCGATACGTGTATGGCCAGCATAATGCTTGGTTCACACTTATGCAGTTTGCTTTTGATTAATTTTCTACAGTGCTTTTTGCTGTGCGTTTTGCATTGTTGGTGCACGCAATTTTGCTGCAATTTGCGTTTTTTGTTTTTCATGCTTTTTTTGGGCCAATTTGTTGCTGGGCAGATTGAAAAATACAAATTGCCCTTTTTCCAAAAAGAGCAGATAATCGCTATTATAAAGAGGTTCATGACCCGATTTTGTCTGTTGTGGTTAATTAGATTTTATTAAAAAAAAAGAGGTTCATTTATGATGTGAAACAGTGAAAGTAATAATATATATATATATATATATAATGAAACCGTGAAAGTAATAATGTATATATGGAATATATATATTATTACTTTCACTGTTTCATTTTATTTTTATATATATATATATATATATATATATATGTATATGTATGTGTATATCCAGAAGTAGGATATATGGGCATTCATTATAACTAGGGGTCAGACATGAAGCTATATGAAGGGTGGAAGGAAAATATAAATCTTGTATATTAAAGTAATACTAAAAGCTGAGACATTTTTTTCATGGATATTATCATTTTAAATATAATGCACAATACTGGTAAATGTTTACTTTAAATGTAACTATAATGCCTTCTATTACCTCCAGTCCTCCAGTCTATCAGCCTCCACCTTCCTTTTTTTTTTTACACAACAAACATATTATACTTACCTGCTCTGTGTAATGGTTTTGCACAGAGCAGCCCTGATTCTCCTCTTCTGGGGGCCCCCACTGACGCTTCTGGCTCCTCCTGTCTTCACAGTGCCCCAATAGCAAGCTGCAAAGTACAGTGGAACCTTGGATTACGAGCATAATCCGTTCCAGGAGAATGCTTGTAATCCAAAGCACTCGCATATCAAAGCGAGTTTCCCCATAGAAGTCAATGGAAGCGAAGATAATGTGGCCAGTAGTGGGGGGCGCCGGAGAGCCTCGAAAATACTCGGGGGACAGCTCAGCTGATCTCGGAAACCCTCGAAAAAGTTCGGGAATGGAGTATTTTCAAGTGATTCAGAGTATTTCCGAACCGTTCCGAGTGACACCGGCGCCCCCGCACCTCTGGCCAAATGCGGTACTGCACACCCCATTAGCTTGAATTCTACTCGTTTTGCGAGAAAACACTCGCAAACCGAGTCAGAATAAAAAAAAAAAAAGTTGCTCGTTATTCAAAACGCTCGTTAACTGCGTTACTCGTAAACCAAGGTTCCACTGTATAGTATAGAGCGCCCCTATAGCAAGGTATAAAAAAACTTCTGCCTTTAGAACCACTCACTTCCTGCCCAGGACTACATTGCTCCTCACACATTCGCATTCACAAGTTCACAGGCACTTATTGATATGTATGGATGGTGTACTGAGCTGTATGTGTGCTGCACTGTGTCTTCAGACATGTATGGATGGTGTACTGAGCTGTATGTGTGCTGCACTGTGTCTTCTGATATGTAAACAAATAATGCATTCTGTATGCAGACCAACTAATCAGGTGGCCAATTAATCGATTATGAAAATAGTTGACAACTATTTTCATAATCGATTAGTTGTTTCGGCCCTCTTCCATTCATTAAAAAAATGCTGAATGAGCATGTGGTCTCCTTGCAGAAGAGAAACCAGACCCAGGAAATTGCACCTGCAACTAATACAGCGAGCGTCGGCTCCCCCAGCAGCCCATCTTTGATGTGATATGCATACTGACAGTGTTGGCTGGACAAATCTACTTATGTAACAAAGATCATACCTAGACTTTTGCTTTTAACTCTCACTTTAATGGAAACCTGTACTGAAAGAAATATGGAGGCTATCAATGCTGACCCAGTACAAGCAAGTGCATTGAATGTAAGGACAACTGCTACTTGTTCCTGGCCAGGAATTTATAATCTATTGTAGCCATTGGATCAGCATGAAAACCAGGCAACTAACATTTTCAGTATTAGATGTGTACAATGGCAGCCTTCACATTCTCTCACTACAGGTTTCCCTTAATCATGCACAACACACAAATATATAAGAAATTAATATTTCATGTATAACTAATTTCGTTACTAATGAAAAACCAAATTTTCTCTTTCGTCCATGGACGGACACGGCTCCTTTAGTCTTGACAAGTGGGTTATGTTCCGTCTATTAGGAGAGGACTAGGCAGACATGTTAGATATACAAAAACATGTAATTATACCAAAGCTGAACAGCCCCGCCCAGGGGGCGGTCCCTCTGGTCATAACCCCTCACCCTGCACTCAGCAGCTCAGTTTTTTTCTGCCTAGTGTAGGAGAAGGACCTGGCTCCCTAGGGGCCCATTGGTCCTGGAGAACTTTTTTTATTTTAAATTTTGGATCCTGAGATCTACTATCAACTGCCGGCTGGATGACAGGCTGGATAATATAGATCCTTGTCTCCCCAGTCCGGCCATCGAGCGTGAGCAGGCCTTTAGCTACGCGCTGGGTCGAGCACGACATACCCATTCGCGACAGGGGTGGCCGGTGAGCTATATGCTCCGGGGCACAGATATGACTGGGCTACTGCTGTCCAGTCACAGTGGGCCATGGCCGACAGCCACTCCGTACTGCTCGGTGATGGGTCTGTCAGGAATGCGTCCAGCAGTCCTCGCAGGGAGGGGTAAGTAAGGTTCCTCCTGTCTTGGCAGGATGGAACAGCTGGGCATTCCTGGAGTGGTCAATTAGGGGGTCTCTAGTCCTCCCTTTCCTCTCTCCCCGTCCATCCCTCCTCCCCATGCTTTGCTGGGCCTGCTGTGTACCTCACCGGGGGTCCCTGAGGGGGGCTCCAGGTCCTGGCTAGGGGCTGCGCGGTGTGTCCGGGTCCGCTCTAGTGTGGGGTGGTCTGCCTTGTGGGGGGGCCCAGTGTTTTGCGGCCTTTTATTTTTATTTTTACCTCAGAAAGCCGCGCTGTTCTTAATGCTTATACAGCTGGCGGCCATTTTCTTGTAGCCGCACTGTTTCTATAGCTAATACAGTGGTCGGCCGTTTTCTTGTAGCTCGCGCTCCTTTTTTCCTGAGGTAACCGGCGGCCATCTTTGTGGGGATTTTTACATTGGCTGTACCTCTAGCGCTGGTTTGTCATTCTGAATGACGCGAACGGCGGCTCCCCTCAGAGACACCTCAGGCACACACTGTGCAGGAGTTTAGAGCGGACGGCAGTGGGTGCAAGGGGGGTAAAAAAACGCCCCCTCCCCCCACCATCTTCTGGGGAAAGCTCTGACTCAGACTCGGGCCTGGCTGTGAAACAGGACACCTGTTCTGAAGGGTCAGAGTATGCAGACAAGGACCATTAAGACAGTGAGGAAGACTCCGTGTCCGGGTCAGCGCAGGACACGGCGCTTGTTGGAGCGCTTATCACCGCAGTGCGGGAAACCCTCAAACTGGAGGATGTGGCTGGGACATCTGCTGAGGTGTCGGTCCCTTTTGGGTCCCACAAGCCGACCCGCACTACTAAGGTGTTTCCTTATGTAACTTATTTTGATAAGTTTATAGACAAGGAATGGGAACGACCACAGAGGACCTTTTCGGTCCCAAAACGCATGGCGGTCCGTTACCCTTTTGAGGAGAGCCTTCTGGAAAAAATGGGCATCTCCCCCGGTTGTGGACCCCCCGGTATCCCGGTTAAACAAAGTAACCACTATTCCGGTTGAGGGGACCCCTGCATTTAAGGACCCTGCGGATAGGAGGTCCGAGGCGGTGGCCCGGTCCATGTTTACCATGCTGGGATCTGCATTACAGCCAGTTTTGGCTGCGGCTCTGGTGTCACAGACACTTGCAGAATGGGCTAACATTTTGCACCAGGAGTTGGAAAGACAACAGGTTTCCCTGGGTCTGCGTAGAAATGGCTGACCAGTTGGTGCATGGCCTCAAATATGTCTGCGATGCAGTCCTGGACACAGCTCCCCTGCTTTTTAGAGCCTCAGTATCTGCTGTGGTACTGCGTCGCCTGATTTGGCTAAAATGCTGGTCCGCGGACCAGACTTCCAAGAAGGCTCTGGCTGATTTGTCTTTCCGGGGTGGAAGGCTATTTGGAGCCTCGCTGGATGACATTATTAAGGATGTCACTGGGGGTAAGAGCACACTGCTCCCACAATCCAGAAAAGGTAAGGAGCCACGCTGCAGGCCTGGGCCCTCCTTTTCCGCTCAGAAGCGTTTTTTTGTCAGTCCGGGCCCGCAGGTAAGCGTTTCCAGGCCGACAAGGGGCCAGCTGAGGGACAAAAGCGTCCCTGGGTACGCAAGCCAAACAAGCCTGCGAACAAATCTGCTACTGCATGAAGGTTTGCCCCCGCCCGACTCTCGGTCTGAGTTTGCAGCTCGGTGGACCTCCCTGCTTTCCGACCAGTGGGTTTGCGAACTGGTTTCATCAGGGTATAAGATAGAATTTCTTTCTTGTTCACCAAACAGATTTTTTTCCCTCAAACCTTCATCTTCCTCCAGCTCGTCGGAATGCCCTGTTTGGGGCAGTGCCGGACCTGCTGAAGCGCGGGGTGATAGTACCTGTGCCGCTGCCGGAAAGGTTTCAGGGATTTTACTCCAATCTGTTTGTAGTCCCAAAGAAGGACGGGTCTGTCCAATCCTGGATCTCAAGGCCCTCAACACCTTTGTAAAGGTGCGAAGGTTCAGGATGGAATCAGTTTGCTCTGTGGTCTCTGCACTCCATCCGGGGGATTTTCTAGCGTCCTTGGACATCAAGGATGCATACTTGCATGTCCCCATATGCATCAGGCATCAGAGATTTCTGAGTTTTGCAGTCAGGTACGATCACTACCAATTTGTGGCTCTCCCTTTTTGGCCTGGCATCGGCACCAAGGGTTTTCACCAAGGTGCTCGCCCCGATTCTGGCCTTGCTGAGACAGCGAGGTATCGCTATCGTGGGCTACCTGGATGACCTCCTTCTGAGAGCTGCTTCAGACTCAGAATTAGAGTAGGATGTAGCGATTGCCAGTCAGACCCTTTAAGAATTTGGTTGGGTACTGAACCTCCAGAAGTCAGTGTTGGTGCCGACTCAGCGCCTGGAATACCTGGGCTTGATCCTGGACTCCTCGGAGGCAAAGGTTTTTCTCCCTTTAGAAAAATTGCAGGCTCTTCAGGTGGCGGTGAAGCTGTTGGCATCCCGCAGGTGGTCGTCGCTGCGCTTTTGCATGCGAGTCCTGGGTCTCATGGTGGCCTCCTTCGAGGCGGTACCGTATGCTCAACTCCACACTCAAGTCTTGCAGGAGGAGATCCTGTCCAAGTGGGACAAGTCTCCTTTGTCCCTGGATTGTCAAATCTGGGTGAGCCAACTAGTCAGGACTTCCCTGGTCTGGTGGCTGACATCTCCGGTCCTTCAGTCCGGAAAGTCGTTCCTTCCCTTTCACTGGACGGTGATCATGACGGACGCCAGCCTGACCGGTTGGGGGGGTGTTTGGGGGGTCCAGTCGACACAAGGTCACAAGACGCAGGAAGAATCCCGCCTGCCGATCAATGTACTGGAACTTCGGGCGATCAGGCAGTGCCTCTCCACATGGTCACAGAGGCTACAGGGGCGTCCAGTCAGGATCCAGTCGGACAACGCCACGGCGGTGGTGTATGTCAACCATCAAGGAGGAACAAGGAGCTCGGCTGCAGCATCGGAGGTCGCTCACATCCTGCAGTGGGCAGAAAGGAGCGTGCCTGCTCTATCGGCCGTATACATTCTGGGCGTAGAAAACTGGCAGGCGGACTACCTAAGTCGTGAGATACTGGACCAAGGAGAATGGTCGCTACACCTGGACGTGTTTCAACTCCTTTGCCTGAAAATGGGGCACGCCAGACGTGGATCTCCTGGCTTCTCAACTCAATCGGAAGGTATTGAGGTTTGTGGCCAGGTCAAAAGATCCCTGGGCGCACGCCACAGACGCGCTAGTGGCGTCGTGGGGACGGTGTCGTCTGATCTATGCTTTTCCCCCCACTGAAACTTCTTCCTCGTCTGCTCCACAGAGTGGAGACCAAGGGGATTCTGGTAATCCTAATTGCCCCAGATTGGCCTCGGCGTCCCTGGTACGCCGACCTGGTGTGCCTGGTGGCGGATGCCCCTTGGCAACTGCCGATGCGGGAGGACCTTCTGTCGCAAGGTCCTATACTTCATCCTGCTTTTACAGTTGCTGGCTTTAACTGCGTGGCTATTGAAAGCCAGGTACTAAGGGACCGAGGCCTGTCGGATTCAGTAATTTCCACTTTCCCGAGGGCACAGAAGTCATCTTCTCGGAAGATCTACCATCGCACGTGGAAGGCATACCTCTCTGTGTGAGGAGATGGAGTGGGGTCCACGGGCATATTCGGTTTCCAGGATCCTGCTGTTTCTACAGCGTGGAGTGGATCAGAAACTTGCCTTAAGCACCATTAAGGGGCAGATTTCAGCCTTGGCTGTTTTCTTTCAACGACCCTTGGTGGCTCATTCACTGGTGAGTACGTTTGTGCAAGGGGTCTGACATGTGGCTCCTCTGGTTCGACCACCACTACCTTCGTGGGATTTGAATCTGGTGCTCTCGGTACTTCAGAAACCTCCCTTTTGAGAACATCACAGAGATTCCTCTTTTTACACCTTTCTGGTGGCCATTACATCTGTCAGGAGGGTTTCTGAGTTTGCGGCCTTGTCTTGCAAGTCCCCCTACTTGATCCTCCATAAGGATAAAGCGGTGCTACGCCCGCAGCCTTCGCTTCTTCCGAAGGTGGTTTCGGCTTTTCATCTGAATGAGGACATTGTACTTCCATCCTTGTGTCCTCGGCCATCGCATTCCCAAAGAGGTTGCGTTACATTCCTTAGACGTGGTATGTGCTCTGCGAGTGTATCTGTCTGCTACGGCTCCGTTTCGGAGCTCAGACTCACTGTTTGTGTCAGTGACTGGTCCAAAGAAAGGCCTGGCGGTCTCGTCGGCCACCATTTCTTAGTGGATCAGACAGATTGTGATTCAGGCTTATGCCCTTAAAGGGTGGGCGCCTCCCTTTCCTGTCATGGCGCATTCGACCAGGGCGATTGGTGCCTCCTTGGGCTTTTCGACCTCAAGCGTCTGTCACAGAAGTGTGTAAGACGGCGACCTGGTCGTCCGTTCACACCTTCACTAAATTTTACAAGGTTGACGTGCATGCATCTGCGGATGCTTGCTTCGGCCGCAAGGTTTTGCAGGCGGCTGTTTAAGGTTGCAACTCCTCCGTTGAGGAGCTCTGTTTGTTTGGGGTGAAGTTTGTTTGCTTGCTGTTCCCACCCCTCATTTTTTTTACACTGCTTGGGGATGTTCCACTTGTCAAGACTAAAGGAGCTGTGTCTGTCCATGGACAAAAGAGAAAATAATAGGATTTTTGTACTTACCGTAAAAAACTTTTCTCTGAAGTCCATGGACGGACACAGCACCCACCCCTCCTGTTTGAGTTTGTACTGCTTTTTTACGAACTGAGCTGCTGAGTGCAGGGTGAGGGGTTATGATCGGAGGGACCACCCCCTGGGCGGGGCTGTTCAGCTTTGGTATAATTACATGTTTTTGTATATCTAACATGTCTGCCTAGTCCTCTCCTAATAGACGGAACATAACCCACTTGTCAAGACTAAAGGAGCTGTGTCCCTCCATGGACTTCAGAGAAAAGGATTTTACGGTGAGTACAAAAATCCTATTACTGGAAGAATAATTTCTAGGGAATGTATTCAGCATGAAAATTAAGATTAAATGCAAATTGCAAGTATATTACAATGAGCAACCTTAAAACCTTATTAAAGAGGAAGTAAACTCTGCATTTTTTATTGCGTTTTTCAGGTCATATAATATGTAACATTATTTAAAATAATTGCCCTGTCTAATATCTGCAAAAACGCTTGTTACTTACTGTATTTAGTAGTTTTTAATAAAATCTTCCGGGATTAGGCTGCACCATCTTGAGTATTGTTTTCTGAGTGCTCTGTGGACTTCATTTCCGCCCTTCCTTATTTTCCCTTGCTAAATTTTTGCACATGCGCAAGCTTGTGTTATCGAGCCTTCAAAGCGGTGCCGCACAGAGCGGAACTCTCAGACACGGCATGATGCTGGAGGGGGAACATCACACAGAGTGTGCCGTGAATTTAAGGACGGACAGCGCATGCGCTGTGGACATAAACATTGCCGGACGAAATCTAAGAAAAAAAACCAAGCAAGGACATTTTTACAGGCAGTGATCAGTAGCTTTATTAATAAGGATTATAATGAGCTGAAGTTGTGATAGAGGGTTTACAACCACTTTAATCCCAAAGGCAAACGTTTATTAGACTGCAGCTTACCATTTCTTAGATGTATTAGCCTTCATTTTCCTTTTTAGGCTTTATTTTTTCTATTTCCATCTGGTGATCCAGCCAGTAGGTCTGTTGTTCAAAAGAACAAGCTCTCCAGCAGAATGTATCAGTTATAAATCTGCTAGTACATCTAACACTCCCCTCCCACCAGTCTGACAAGGCTGCTGTCGAAAGGTGCCCCCTGTACTCCTTCATCCAGAGTAGAGGCCCTCTAATACAGGAGGTGCGTTACTGGCCAGATGACCAGGTAAAAACAGAGAGGAAAAAACAAAGATGAAAAGAAAACAGATGCAGCCACTACATCTATTGATTGGTAATCTGCAATATATTACATTTTTTTGGTTTTGGATTTATTACTGCTGTAAATATCTACTGCTAATTGACTTTCTAGGTCTGAAACAGCAATAAAAAGTATTTCATAAACAAAGCTTTCATTTTTGCTGGTGGAGTGGCTTGGTGTCTTCTAGTGGTCAAATTGCTGAATGCTATCTCTACAAGAAATACCTCATTCATTTATTGCTGTCCAGAGTATGTCTTATGAAGATATACTTTTCTGTAGGATCATATGCCCTACAGTGTTATGCTACACTAAAAATGTCATTCAAATTCTAAATTGGTGCATTTCTTATTTTGAAAGCAAAATATAAACAAAATAACGTTGGCCAAAAAAAAAACACTTGGTGTAAACAACTATTTCCGACATATTTCTTGGGTGCTCCATAATTGTAGGAATGGCAGGGGTGTAGTTGTTACCTACATACTTTATAATAAAATGTGTCCCCTTTTCTCATTTCAGAAACATGGGAGGTTTGACTATAGGTACTTATTTAAATTGCACCTGTAATTTCTATAATGACCTCACTGTTTAACAATCTCCTCTTATAACTGGCTGTTTTAATGAAGTTAGATTGTGGAACTTGTTGCTTTTTTTTGAGAAGATGAAAAACAATAAATTCTTTTACACTCAACTTCCTCTTAGGCCCTATTCACACCTGAGCGTTTTTCAGCTTGCAAAAGGCTTAGCTCTGAAGCTCCAAAACGCTCAACAAGCAAAATTCTATTCATTTCAATGGCCCCTGTTCACATCTGAGCGTTTTGTCGCCTGAAGCAAAACCCCTGAAGCTCAAAAAAGTACATGAGCTTCTTTTTGGCAGATTACAAGCGTTTTTGGCCCCATAGACTTTAATAGTAACGCCTGACTTGAGCAGAAAAACGCTTGTAAAATGCTCAAATAGCAGCTCTCCACCTCTAATTTCCTTTCCCCCTAGTGCTTTCTATAGGCTAAACAAAATTGCCCAAAGATGTAAAATGCTTGTAGTACACTTCTAAAATGCTTTATAAATCGATATGCTTAGGTGTGAATGGAGCCTTAAGCCTCGTACACACGATCAGAGTTTTGTCTGAAGGACGTGTGCCTGGATTTCCGATGGAGCGTACAAACGGTCGGATTTTAGGCCAACAGTCTGTCAACACACAATTCCCGTCGGAAAATACGATCGTGTGTACAAGGCTTAAGCCTACTGTGTAAAAACATTTATGGTAAAAGACAAAGACTATAGGTGCACATAGGGCTTGCTTAGGCCTTAAACATAACTGACTAAACCTCACAACACACAATCAAACGCTAAGTAAAGCAAGAGCATTTATTTGTGTGAGTGAGGATATTTAAAGTGGACCTACACTGTTATTTTACCTCCAGGTCCACCAGGACTTCCAATTACATTCTCAGAATCCCTACTTCCAAGCTCACAGAATCCCTGCCAGGACTTCCAATGGTGCTCGCAGAATTCCGGCCAGGACTTCCAATGGTGTAAGCAAAATCTCTTACAGTACTTCTATTTTTATTCCATTATTCTGACAGTACTTCTAATGATGCTTGCAGAATCTTTGCCAGGACTTTTAGAATCCCTGACAGTACTTCTTTGGAAAAAATACATGTCCGAATTCAAGGAGTACCAGACCGAATGATAAGAGTCCACATAAATTTATTAGTTTGCACTAATAAGCCAACATGTTTTGGGGGACATAAAATACTTCCTTTATGAGGGCTTCAGTTAAAATAAGAAACTTCAATGGACTTAAAATAGGTCTTTCCTGTGTGAATCTATGAAAGGAAGTTGAATGCTAGATTAGGAGAGTTACTGGCCAGCAGCATCTCAGTAAGCAATCAAGATAAGAAACGTTTCTTATGCATTTTTTTTTGCTTTGCTTTTTTGTGAGGTACCCCCTTTAAATCTATACCAGACTATTGCTGTAGGATGTACTAAAGCAAAAGTGACATTTGCAAAGAAAACAAAAATATTATATGTAGCGGCCTCTCTCTCCATCTTTATCGGTTACACACCAACTCATGTCTAGGGGTTCCTGGGTTGTGAGAGTGAGATGCGCCACGGCCCATGTCCTCCCCATTGTAGTAGGGAGGTGAAGGCCACTTACTGATGTTTCCTCGGGCCGGTGTGTTCTGTGAATGCACTGAGTCTGTAATTGCAAGCTCACCAGCCTCCCCTTTGCTTCCAGTAACTGGAGTTCACACACCGGAGAAAGGTCCAACACTTGTTTATTTGACACTCCAATACGCAAAGCACAATAAACAGTTCTTTTGCAGCAAACTGGTTGGGACCTATAACCTTGCCAACGGTGGGGCGAGCAGATCGAGGCACTTCCTAAAGTTTAAGTTCTATGCCACTGTACTATGACCAGCGGCGCCTAAGCCAATCCGGCTGTTACAGAACAGGAAAGATGGGGTCTCTTCCAGCAACCCCTATGAACAGCAACGGAGCCCTCTTCGATGTGCTGTGGCCCCTATCAGGGGGATGTGTCCTCCCAAGAGAATTCCCAGAGGCCCACTGTCACCGGGTTGGTGCTGCTCCGGGTCTCCAGTGGGTAACCTCTCTGGCCTCCTCACCTCAGATACGAGTCCCTCCGCTCAGGGACCCTCGGACAGTCCACCCTAGCGGGACCCAGTCGAAGGTACTGGGCCCCAGGCCTCCTCGATAGTACCTCACCCCAGGCTAAAGGTGCCTGGGATGGACGCCAACATGACTCCGGACCAGGCCATGGGCACCTGGACCAGACTCCTGGATCTCCAGCACCCAGGCCTGAGGGCTCTGGGTGCGGACCGCAACCCTCCTCCTCCGAGGACCACCTTCGCCGCAAGACCTCGTGGTAAGGGCGTCTCCCCCTTTTATCTCCTCCCATCAACGGCCCGGCGGGTTCCCCGCCCCAGCCATACCATCTCCGGGAAGGGACAAAACAGGGAGCACTGCAGGAGATGATTCTACCTGAAGCCTGTGGGTACCCCGCCACCCACAGGCAAAGGAGAATACTACATCCTCCAATCCTCCACGAAACAAAAAGGGGTCTGAACCCTAACACAATTATACACCTGGGTCACACTATTCCCCAGGTGTATCCCATCAATTTGAGGACCCCGCTACACATTCCCCCCTGTGATTGGACGCTGGTCCCCAGCGTCAGGTGCACACCCATGCCTCCCATAAAGTGGTGACATGGAGTGAAACCCCTGAGGCAGTTCCTCTAAATTTTTCCCAAGTGCCAAGACCTGCTCAGGGAATGGGGAACATATAAAACAACTTATGTCATAAAACACTTTAAACATCTGCATAATCACAACCCCTCTCCCACACTGTCTAAGAGCCACCCACTCTCAATGATCTTAATTGACGATCCTCCTGCAGGGGAAAGAAAAAAACAACATCCTAACATAATTTCGTGTCATTTGGCATGAGTGGGCCCGTCAGCCGAGAGACCCACTCACTCCAACAAGCAAGGTGATGTGTGTGTGAAACATTTTCAAACATTTGTTGCGCAACACTGCCACCTGGTGACAACGCCGCGGTCATGACACTCAACGAGTCTTCGTTCTTCCAGCTTTTCCCTACTCTGCCACTATTCCCAAATATCCTTGCCTTTGGCACATGAAGAAAAGGGGAAACACAAAAAAACACAACAGCCCCAAGTCTCCAATGAGAAAAAGAAAAGCCCAAATAAAAACAAAAGCAGGGCACAGTCCTGGATGTCTGGGAATGGCTCTTCCAGAAAGTTCAAGTGCACAAAGGAAATAAACAGGAGTTCTTTTCTCCTATAAGTAAAACTTTGGATCCGGCAGATACAGGGGTTTCAGGTGTTTGTCAAATGCCTCTATCGAATACTCGACATCTTCTCCTTCTCTTCTGCAAATGACTATCTTGTCAGCATGGATATGGCGCCCCAATTTCCATTCAGCTCTGCAGTCCTCAAACCTCTTAGACACTGCCGGCGCACATTCCAGGTACCTGCGAGCATGAGGCACCTTCAACTTGTCCCACACAAACTCGTCATACCATCTTGCTCTCCAGACTTCCACCTCAAACAGCAAGTCCCGGGGCAGATACGGGTACTCCCACCCATATTCCCGAGCTACTTTGTGGCAAAACAGTCTCTGCAAGCGGGCCAAAGGTGGCATAGTGGCTTTCTCTCCAGTTCCAGGCAGCACAATAGCTTCCGGATGCCGAGGTGCCTTTACCAGCTCCCTGAAACTGACTTTCGGCGCTCTCAGAGAAGCGCGGGGTGTCCCCACAACCAAAGCAGGTGAGGTAACAGCAGGTGAGGACACCGGTGGAGGGGTAGGTTCCCTCGTAAGCTGCGGGTCTTCCACCCGAGGTGTGCTGTCTCCTGTGTACATAGGTGAATCCCGTACCGCACGGGAAGCAAGAAGTGGCATTCTATCCCAGCCCTTGCGGCTGAACAGTTCGTCTATCTCGCCATCATCTCCGCAGTCAAACAGCGACTCTAGGTCGGAGGTGTCATACATCTCCGCAGCAGATATCTTCCGGTGGACACAGAATCATCCTCCCTGGGGGGCTCCACCTCCAATGGGCCCCCGACACCTCCAACCACCACCACAGTCCCAGCCCCTGGCTCACCTGACCCTTGTAGAGGACTGGGATGTCCGGGACTTTCTTCTCGACCGGCGCTATCCAGGCCAGGCAAGCAGCGGGGTGAAGCTCGACCACGTCCATAGGATGCCTGTACTAGGCCAACTTTCCTCTTCGGGGGTGGGAGCAGAGAACTTGTGGCGACCGAGGCAGCATCCTCGGATTTTTCTCTGTTGGGCAGTCCATCGCCCTGGTCAGCGCGCACGGGAACCTCGACAAAGGCCTTGATCTCCCCTTCCGGAGTAGCGGTACCCGTGAGGTGGTTGAGGCGAAGGGCCCGGGGCCTTGCTGTGGACGACTCGACCTCAAAAAGGAATTCTCTGCACTCCTCACATCGCCCGAATGGCTTCAGGGTGACCACCAGTCCCGAGCAGCCGGGACAGATCACACCGAGGGCCTCCGTGTCTCTGCAAGTGTACAGAGCCAACCGCCCTCGGGGCCTAAGTCTTATCCCCGTGTCTGTGATGGGGGCAGCAAAGGAAGTCATTCTCGTGGGGTGAGGAACCATAATCCACGGGGCACTTGAGGTCATCCCGACTATCTGCTGCTCCATCATGCACTGACCTCGCGCCGGAGTCTCCACGTGTATCCCCATCCTTGGCCAGACTCCTCCCATGAGCTGTACATTTTCGCGGGCTTCCTCTTGACTCCGCCCACGAACGATGTCGCCATGGGGTGCCTCGTGGCGCAGTGCGTTAACAGTCCCCACGTGCAGTACATCACACGGCTGGACCTCTCCCTTTTTCCGCTCCTCCGCATGGGCCTTTCCCGTGTTAGGGTCATTTCCACAACTCCGAGCAGGGACGCACTTTGGCCAGTAATATGGTCGATCTGTTTGGAACTCCTCTGGGCAGCAAAGTTCAAATGTAGACATTCTCAAGTCCATCTCTAGAACACACTCTATCCCGGACGGACGAGCCCCCACGTGTAGCGGCCTCACTCTCTCTCCATCTTTATCGGTTACACACCAACTCATGTCTAGGGGTTCCTGGGTTGTGAGAGTGAGATGCGCCACGGCCCATGTCCTCCCCATTGTAGTAGGGAGGTGAAGGCCACTTACTGATGTTTCCTCGGGCCGGTGTGTTCTGTGAATGCACTGAGTCTGTAATTGCAAGCTCACCAGCCTCCCCTTTGCTTCCAGTAACTGGAGTTCACACACCGGAGAAAGGTCCAACACTTGTTTATTTGACACTCCAATACGCAAAGCACAATAAACAGTTCTTTTGCAGCAAACTGGTTGGGACCTATAACCTTGCCAACGGTGGGGCGAGCAGATCGAGGCACTTCCTAAAGTTTAAGTTCTATGCCACTGTACTATGACCAGCGGCGCCTAAGCCAATCCGGCTGTTACAGAACAGGAAAGATGGGGTCTCTTCCAGCAACCCCTATGAACAGCAACGGAGCCCTCTTCGATGCGCTGTGGCCCCTATCAGGGGGATGTGTCCTCCCAAGAGAGTTCCCAGAGGCCCACTGTCACCGGGTTGGTGCTGCTCCGGGTCTCCAGTGGGTAACCTCTCTGGCCTCCTCACCTCAGATACGAGTCCCTCCGCTCAGGGACCCTCGGACAGTCCACCCTAGCGGGACCCAGTCGAAGGTACTGGGCCCCAGGCCTCCTCGATAGTACCTCACCCCAGGCTAAAGGTGCCTGGGATGGACGCCAACATGACTCCGGACCAGGCCATGGGCACCTGGACCAGACTCCTGGATCTCCAGCACCCAGGCCTGAGGGGCCTGGGTGCGGACCGCAACCCTCCTCCTCCGAGGACCTCCTTCTCCGCAAGACCTCGTGGTAAGGGCGTCTCCCCCTTTTATCTCCTCCCATCAACGGCCCGGCGGGTTCCCCGCCCCAGCCATACCATCTCCGGGAAGGGACAAAACAGGGAGCACTGCAGGAGATGATTCTACCTGAAGCCTGTGGGTACCCCGCCACCCACAGGCAAAGGAGAATACTACATCCTCCAATCCTCCACGAAACAAAAAGGGGTCTGAACCCTAACACAATTATACACCTGGGTCACACTATTCCCCAGGTGTATCCCATCAATTTGAGGACCCCGCTACATATACATTTTAAATTGCCACAAATTACATTTCATTGCGGGCTTCTTTTTCTTTCTTTTTTTTTTTTCAAAAAATCTTTATTGATTTTCATGAATTTTCAAAGGTAAATATAACAATGATAACATTTGAGAATTAAAATATTGCCTGTGGTGCGCTAATCCTCTAAAAAGTCGTGTGGCTACAAACAGCTGTTCTTGCCCATGTTGAATTACCAACCCCATAAAACTGAAAATGTGTACTTAATGGTGTAGCGCTGTTTTCTAAAATAAGCATTTTTTTTTGTGTTACTTTCTCATACCTCTATACCAGTGGTTCTCAACTCCTGTCCTCAGGACCCACTTAAGCCCTGTACACATGATCGGTTTGACTGATGAAAACCGTCCGATGGATGGTTTTCATCAGACCAACCGATCGTGTATGGGACCCATCGGTCTTTTTTCCATCGGTTTTAACCACTTAAGCCCCGGACCATTTCGGGCCATTAGGACCAGGCCTGTTTTTGGGATTCGGCACTGCGCTGCTTTAACTGTAAATTGTGCGGACATGCAATGTTGTACCCAAATGAAATTTGCGTCCTTTTCTTCCCACAAATAGAGCTTTCTTTTAATGGTATTTGATTGCCTCTGCGATTTTTATTTTTTGCGATATAAACGGAAAAAGACCGAAAATTTTGAAAAAAAATGATATTTTCTACTTTTTGTTATAAGAAAAATCGAATAAACTCAATTTTAGTCAGACATTTAGGCCAAAATGTATTCAGCCACATGTCTTTAGTAAAAAAAATGTCAATAAACGTATATTTATTGGTTTGCGCAAAAGTTATAGCGTTTACAAACTAGGGTACATTTTCTGAAATTTACACAGCTTTAAATTTATGACTGCCTATCTCATTTCTTGAGGTGCTAAAATGGCAGGGCAGTACAAAACCCCCCCAAATGACCCCATTTTGGAAAGTAGACACCCCAAGGAAATTGCTGAGAGGCATGTTGAGCCCATTGAATATTTTTTTTTTTTGTCCCAAGTGATTGAATAATGACAAAAAAATAAAAAAAATTACAAAAAGTTGTCACTAAATGATATATTGCTCACACATGCCATGGTTATATGTGGAATTGCACCCCAAAATACATTTTGCTGCTTCTCCTGAGTACGGGGATACCACATGTGTGGGACTTTTTAGGAGCCTGGCCACGTACGGGACCCCGGAAACCAAGCACCGCCTTCAGGATTTCTAAGGGCGCAAATTTTTGATTTCATTCCTCACTACCTATCACAGTTTCGAAGGCCATAAAATGCCAAAATAGCACAAAACCCCCCCAAATGACCCCATTTTGGAAAGTAGACACCCCAAGCTATTTGCTGAGGAGGCATGGTGAGTATTTTACAGCTCTCATTTGTTTTTGAAAATGAAGAAAGAAAATTTTTTTTTTTTTTTTTTTTTTTTTTTTTTCAATTTTCAAAACTTTGTGACAAAAAGCGAGATCTGCAAAATACTCACAATACCTCTCAGCAAATAGCTTGGGGTGTCTACTTTCCAAAATGGGGTCATTTGGGGGGGTTTTGTGCCATCTGGGCATTCCATGGCCTCCGAAACTGTGATAGGCAGTGAGAAGTAAAATCTAAAATTTACACCCTTAGAAAGCCTGAAGGCGGTGCTTTGTTTTCGGGGTCCCGTACGCGGCTAGGCTCCCAAAAAGTCTCACACATGTGGTATCCCTGTACTCAGGAGAAGCAACAGAATTTATTTTGGGGTGTAATTCCACATATGCCCATGGCATGTTTGAGCAATATATCATTTAGTGACAACTTTGTGCAAAAAAAAAATTAAAAAAAAAAAATTGTCTTTTTTCCGCAACTTGTGTCAACATATAAAATATTCCATGGACTCGACATGCCTCTCAGTATATAGCTTGGGGTGTCTACTTTCCAAAATGGGGTCATTTGGGGGGGTTTTGAACTGTTCTGGCATTTTATACACAACATTAGGAAGCTTACATCCACTCTTCTAACCACTTGCAGACAAAGCCCTTTTTGACACTTTTTGTTTACATGAAAACATATTTTTTTTTTGCAAGAAAATTATGTTGAACCCCCAAACATTATATATATTTTTAAAGCAAAGGCCCTACAGATTAAAATGGTGGGTGTTGCATTTTTTTTTTCTACACAGTATTTGCGCAGCGATTTTTCAAACGCATTTTTTGGGGAAAAAATACACTTTTTTTAATTTTAATGCACTAAAACACACTATATTGCCCAAATGTTTGATGAAATAATAAAGATGATCTTAGGCCGAGTACATAGATACCAAACACGACATGCTTTAAAATTTCGCACAAACGCGCATTGGCGACAAACTACATACATTTTTAAAAGCCTTTAAAAGCCTTTACAGATTACCCCGTTAGATTTACAGAGGAGGTCTACTGCTAAAATGACTGCCCTCGATCTGACCTTCGCGGTGATACCTCACATGCATGGTGCAATTGCTGTTTACATATGACGCCAGACCGACGCTTGCGTTCGCCATTGGGCAAGAGCAGGGCAGGACAGGGGTGCTTTTTTTTTTTTTTTTTTTTTTTTTTATTATTAATTTTGCTTTTTTATTTTATTTTTAAATTGTTCCTTACATATATTTTTTTTTTTATAATTTTTATTGTTATCTCAGGGAATGTAGATATCCCCTATGATAGCAATAGGTAGTGACAGGTACTCTTTTTTTGAAAAAACTGGGGTCTTCTAGACCCTAGATCTTTCCTCTGCCCTCAAAGCATCTGACCACACCAAGATCGGTGTGATAAAATGCTTTCCCAATTTCCCAATGGCGCTTTTTAAATCCGGGGGGGGGACATTCCCTCCCACTGCTTGTAAAAGCAGTCCAGAGGCTAATTAGCCGCTGTGATTGCTTTTACATGAAAGCCGGCCGCTGGCTGAAAAGAATGATACCAAGATGATGCCTAAACCCGCAGGCATCAATCTGGTATAACCATTCAAAGTCCAGCAACATACCAGTACGTTGCTGGTCCTTGTTGGACATGTATTGTAATCTTTTTTTTTCATGCAGCCTGTTGGCTGAACGAAAAAAGAGATTGATCGGTGGGTATGCCCACCATTAGAATACCGCCCTTCATCCACCCACTTCTAATGATGGGCATACATGCACCATTTATATATGCCGAAGCATGGGGGCATCCTCCCGCAAAAAAGTTATGCCGCACACACATGGTCAAACGTTTCCACGGGCAAGCCTCCGTCGGAATTTCGACCGTATGTATGCGGCATTAGGAGCAAAATTGCTCCTCCGCCCTGCTGCCCCTGCTGCCCCCATGCTTCGGCATATATGCTTTTTTTTTTTTAACTGTGGTGGTGAAATCACCTCCTACAGCACTGGAGTCGCAGGGATCAGGCCTGTCTCTGCGAACGCTGCAGTTATGTGTGTTGTGTTTTGTAAGTGACAGTGATCGATCGATACTGCACTTGGGTGGCCTGGGCTGGACGGAGGGGCAAAACGCAGGTGCTAGCAGGTATCTGGGCTGATCCCGCTAACACTGCGTTTTTGGGAACCCTAAACCGCTGGTATAGATCTGATCAGATCAGATATTGATCTGTTCAGATACTATACCACTAAGGGGGGTGTATGCTTTACGCGTGGGTGTTAGCGTTACTGGCACTAACCTGACGCTGCCTGGGGTGTGACGCAGACCCTCTCTGACGCTAAAACCTAATTGATATCACCCACCGGGCGATCAGGGGGTTAAACCTTTATTGGGTTATATACGGCGGGTGCCCTGACACTATAAAAAGCAAACTAACTAACCAGCGTCACCCGTAACACTTATATGGTGATCACTGGTGAAAGGGTTAACTAGGGGCAATTAGGGGGTTAAAACCTTTATTAGATCATATTTGGGGGTACCTGACGCTATAAAAACCTGCGGCGAACCTAAAAAAAATGACTGGCTACCGATTGGCATCACCGACACGAAGACAGCGATCAGAAAAACGATCGCTTAGTGACAGTGGTGATAGGGGGTGAAAGGGTTACCTGGGGGGCGATCAAGGGGGTTAAACCTTTATTAGATAATATATTGGGGTACCCGACGCTATAAAAACCTGCGGCGAACCTAAAAAAAATTACTGGCTACCGATCGCCATCACTGATGCTAAGACAGCCATCAGAAAAATGATCGCATAGCGACAGCGGTGATAGGGGGTGAAAGGGTTACCTGGGGGGCGATCAAGGGGGTTTAACCTTTATTAGATAATATATTGGGGTACCTGACGCTATAAAAACCTGCGGCGAACCTAAAAAAAATTACTGGCTACCGATCGCCATCACTGATGCTAAGACAGCATCAGAAAAACGATCGATTAGCGACAGCGGTGATAGGGGGTGAAAGGGTTACCTGGGGGGCGATCAAGGGGGTTAAACCTTTATTAGATAATATATTGGGGTACCCGACGCTATAAAAACCTGCGGCGAACCTAAAAAAAATTACTGGCTACCGATCGCCATCACTGATGCTAAGACAGCCATCAGAAAAATGATCGCATAGCGACAGCGGTGATAGGGGGTGAAAGGGTTACCTGGGGGGCGATCAAGGGGGTTAAACCTTTATTAGATAATATATTGGGGTACCTGACGCTATAAAAACCTGCGGCGAACCTAAAAAAAATTACTGGCTACCGATCGCCATCACTGATGCTAAGACAGCATCAGAAAAACGATCGATTAGCGACAGCGGTGATAGGGGGTGAAAGGGTTACCTGGGGGGCGATCAAGGGGGTTAAACCTTTATTAGATAATATATGGGGGTACCCGACGCTATAAAAACCTGCGGCGAACCTAAAAAAAATTACTGGCTACCGATCGCCATCACTGATGCTAAGACAGCCATCAGAAAAATGATCGCATAGCGACAGCGGTGATAGGGGGTGAAAGGGTTATCTGGGGGGTGATCAGGGGGTTAAACCTTTATTAGGGGGGGTTAGGGGGCTACACTGGACCTAAAACTAAACTTTAGTGACACTTTCACAGTCACAAATGTCACTGATTGCAGTGATCACTAAATAAATGGTCACTGCAATCAGTGACACTGTGACTGGGGGCTGGGGGGTGATCTGGGGGGTGATCTGGGGGGGTCTGGGGGTCCTGGGGGGGGCGATTAGTGTTCCTATGTGTCCTGGTGTCAGTGTAGTGTTGTGCTCACTGACCTGATGTCTTCTCTTGTACGGCGCTCGGTATATGTGAGCGCCGCACAGGAGATGACATCACTTCCTCCTGCCTCCTCTGTCTGAAACAGACAGAGGAGGCATTTCCATTCGCCGGGAGCGATCGCGAGGGGGGGGCCGGAATCGAAAGGCCGCCCCCTCATCTGGGATCGCTCCCGGTGAAGTAACGACCGCTCGCGGCACAGAAGGGGGGTCCGGATGGACCCCCCAACTGTACAAAGGCAGTCACGTAGATCTACGTGATTCTGCCTGTCCGTGCCATTCTGCCGACGTAAATCGGCGGTGGGCGGTCGTTAAGTGGTTAAAAAATAGAACATATTTTAAATTTTTCCGATGGATAAAAAAACGATCGAAAACTCTGATCGTCTATGGGCAAGTCCATCGGATCAAAAACCCACGCATGCTCAGAATCAAGTCGACGCATGCTCAGAAGCATTAAACTTCATTTTTCTCGGCTCATCTGAGTGTTTTACGTCACCGCGTTTGGAACGGTTGGTTTTTTGACTGATGGTGTGTGGGCAAGACTGATGAAAAACAGTTTCATCGGATTTCCGATGGACAAATCCATCGGACGAAAATCCATAGGTTATCCGATCGTGTGTACAGGGCTTAACAGGCCAGGTTTGTAAGATAACTGAAATACATCACAGGTGATATAATTTGCTGCTCAGTGATTGTAGTATTCTAGTCTGCATCTCCCCAAGGTAATACTTAAAATCTGGCCTGTTAGTGGGTCCTGAGAACCACTGCTCTATACTGAGAATAAAGAATATAATAAATCATGCAAATATTATCAACCACAACAATAAAGTGAATAAATATACACTTCATATGAATTTAAGTGTTTAGTACAAATATTATCAACATAAATAAAAATGCATGAAATTCAGTCCATGTATAAATCATATAAAGGTTCCGTGTGACAGTCAAAAAAAAAAAAAACCACCATAAAGAGTCTTTTGTGCAAAGTACCAAACTTCCCACTTTCTTTCATTAGGCCGTGTTCACACTGGTGCGACAAACGCTCCGACATTGGGAGCTCATGTCGCATGACGTGTGAAAATCAATATTTCCCTATGGGAGCCGTCTTAACTGGTCCGACACATGTCGGTCCGACTTTGAAAATGCTCCCTGTACTACTTTGGCCCAAATTTGATCCTACTTCAGCCCAAAAGCCTCGTACACACGAACGAGTTTCTCTGCAAAAACCAGCAAGAAACTTGCTGGCAGAGATTTTTTGCAGAGAAATTTGTTCGTGTGTATGGTTTCTCATCAAGAAAAGCGACAAGAATCTCGACGAGAAAATAGAGATCCTGCTCTCTATTTTCTCGTCGAGATTCTCGTCGGCATGTTTCTCGACGAAAAAAGTGAGTGTGTGTACACTTACCTGTCCTCCCGGAAGCCCGCGCATGTTCAAAATGAATTTGACGCATGCGCGGTAGTTTCCTAGGCATACGTAGGGTATACCAAGATGGCGGCGACGGCATCGAATGTGACGAGCGCATGCTCGTCGTAGTCGATGACGTCACCGCGTACGCTCCATTCAAAGAACCGCGGGTTCTTTGAATCGAGCGTCTGTACACTCGGCCGGGACAAGTTTCTTGTCCAAGAATCTCGTCGAAAAAAACGACATGTTTTTTTCGACGAGAATCTCGGCCGTGTGTACGAGGCCATTGAATATAATTAAAGTCAGAACGCCGTGTCTTGCATGCTCCGACTTTGGCATGCGACTTGTGCTCTGCTGTTCTTGAAGGGGAACTCCACGCCAAATTTTAAATAAAAAACCGGCATGGGTTCCCCCTCCAGGAGCATACCAGGCCCTTTGGTCTGGTATGGATTTAAAGGAGAACCCCCTACGCCAAAAAAAACGGCGTGGGGGTCCCCCCAAAATCCATACCAAACCCTTATCCGAGCACCCTGTCCCCATGTTGATGAGGACAAGGGCCTCTTCCCGACAACCCTGGCATGGTGAGTATTTTACAGCTCTCATTTGTTTTTGAAAATGAAGAAAGAAAAGAAAAAAAAAATTCTTCTTTTTTCAATTTTCAAAACTTTGTGACAAAAAGCGAGATCTGCAAAATAGTCACCATGCCTCTCAGCAAATAGCTTGGGGTGTCTACTTTCCAAAATGGGGTCATTTGGGGGGGGGGGGTTGTGCCATCTGGGCATTCCATGGCCTCCGAAACAGTGATAGGCAATGAGGAGTGAAATCAAAAATTTACACCCTTAGAAAGCCTGAAGGCGGTGCTTGGTTTTTGGGGTCCCGTACGCAGCTAGGCTCCCAAAAAGTCTCACACATGTGGTATCCCCGTACTCAGGAGAAGTAACAGAATGTATTTTGGGGTGTAATTCCACATATGCCCATGGCATGTTTTGAGCAATTTATCATTTAGTGACAACTTTGTGCAAAAAAAATAGAATACATTTTTTTTTTGTCTTTTCTCTTATCGTCCATGGACTGACACAGCTCTAATACTGAAACACGTGGGTATATGTCCCTGCTCGCAGGAGAAGATCTAGGCAGAATGTTAGATGTTAAAAACATACATTCTAGAAAAAAACAGAGCTGAACAGCCCCGCCCAGGGGGGCGGTCCCTCCAGACATAACCCTCCTACCTTCAGCCAGCAGCCTCAGTTTTTTTTCTGCCTAGCAGAAGGAGAAGACGTGGCTCTCTCAGGAGCCAGTCTCCTGGAAGATTTTATTTTTATTCCTTTGGGAATTTTATTATTTTATTTTTGAGACCTTCAATCAACTTTTGGCTGGGCAACAGGTTGGGTACACTGGTATCCTCGTAGTCTTCCCTGTCCGACCATCGAGCGTGCTGATCCTCGCCTTGTGTGCGTGAGACTCAGTTCACGACATGCCCCATGACTCCAGAGGTGGCCGGGTGGCTTTTATGCTCCCGCTGTCCTCACAAGATTGAACAGTACCTGCTGTATCTTTCGCGGTGGACCGGGCTGACAGCTACTCAGTACTACTCTGTGATAGGTCTGTCTGAAACAAGCCAGTGGGTCCCTATGGGATGGGTAAGTAGTCTCTCCTGCTTCAGGTGAGTACATGCTGGCTGGGTTTCTCTGTCTGGGGGGTTTCTCCCTGTCTCCCCCCGGTTATGCTGCTCTCTGCACCCTGTACTGGCGCTGTGCTGTGTGGGGGTACTTGGGGGTCACTCTGGCCAGGTGGGGCGCGCTCATATCTGTGTGCTGGGGCTGTGAGGTGTGAGTGTTTGGAGAAGCCACTAGCTGGCATGGCTTTTACTGTTTAAGCTGCGCTCAGCGGCCATGTTGCCGCGGATCAATAGCGCTGCTTACATGCGGCCGGCGGCCATTTTCTTGAAGCCGTGGAGCTTTCACTTTCGGTTTTGGCCTCTATCGCCGCTGCTGTGGCGCGAATCTCCTCACACTCTCCTCAGACTTCACTCGCGCTGGCAGCGCGGTGACATACAGCAGAGCTGAGCGGCCCTTACAAGGGTTGGTGAGTCCTCTGGGTATCCCCTCCTCAGCACAGCCAGTGGGTGGACTGTATTATTCACTTTATAGTGTATAAGGTCTCAGTCCGTACAACCGACTGGCGTAGCTGGGGATTCAGCACACCGTCTCACGACACCCGTAGTCTCTGGTCCTCCCGACAGTCCTTGAAGGGATGATGGACGAAATGACACCTGGGTTCTCCCGTGAAGGTCGGAGGGCTCTCTGGATCTCAGGGCCCAAACCCCTAGGACCAGTCCAGCGGCAGACTCTGCGTTGGTTCCACTTGCTAGGGGGGCGGTGTCCAAAGAGACCCACGTGTAGCTCCGCTCCTCCTTATATAGCCCTTCCCCAGCAGACCTTGCGCCGGGCAAATGCACTCTGGGTGTCCCGATGCACACTGGGTATGGTAGTCTTTTGAGCTCCTTTAAAGTGACACCCCGCTACAGTTATATTTGTGGAAACAGAGGGGTTTCTCCACAACACCAGTCGCCGTACGAATTTGGACTGTCGTGTCTGCGTGAAGGGAGGAAAGAACTAAAACATTCTTATTATCCCTCCACTTCACAGCGAGCAAATTATTACACCTTGAGCAGGCTCTCTTCCCCAGCCTAAGGGAATCTACAAGCCACTGGGGTAAGCCCCGGCGATTAGATCGCACAGTGCCACATGCGCCAATCTGATGATCAAACAAGTGACTAAAAAGTGGCACGCTCGTGTAATAATTGTCCACATACAAATGGTACCCCTTTCCGAATAAGGGTGACACCAAGTTCCACACTATCTTGCCAGCGCTCCCTATGTAATCTGGGCAGTTCTCTGGCTCTACATGACTATCTTTTCCCCTCGTAAACTATAAAACTACCGTATATACTCGAGTATAAGCCGAGTTTTTCAGCACATTTTTTTGTGTTGAAAATGCCCACCTCGGCTTATACTCGAGTCACCTTTTTGCGCCTGATCTCCCGGATTGTGGGGACCCGGTACCGGCTGGCCGTAGGTCCCCTGGTCTCCAAACTTGATACACAAGTGTGCAAAGGTTGTTGTCTGGGGGACCTACGCCCAGGGGGGAACCGATTTTTCAAAGCCGGGCACCCCTTCCATAGACTCCCATGTTAAACGGTCATTTCTCCGGTGACTTTGGGGACCCGGTACCAGCCGGTCGTAGGTCCTCTGGACCCGAAACTTGGCACACATGTAGCCCCATTTCTCCTCTAAGTGTGCAAAGATTTTTGTCTGGGGGACCTATGGCCGGGGAGCACTGATTTTTCAAATCCGGGCACCCCTTCCATAGACTCCCATGTTAAACGTCAGTCTAGTCATGGGAACAGTGAGGCATGGACACAGTGAGGCATGCACATGGACACAGTGAGGCACGCAGATGGACACCCTAGGCTTATACTCGAGTCAATACGTTTTCCCAGTTTTTTGTTGTAAAATTATGTGCCTCGGCTTATATTCGGGTCAGCTTATACTCGAGTATATACGGTACATGTATAGCCTGTGGCCCTGTCACAGAGCTTATACATCTTGACCCCATATCTGGCACGCTTGCTGGGAAGGTACTGTTTGAAAGACAAGCGCCCAGAAAATTTTATCAGGGACTCGTCAACTCAGACAACTTGATGGAGAGTAAACAAGGCTGTAAAACATTAGTTGAAGTGGTTTATGAGGGGCCGAATTTATGTAGAGCCGATCAAATTCAGGGTCTCCACGAGGACGACAAAGTTCATTGTTGTTGAAATGCATGAACCGCAAGATCTGCTCATATCGTTTCTTGGCCATGGAGGCAGAGAACACGGGCACATGGTAAGCTGGGTTAATGGACCAATATAACCGTAGCTCACTCAATTTAACTATGCCCATGTCGAGAGAAAGGCCCAGAAAGGTCTTAAATTCGGAAACCGTAATTGGTTTCCATTCTCTGGCAAGGGAGGACTGGAGATTAGCGGCGATGTATTGACCAGCATACAAATTAGTTTGGTCCACAATAGATCTACAGAGATCTTCCATGAAAAACAGCGAATAAAAATCAAGTGCTGTAAAATCAACTGTTTCCACCTGAATTCCGGGTTGGCCAGTGAATGGGGGAAGTACGGGTTCTGCAGAAGTGGTGGTTCGTCTTCTTGGTGGCAGCGGGACTACTTGTGCTTGCCACCTCGATCTGCACTTATGGGACTCGCCACATCACCAAGTGTTACTGCAGTGCTGGATGTATGACCAGAGCGTACTAGGCAGCTGGTGCTTGCCAGTTCACCAGAAGGATGAGCGGCACTAGTACTTCTTTGCTCCATACGAGAGCCCTGCGGTTCTTGCACCTCAACAACAGCAGAAGAATGGGGTCGGGACCTCACCTTCATCGTCAGTGCTATCTGTCATGGAGCCGCTGTCGTCTACAGGATCGTATTCTGAGCCTGAATCTGACAGATGAGTGACCTCCTCTTCACTATCTGTCATGCTCAGAAACGTGTAGGCCTCTTCACTAGTGTACCTTTTGATTTGCCATTTTGGACTCCAAATTTACTGGTACACGAGTCAAACGCTACCAAAAAAACTGTTAGCAATCGCAGGGATCAGGCCTGACTCTGCGAACGCTGCAGTTATGTGTTTAGTGTTTTGTAAGTGACAGTGATCGATCGATACTGCACTTGGGTGGGCTGGGCGGAGGGGCAAAACGCAGGTGCTAGCAGGTATCTGGGCTGATCCCGCTAACACTGTGTTTTTGGGAACCCTAAACTGCTGGGGACGCTAGTATAGATCCGATCAGATCAGGTATTGATATGTTCAGATACTATACCACTAAGGGAGGTGTATGCTGCGTACGTGGGTGTTAGCGCTACTGGCACTAATCTGACACTTACCTGGGGCGACGCAGACCCTATCTGACACTAAACTTAATTGATATCACCCACCGGGCGATCAGGGGGTGTGACAGCAGGAAGGTAAAGTCACCTGGTTGCATCCAGGGGGGTAGATATATTTCGCCCAGATTCAGGCTTTACGCCGACTTATACAACTAGGTGGAGAGTTGTATAAGCCCAGCTAAGGCTAGTGGGCTCATGGATGACTCATACCTCTAGGGAGAGTGTGGGGCGTCGTGCAGACAGGGAGTTGATGAGACCAGCTGAAGCTTGTCAGCTCATTTAGGCCTCTATAAGAACTCCCAGCTTCATTAGATGTTAGCTCATGCCTGGAACCAGACCTGTGTGGACTGTCTAGGGAGAGTGAACCCCTGTGCGGTGAGACAAAGCCTGTGTGGCTATTTGCTTGGACATTTAAAACCAGGGACTTAGGGACTAGGACAGCACTAGGCTGATCCCAGTTGTTAGTTAGGAAACCTGTATGTTTAGTCAGAGGTCAAGTTGACCAGGATTTATTTTGTTTGTTTCTTTTGGCTTTGCTGTGTTTTGTCACTGTAAATAGAAAATAAACCGCACCTTTTTTTGATTTTGAAAACCACAACCTCCGTTTGCTGGGCCTGTTTTTGTGTGGGGAGCCCATCCCGGGGGTCACACACACCCGCTGCCGAGCTAACCCCCCCACAGTTGGTGGAGAACCAGTGGCAGTTTTTTTTAAGCCAGCATGGAGGAGATACTGAAGCAGCTGGCTCTAGCAAATGCCAATCAACAGCAGACAAATGCAGGTTTGCAAAAGAGCCTTGCAGCTCATCAACAGAGCCTTTCAGCTCAACAACAGAACTTCGCAGCCCAGCAGCAAGCTCATCAACAGAGCCTTGCAGCCCAGCAGCAAGCTCACCAACAGAGTCTGGAAGCTCAGCAACAAGCCCAGCAGCAATCTGAGGCCCGCTTCATAGACCTGTTACAGAAGCAAGAGCAGAGACTACAACAAATGGAAGCAGTAATGCAGCAACGTCCGCAGACCAGTGAGGAAAGCCGTCCCACTAATACCGCGTCCTTTGGGGTGAGTCGTTTATTGACAAAAATGACTGGAGAGGATGATCCAGAGGTATTTTTGACCACATTTGAAAGGACTGCTGAAAGAGAAAAGTGGCCTGAGGAGCAGTGGGCTGGACTGGTGGCTCCTCTGTTAACTGGTGAATCGCAGAAGGCTTACTATGACCTAGAGCCTGACCAAGCAAAAGACTATGTGATGCTAAAAGCTGAGATATTGGCAAGGCTGGGTGTCACCCAGGCAGTCCGGGCTCAGCGTGTGCATAACTGGACTTTCCAGCTTGGAAAACCCCCCAGGTCTCAAATGTATGATCTCATTCACCTGAGCAGAAAGTGGCTACAGCCAGAGACTTTGTCCGCACCAAAGATTGTGGAACGTGTTGTAATGGATCGGTTTTTGAGAGCTCTTCCTACTGCCATCCAAAAGTGGGTAAGCCATGGAGACCCAGAGAGGGCCGATGGTCTTGTGGATCGTGTGGAGAAATACTTGGCTACAGAGAACCTGACGGCCTCTTCCAGAGACACTCGGACTTTCCACCCTAAGACCAGACCATCCCCAGGGGCGGATAAGAGGATTCCAAGGGGTAAGGGTGGAGAGAGTGAGAGGGTGGGAGCTCTACCCCAAGTTTGGCGAGAACAGCCTGGGAAATCAGCGGCTCAAGAGGCGGCAAGAAGGATCGTTTGCTACCGCTGCCGGCAAGCGGGACATATTGCAGCCAATTGCCCGGTTGTGGAGGAACCCATGCAGTGTGACTTTCTGACGGGCAGACGTCAGTCGCTGTGTGCGACAGTCGCATGCACTGCCATTCGAGGAACTGAGAAACATTTATGCAAAATGTGTGTTAATGGTAGAAATGTTGTGGTATTGCTGGATTCAGGTAGCCTTGTGACCCTGATAAAGGCTGAGTTAGTTAAAACAGAGGTCTCTGGGAATAGCAAGGTAGCTGTTATTTGTGTGCATGGGGACACCCGAGAGTATCCCGTGACTACAGTGTGTTTCGAGACCCCCAAAGGTACCCTCTCTCATCCAGTGGGCTTAGTATCTCAGTTACCGTATGACGCCATTGTGGGAAGGGATTTTCCGAAGTTCTGGGAACTGTGGGATGATCCTGAGCCCCCCACTGGTGCCCCTATGTACCAGGAATGTGATAGCCAGAACTCCCCTGAGAGTGGTGAGGACTCTCCGGAATTTCCCTTATCAGTATTGGCAGGGGAGACTCAAGAAACTGGAGAGGAGCCCACCTCCTCAGACGAAAACCTACCGTCTGTGGAGTTTTCTGATCTTGAGGTTCACAGGGAAAACTTTGCCACAGAACAGTTGAAAGACCCCGCCCTAATAAAGGCACGGGAAAACGTAGTGAAAATAGATGGCGAGTTAGTGAACCCAGATAATACCTGCACTTACCCATACTTCAGCGTAGAGAAGGACCTACTGTATCGGGTGGCAAAAAGGGCAGAAGAAACCGTTGAGCAGCTTGTGGTGCCCAAACCTTACAGGAAGTTGGTGTTGGAGTTGGCCCATGGGCACATTCTTGGAGGTCATCTGGGGACAGAGAAAACCCGAGAGAGGGTATTACAGAGATTCTATTGGCCGGGGGTGATGAAGGACATAGAAAATTATTGTTCCTCCTGCCCTGTGTGTCAGAAGTCGGCCCCGATGCCACATTTCCGTAGCCCGCTGGTCCCTCTACCCATCATTGAGGTCCCGTTTGAGAGGATCGCCATGGATTTGGTAGGTCCTATAATCAAGTCCGCTAGGGGGCACCAGTACATATTAGTTATAATGGACTATGCCACCCGTTATCCAGAAGCGATCCCTCTCCGAAATACCTCGGCCAAAACCATAGCCAAAGAGCTATCTCTTGTGTTTAGCCGGGTGGGTATTTGTAAAGAACTGCTTACGGACCAAGGTACACCCTTTATGTCCCGGGTTATGAAGGAGCTGTGTAAATTGTTCAAAGTGACGCAATTACGTACATCTGTGTATCACCCCCAAACCGATGGGCTGGTTGAAAGATTCAACAAAACCCTAAAACAAATGTTGAAGAAAGTGGTGGATAGAGATGGAAAGGATTGGGACTGTCTACTTCCTTATCTGATGTTTGCTATTAGGGAGGTGCCCCAATCCTCTACGGGATTCTCCCCCTTTGAGTTACTGTATGGGAGACACCCAAGAGGGCTGTTGGATATTGCCAAGGAAACTTGGGAAAGTGAGAGTTCTCCCCACAGGAGTGTGATTGAGCATGTCGCCCTGATGCAAGACCGAATTGCACAGGTAATGCCCATCGTGAAGGAACATTTGGCCCAAGCGCAGTTAGCACAGCAGAGAGTGTACAACCGTGGAGCCAAGACCCGTACCTTTTCCCCGGGGGATAGGATACTGGTACTTGTCCCTACGGTTGAAAGTAAATTCCTTGCCAAATGGCAAGGCCCCTACGAGATAATGGAAAAAGTGAGCGAAGTGAATTACAAGGTCAGACAACCAGGAAGGCGAAAGCCCGAACAGATCTATCACGTTAATCTGTTGAAAGCCTGGAGGGATAGAGAGTCCCTAGTCGCAGACACTTGGTCACCAGCTCAAACTGGTTGCGTGATTCCTGAGGTTGGAATAGCAGCCACCTTGTCACAACCCCAACAACAGGAGGTTAAGGAGTTTGTGCTTCGCAACAAGGAGGTATTCTCTGAGCTGCCGGGACAAACATTTGGGGTAGAGCATGACATCATTACCCCGCCCGGTGAAAGGGTGAAGTTAAAACCCTATCGGATCCCAGAGGCCCGACGGGAGGCAATACGGGAGGAAGTACAGAAAATGCTGAACTTAGGGGTGATAGAGGAGTCCCAAAGTGATTGGTCTAGTCCCATTGTGTTGGTGCCTAAACCGGATGGGAGCTGGCGATTTTGTAACGATTTTCGTCAGTTGAACAAAGTTACAAAATTTGACACCTACCCCATGCCACGTATAGATGAGTTGATCGACCGGCTGGGAACAGCCCGATACATGACGACTCTTGACCTCACAAAAGGGTATTGGCAAATCCCCCTGGCCAAATTGGCCAAAGAGAAAACCGCATTTGTAACCCCAGACGGGGCGTTCCAATATAAAAGAATGCCGTTCGGGTTACAGAATGCGCCGGCCACATTCCAGCGGAAAATGGACCAGATGCTGAGGCCCCATCGGAAGTATGCTGCGGCTTACCTGGATGACGTAATTGTCCATAGCACAGATTGGGCCTCACATCTGCCAAAAGTGCAAGCAGTCCTGGACTCTGTTCGGGAAGCGGGGTTTACGGCTAACCCCAAGAAGTGTACCATTGGGCAGGAGGAGGCCAAATATCTTGGGTACACCATTGGGAGGGGAGTAATAAAACCCCAACTCAACAAAGTCGAGGCCATCCAAAGTTGGCCACGTCCCAACAGCAAGAAGCAGGTACGAGCCTTTCTGGGAATCGCTGGGTATTATCGGCGATTCATTCCCCACTTTGCTTCTAAGGCTGTGCCCCTAACCAACCTAACGAAGGGGAAAGGGTCGGTCATGATTAAATGGACCCCCGAGGCTGAGGCAGCATTCCAATTCTTGAAACAAGCCTTATGTAGCCAGCCAGTGTTGTACTCACCCGACTTCTCTAAAGACTTTGTCGTACAAAGTGATGCGTCAGATGTGGGGTTAGGAGCAGTATTGTCCCAGGTCTGGAACGGGGAAGAGCACCCAGTCATTTACCTCAGCAGGAAGTTGAAGTCCCATGAGGTAAATTACGCCACCGTTGAAAAGGAGTGTTTAGCGGTGAAGTGGGCTCTAGATTCCCTTCGGTACTACCTGCTAGGTAGACACTTTGACATGGTTACGGATCACGCTCCGTTAAAGTGGATGGCTCAAAACAAGGAAACAAATAGAAGAGTGAATAGGTGGTTCCTGGCCCTCCAGGAATTCAACTTCACAGTAAAGCATCGCCCTGGCGTTCAAATGGGGAATGTGGATGCTTTGTCTCGAGTACATGAATGCCTGATTGCTGGTGTTCCAACCCCGAGGTTAAAACAAGAGGGGGGGGGTATGTGACAGCAGGAAGGTAAAGTCACCTGGTTGCATCCAGGGGGGTAGATATATTTCGCCCAGATTCAGGCTTTACGCCGACTTATACAACTAGGTGGAGAGTTGTATAAGCCCAGCTAAGGCTAGTGGGCTCATGGATGACTCATACCTCTAGGGAGAGTGTGGGGCGTCGTGCAGACAGGGAGTTGATGAGACCAGCTGAAGCTTGTCAGCTCATTTAGGCCTCTATAAGAACTCCCAGCTTCATTAGATGTTAGCTCATGCCTGGAACCAGACCTGTGTGGACTGTCTAGGGAGAGTGAACCCCTGTGCGGTGAGACAAAGCCTGTGTGGCTATTTGCTTGGACATTTAAAACCAGGGACTTAGGGACTAGGACAGCACTAGGCTGATCCCAGTTGTTAGTTAGGAAACCTGTATGTTTAGTCAGAGGTCAAGTTGACCAGGATTTATTTTGTTTATGTTTCTTTTGGCTTTGCTGTGTTTTGTCACTGTAAATAGAAAATAAACCGCACCTTTTTTTGATTTTGAAAACCACAACCTCCGTTTGCTGGGCCTGTTTTTGTGTGGGGAGCCCATCCCGGGGGTCACACACACCCGCTGCCGAGCTAACCCCCTCACAGGGGTTAAACCTTTATTGGGTAATAAATGGCGGGGGCCCTGACGCTATAAAAAACAAACTAACCAGCGTCACCCGTAACACTTATACGGTGATCACTGGTGAAAGGGTTAACTAGGGGGCAATCAGGGGGTTAAAACCTTTATTAGGTAATATATGGGGGTACCTGACGCTATAAAAACCTGGCAGTGAACCTAAATAGGCAACTGGCTAACTAGCGTCACCAGTGACACTTATACGGTGATCACTGGTGAAAGGGTTAACTAGGGGGCAATCAGGGGGTTAAAAGATTTATTAGGGGGGGCGTGGCTTGGACATGGCGGAGTGAGGAAGCTTTCTGTTTGAGCTCCCGACTCCCGACCTGCAATCGATGGCTGAAATGGACGTTTGGCTAGCAAATTCAACCCTGAAATGACATACAAGAGACGGAGGAAGACCAGGGGATCAAGATCTGCTAACCCAGAAGCATCGATCAGAAGATTTCTTACATCCCCGGCTCCGACAGCTAACTCCCCTGCAGCACCACGTGGCGGGAGAGGACAGGGTGACTTACCTTCCACATCCATGGCTGTCTCACAGCAGGGTGTCCCGCGCTCGTTAGAGGGGCTGCCCTCCCTCCTGGTGCCTTCTCATGACAGTCAGGGAGGCTCTGTGGCATCTGCAGGATGCTCGCAGACGGACGCGGACATCAGGTCCCTGTTACAGGCGCTTCCGACTAAGGCCTACATGGAAGGCCTCATGGCGCGAATGGAGGAGCAGCACCGCCGTGATTTCCAGGGGCTTCGCTCTGAGGTTCACGCACTGGACGACCGAGTCGGACGGGGTGAGGTGGAGAGGAGCGCTTTGGAGCTCCGGGTCACCGAATTGGAAAAGGGCCAGGAGGCCTTCCAGGAGAGGCTGGCTGAGGTGCAGCTCCAGGCCGAGGACCAGGAAAACAGGAGTCGCCGCAACGACCTCCGGGTTCGGGGGTTGCCAGAGGCAACGGGTCCGGAGAATCTCCTGGACACTGTCCTGGCTATCTTCCGGCAGCTTCTAGGCCCGGAGACTCCAGCCAACCTGGAGTTCGACAGAGTCCACCGCGCACTGGGGCCGAAGCCGCAGGATCCTGACCGCCCTAGAGATGTCATCTGCCGCCTGCACCGCTATGCACACAAGGAGCAAGTTCTCAGGGCGGCATGGACCAAAGACCGGATCGACTTTGATGGAGCGGAGCTGTCGATCTACTCTGATGTGTCCAGAGCAACACTACAAAGACGGGCTATGTTGAAACCCCTTCTGGAGCGGCTGAGGCGAGATGCGGTGCCATATAGATGGGGCTTTCCGCTCCAGCTATCGCTCAGGAAGGGGGGAAATTCCTTCACGCTGAGGCGCCATGCAGATCTCCCGGACCTGTTCCTTTTTCTGGGTATGGAACCCTTCCACCTGGCTGATTGGCTGAAACCGCTTCCAGCTAGAGATCCTCGTCAAGCTCCCAGAGCTCCGGGACCGGGTCTGCCGCGCCGCTCCACCAGACGAAGGAGAGGCGATCAGCTGCCGGCTAGAGCCCAGGATAACGAGGCCTGACCAGCCAGTCCTGCTACTGTAAGTTTTTTTCTGATACGGGATGGCACACACTGAGAACTGGGGAAAGAAGAAAGGGAAAGAAAAAGAAAAAATTTTTTTTTTTTTTTTTTTTTTTTTTTTTTACAAGTTCATGCTATGGACTTTTCTTGATCCCGCTCATTGGACAGCTGCCCTGTGCCATTCCCCCTCCCCCCCGTCCCGGGTGTATGCTGAGCTTGGTCGGGTTGGCCCTGTGGGATCACCCCCGCCCTGGCGGGGGCCGCCTGACCGGGTTTGCCCTTCCCCTTCCCCCCCTGGTGATTGCTGCTCACGGCCGAGCCTCGGTGACTGTTTCACCCCATTCCGGTGGAGGCGTCTTCCCCTGGCTCTCCCTCTCACCCTCCGGGCTATGTGTGACTGTGAGCCGTTCTTCGGTGGGGCCGCCCCGGGGCCGCCCCCCCTCTCCCCCACCTGCTGACTTTTATTTTTCGCCCCGCTCTCGGAACCCACCTGAGGACAAGCTATGAAGGGGAGCCATAGACTGTCGCTTGATTGAATGGCGGGTGTTTTTGTGTGGGGGTGGTTGTGGGGGGGGGGGAGGGGAGGGAGGTCTTGCTGTGCCGTTTTGAAATGCCTGGGCTGGGGGTGGATGGGTGGGATGCTATGTGGGCGGGCGCCAGGGATATGGGGATGCTGTCTACTGATATGTGCTCCCTCCCCCCCTTGCTCGTTCCCCCCCTTTCCTTGTCTCCCCCCTTCCTCGTTCCCTTATTCCCCCCCACGTCCCTCCTCGCTCCCTTCCCCCCTCCCCATTCCCTCCCATACTCTTTCCTCCTCCTCCCCCCCTCTCCCCCCGTCTCTCCCCCTTCTCCCTCACCTCTCCCCCTCCCCTCTCCCCCTCTCTCTCTCCCCCTCCTCACCCCCCTTTTTCCCTACTCTTCTCTCCCCTCCTCTTCTCTCCCCCCCTTTTCTCTCCCCCCCTCTTCTCTCCCCCCCTCTTCCCCTCCCTCTCTCCCCCTCATCATCCCCCTCTCTCCCCCCCTCTCTCCCCCCCTCTCTCCTCCCCTCTCTCCCCCCCCTCTCTCCTCCCTCCTCCCTTCTCCACCCTCCTCCCCTCACCCCCTCCCTTCTCCCCTCCCCGCTCTTCACCCCTCCTCTTTTCCCCCTCTCCTCCTCCCCTCCCCCTTACCCCTCCCTTACCTCCCCCCTCTCCCTCCTTCTTCCCCCCTCCTCTTTATCCCCTCTTCCCCCTTCCTCTGTCCTCCCCTCCCATCCCCCCCTGTTTATAGGGGGGGCCGGGGTGGGACCCATGCTGGGGTTGCGGTGGGGGGTTCCTCCTTGGGGGGGCCCCCCTCCTGGGCCGGTTTGTTCGTGCGGTCCCCGCTCTCCTGGCCGGGCCTCCCCCGTCCTGGGCATGCGGGGGCGCCAAAGCTGAGCTTTCGGTACCGGTGTGTGCATTTTCCCCTTGACCCCCTTTTTGGGTTTTTGGGTTTTTGGTTTTTTGGTTTTTAGGGCGCTATTTATAAGTTCTCTTGCTAAGCCTCCTGGTTATAATTACTTGGGATGTGTTCTTTGTTCTGCACTAAGATGTTTAAATGTCCATTTCATGTATTTGGGCCGTGTGATGGGTTACTGTGCTAATGTTTTGTCCTGGTTGGGGTCTGGCCTGGGGGGCGGGTTGCGCCGGGGCTCGGGCGCCCCATGTTGGGGCCCGGGGCCGGCGTTGCCGGGCTGCTGGGCCATCCTTGTCAGGCCACTTTGTTCTGAGAACCATCCGGCTCTCTGTAGCATCTGAAGTGGGTCGGGTTAGGGAGCCTCCGACCCCTGCTGTGTTCAAACACTTTCCCCACATAGGGTCGCACCCGTCAAGTGACTCCTGCTTTCAGGGTTACTGGGGTGCACTGAGACTAGGTCTCCCTTACGCTTGAGGCGTACTAGGTTTCTTTGTTTTCTCCTCTTCTGCTCTCTTCTGCTCTCTTCTGTCCTTTCCCTCCTAGCCTCCCCCTTCCCCCCCCCTTTTTTTTTTTTTTTGCCTGCCTCTTCTGGCCGCAGTCATGCCCACGGGTAAAACAGAGCCTGTGCGTCTAGTTTCTATAAATGTGAAGGGGCTGAATACCCCTGAGAAACGCTCCATGGTGCTAACCGATCTAAAACATATGAAGGCCCATGTGTGCTTCATGCAGGAGACACATTTCCGTGCTGATAAGCTGCCAAGACTGCATGGCCGCTTCTTCCCGACAGTGTACCACAGTTGCTCCTCGGACTCTAAGTCAAAAGGGGTGAGTATCCTGATTCGGGGTGATACCCCTTGGCAACTGAAAGACCAGTGGGGGGATGCAGAGGGGAGAGCTTTTTTTGTGAAGGGGACGCTGGGGAGGTCCCTGGTGACTTTGGTCAATCTGTACCTCCCAAATGCCAACCAGATCGCCTTCCTGGAGCCAATTATGACCAAATTGGTTGACTTTGCTGAAGGGATGGTGATTATGGGTGGAGACATGATATTTGTCATGGACCCGATCCTGGACTCATCTAGGGGTGTTTCCCAGATCTCTTACGCCTCACTTAAACGGCTTAAGAAAAACTTCCATGCTCTCCACTTGGTGGATGTATGGCGTATCCTTCATCCAAGTCACAAAGACTTCACGTTCTATTCGCACCCCCATGACTCGTATACCAGAATTGATATGTTCATGGTGCCTCAGGCGCTTTTGTCCAGGGTTTCCTCAGCCTCGATTGGTTCTATTACCTTTTCAGACCATGCCCCAGTCTTTATAGACATCGATCTGCTTTGCCCCGCAGAGAGACAATGGTCGTGGAAGCTTAACGACTCGTTAATTCAGTTGCCCGAGGTGGAGGAAGAGGTCTCTAGAGAACTGAGACAATACTTCGCCACGAATGCTGACTCGGAGGTGGCCCCGACAATGGTATGGGAAGCCCATAAAAGTTACATTCGTGGCCTCTTGATCAGAATGGGATCACGCATCAAGAAGGAGAGAGCGAAACAAATTGTGGACATTTTAGACAAAATCAGGGTTTTGGAATCGGCTCATAAACAATCCCTCGCTTCCCAGATCCTTCTTGAGTTGACAGCCCTGCAAAACCAGCTGCGCTCCTTGGCCCTGTTTAGAGCCAAAGCAGTGATCTCGAAGTGCCGCCGTTCTTTCTACGAGCATAGCAACAAATGTGGTAGGATGCTGGCGAGGGCTCTGAGAGATCAGAGGGCGCGTACATTCATTCCTGAATTGATTAGTGATTCTCACAACAGGGTTCACACCACGGAAGGTATCGCGGAAATGTTCCGGGAATACTATACTACTTTGTATAATCTCCCTAGTCCAACATCTGTGGGGGGAATGTCGAATGCAGGGAGGAAGATCGGGGACTATTTGAGGAGGTCTGGTCTCCCCCGGATTTCGGAGGAGGACCTGATCGAGCTTGACAGGCCTCTCTCAGTGGAGGAGGTGAATGTGGCAATGTCGCGCATGCATTTGGGGAAGGCGCCGGGTCCGGACGGATATTCCCTTCTCTATTACAGGACTTTTGGAGAAGTATTGCTTCCGCATTTTCTCTCTGCGTATAATGCTACAGGGGAGGGGACGCCCCTCCCGGCGGATGCCTTGAGAGCACACATTGCCGTGATCCCGAAGGAGGGTAAAGATCCACTAAGATGCCAAAATTATAGACCGATCTCGCTGCTCAATGTGGATCTCAAGATATTCACGAAAGTGCTTTCCATGCGTTTGATTGACTTAATGCCACAACTAATCCATTCCGACCAGGTCGGTTTTGTTCCTACTAGAGAGGCGCGGGACAACACGACTAAGGCAATCAACATGATCCACGCTGCAAAGACGCGTAAAACCCCTATGCTGCTCCTCTCGACGGACGCCGAAAAGGCGTTCGACAGGGTGAGTTGGCCTTTCCTGTTTGAAACTCTCCGCTGGGTTGGCCTGCAGGAACGCATGATGAATTGGATGTTGGCAATATATTCCTGCCCATCGGCCCAGGTCAAGGTGAATGGCCACCTTTCCTCACCGTTTCAGATTGCGAATGGGACGAGACAGGGGTGCCCTTTGTCGCCTCTGATATTCGTCCTCACACTAGAACCTTTCCTGCGTATCATTAGAGACAACCCGGACATAACGGGACCACGCCTGGATGCCACCCTGTCCCCCAAGATCGCGGCTTTCGCAGACGATTTGCTCTTCTTCCTGACCAACCCCCTTGTGTCCACTCCGAACTTACTCAAGGAACTGAAGCTATACGAAGAGGTGTCAATGTTTCGCATTAACTATCAGAAATCGGAAGCACTTGGGGTCGCCTTACCTCCTCCTTTAACTGACCTGCTCCGGGTTGATTTTCCTTTCAAATGGGCTATGTCCCATATCAAATATCTGGGTATCTTGTTACCCAGCAGGACGGAGGAGATTTTCTCCCTCAACTTTCCTCCCCTTTTGACGGCCGTTAAAAAAGATCTGCAAGAGTGGCAGCATGGCCTGTTTTCCTGGTTTGGCCGTTGTAGCATTGTGAAGATGAATGTCTTACCTAGACTGTTATACCACTTTCAGGCATTACCCATACGGGTGCCGGCGTCCTTCCTGAAGGCGGTTAACAGATCGTTAATTCGGTTTGTGTGGGCCCAGAAGCCCCCGCGGTTGGCGCAGAAAATTCTCCGGCTGCCAAAGGTGAAGGGTGGTGTAGCCCTACCGGACGTTACTCTCTATCACAAGGCTTGTCATTTAACGCGTGCCTTGGATTGGTGCCGTCACGGCCTTCTGAAGCAGTGGGTGCAGATTGAGCGAGCCTTGACTGGGGCTCACCTGGAATCGTTGCCCTGGTGCCAGCCTCCCCTGCCAAAGGAGATTTCTGATCACCCCACAGTAGGGGTGACGATAAGGACAGCTTGGAAGGCCTTCCGTAGTCATTCGATCGCACCGCTCCCGTCCCCGCTTACCCCACTTGTGGTCAACCCGGCTTTTAGTCCGGGTCTCAACGACCCTAGCTTCCTGGCGCTGAAACCGGTGGACAGGTCTCAAGTGCGACACTTTCTCACAAACGACCAATGGCATACTCGACGACAAATCCTAGAGGACCCTGCTCTGACTGGGCTCTCATTCTGGCAAAAGGTCCAGCTGGCCCACTTCATCCACACGTTGCCTTCTCCAAGTGCTTATGGGCGGCAGCTGACACCTTTTGAGTTGTTATGCCTGGACCTGCCCCCGTTGAGACATGCAATATCCCTGATATACCAAATCCTAGTTTCTCCCTCTCTGGACTTTAGGCCGCCTTATGTTACCAAGTGGGAACGGGAGCTGGGCCTACAACTTACGGGGAAACAGGTAGACCGAATCCTTCTCTTCGCTCAAACAACTTCTATCAGTGCAAGGCACCAGGAGATGGAATATAAGCTTCTGTCCCGTTGGTACTACACTCCGGAAAAGATACACAAGATGTTCCCTCAGAGCACGGACATGTGCTGGAGGTGCGGGGAGGAGGTTGGTACGCTCCTCCACATCTTTTGATCATGCCGCATCTTACAATCATTTTGGTCTGCGGTACACCGCATCGTCCAAAAGTTTATGGACAGAGAGTTGCCGTTGTCACCTGAGCTCTTCCTTCTGCACCACCACAATATCCCAACTAAGGGCTATAGAAAGTCCATATTGCCGCTTCTGATCAATGCGGCAAAGGGTTGCATCCCGCTGAATTGGAAGCAGACTCAGCCTCCATCGGTGGCGGGCTGGTTGAGCAGAGTGAAGGCTGTCCATGACATGGAGGACTTGTTAGCAACGGAAAGAGGCCTAAGTGAGAAATTCTCCAAAACATGGTACTTCTGGCACGAATTTTACTTCTCGGAGGAATGCGGGCTCCTAATGGCTTGATCCACCTGAGAGGATCGAACATGACTGCTCCCCAGGCGGGGAGGCTGTGGCTGGAGGCACCCTGCTCCCCACCCCCCGGGTGTGGGGGTGGTTGGGGTTGTGTTTTTTTTTTTTTTTCTCACCCCCCCCCCCCTTCCCCTCTTGTATTCTTGCACTCCTTGCTTTCTTTTCTCTTACTTTCCTTGCTTTTTCTGTATTACCAACACTAGAGTGTTGGCCTGTGCAAGCCTGTTTCTCACGGGCTTGACGTTTCTATTTTTATCTAAATCGGCTTTTGCCACAAAAATACGGCCGTGCGGGGGGCGGAGAGCTCCTGTAAGCCTGACACTTGTTGTGACCCCCCCCCCTGACAACGGGCTTTATATCTCCAATGTAATATCTATACTCATGAGGGGGTGGGGAATGTTTGCTGTTTTTTGATAAGCATCTGTGAGCTCTATGTGTATCCGCATGTCCTTTTCTCTTAAATAAAGAATTTACAAAAAAAAAAAGATTTATTAGGTTGTATATGAGGGTACCTGACACTATAAAAACCTGAGTGTGAACCTAAATAACTAGCTGGTTACCTAGCGTCACCAGCGACACTAATACGGCGATCAGAAAAAAGATTTCTGGGAGCTGAAAAGCAGCTGTAGTCAAGACACCCGAGGGGGAGGGGTCTGCACATGGCCAGGTGAGGGAGTAAGAGACAGAGCTCCTGGCTCCAGCCTGCTCCGTTTGAGGCTGATTAACTGACCTACACCCCAGTGATGTGTCAGGATTAGTCTGGTGGGACCTCAAGGCTATCTCTTAGTGAGAAAACGGCGGTATGAATTCGGGGATACAGAGGGAGACGAGAACCGCACGCAAAGCAGCCCAGCTGTTCCGGCTACCCAGAGAGGGGAAGTTGCAGCCAGATCCACCGATACTTCCCCACGGTGCAGAGCGCAGGACTTGAACCCGGAAGTGAGAGAGGGAAGGCAGACGTGCTGCTGCAGCCTAGAGAGAGCACACCTATGCAGCCAGTCCAGGGGCAGATGGCGGTGAGAACCAGTGTGGAAGCGCTAAAGACTATCCCACAGAGCCACAGAACGTTGGCTGCGGTAGAGGGGGAGAAGGAAACAGCGGGTGGAAAATGGAGGACCTAAAGACACTTATACAGGCTCTCCCCACACGGGCAGACATAGAAGCCCTTATTGGAAAAGTGGAGGATGCACACCGCAAGGAGCTGGAGCTGGTCCGGGGTGAACTACAAATACTAGCGGAGCGTGTGACGGATGGGGAGAGTGCATATCAAAGCCTGGAACAGCGGGTGAGCACACTGGAGAGAGACAGTTACACCCAAAAAGAGATTGCGGTGGCGTTACAGTTACAGTTGGAGGACCTCGAAGACTGGAGTAGACGCAACAATGTGCGCCTGCGAGGAATCCCAGAGGCATCAGACCAGGAAAACCTGCAGGACATGGTAAAGTCTATTTTTGAAAATATACTAAAAGACGCTATGCCTTTAAATTTGGAACTTGATAGAGTCCCTAGAGCAGGGTTTCTCAACCAGAGTTCCGTGGAATCCTAGGGTTCCTCCAATGGTTGCTAGAGGTTCCTTGAGCAATGACCAATTTTTGCCTCTCAAATAAGTTCCCAGTGACACCAATGATCTTTTTAGCTGTCTGTAGGAGAGAAATTATTCCCCAAGACCACAGATGTAAGGAGCAATCTTCCACTGACCAATCGCACCAATGTATCATGAGTTGTAGATATAGCCAATTTTCACCCTGAGACCGAAAGGTTATTTCAAGGGTTCCTCTGTGTTGAAAAGGTTGAGAAAGTCTGCCCTAGAGCATTGAGTCCAAAGTCCAAGGACATTAATCGCCCCCGTGACGTGGTGTGTCGTTTGCATTATTTTGCACATAGGGAGGCCATCTTGCGGAAAGCCTGGGAGACAGGAACAATAGACTTTAGGGGGGCCAGTTGAAAATTCTACCAGACCTATGAAGAGCTACATTGCAGCGCAGAGCCCTACTACGCCCAGTATTAGAGCAGGAACGAGACTGGGGTGGGACATATCGGTGGAGGTTCCCAATTTCAGTGCTGATAAAAAAAATAGGATTTTTTACTCACCGTAAAATCCTTTTCTCTGAGTTCATGGACGGACACAGCTTCCTATTGACAAGTGGGTATTATCCTTCATTTAGGAGTGACTAGGCAGAAAAACTTGTAAAAAGTGTTGCATCACACCTTCTACAGTACCGCCCAGGGGGCGGACCCTCTGGGTATATCCCCTCTCTCTGCATCTCGCAGATCAGTTCGTCAAAAAGCAGTACAAACTTAACAAAAGGAGGGGTGGGTGCTGTGTCTGTCCATGAACTCAGAGAAAAGTACTTTACGGTGAGTAAAAAATCCTATTTACTCTTTCGTTCATGGACGGACTTCCTATTGACAAGTGGGACATCCCAAAGCAGTGTCAAAAAAATGAGGGGTGGTAACAGCATAAAAGTAAACTTCACCCCAAAAACAAAACAGCGCTCCTCCAACGGAGGAGTTGCAACTCTAAACGGCCGCCTGCAAAACCTTGTGGCCGAAAGAGGCATCCGAAGATGCACCTACATCAACTTTGTAGAATTTTGTGAAAGTGTGAGCGGACGACCAATTCGCCGCTTTACATAATTGGGAAACAGACGCTTGATGTCGAAAAGCCCAAGAGGCACCTATTGCCCTGGTCAAATGCTCCATGACAGGAAAGGGGGGCGCTTGACCCTTTAAGGCGTAAGCCTGGATTACTATCTGTCGGATCCACCTCGAGATGGTGGCCAACGAGACTGCTAGGCCCTTCCTGGGACCAGCCACCGAAACAAACAGTGAGTCTGACTTCCGGAACGAAGTAGTAGCAGATAGGTATACTCTCAAAGCTCGGGCAACGTCCAAGGTATGCAACACCGACTCCTTAGCAGTAGTGTATTTAGGTTTTGTGCTGCCCTAGGCCTGACTAAACTCGTGCACTCCCTAATTTAAATATGACCCACCCCTTCCTGTCAAGGCCACACACCGTTTAAGACCCGCCCTGAAGTTTTAGAGTGGGGACACTAGTTCTGAGGGCCTGGGGGGGGGGCGGCGGCAGCAACGGATTCCCTTAATTTGCATAGATTTCCTCTCACTTCCTGTTTGGCTATGGGGCAGGAAGTGAAGGGAAATCTTTGCAATGGGACAGGGATGGTAAAAAATAAACTGACAGGGGCGATAACCCTCCCTTACTCTATCCAAAATGAAAGAAAAAAAAAAGTGTTGCCTATAGTTCTACTTTAAGCACAAATTTCTGATAATTTTACGGAGAGGACTTTTTTCTGCTGCACCATGACAATGGTGCAGCAGAAAACATATAGCACAGTGAGGAAGGTTTGTGGTCCAGGATGATAGGACAGTCAAAATTAGAAGCAATGCCTACCCCCTCCCCCACAGTTGCAGCCGCTTTATGGGGGCGCTAGACTAATTTGCCTCTCAGCCCAGTCTGCCCCATAAGACTCTTGCTACACTAACAGTGTAGCGCAAGCCCGCGAGGACTCTTTCCGTGCTGCCCCCCTGCAAAGTGCTGCCCTAGGCCTGGGCCTTGTTGGCCTAGGCCAGGATACAGCGTTGCTCCTTAGAATTCGACAGGTGAGGACACAAGGATGGAAGTACAATGTCCTCATTGATCTGAAAAGATGAAACGACCTTTGGAAGAAAGGAAGGCAGCACCACCTTATCCTTGTGGAAGATCAGATAGGGAGCCTTGTATGATAAGGCTGCCAGCTCAGAAACTCGTCTAACTGACGTAACAGCCACCAAAAAGACCACTTTCTGAGAAAGTGTCAACAAGGAAATTTCCCTAATATTCTCAAACGGTGACCTTTGAAGCACCGAGAGGACCAGGTTCAAGTCCCACGGAGGTAGCGGGGGACGGACCGGAGGAGCCACATGTCGAACCCCTTGCACAAATGTACTCACGAGAGGGTGAGCCGCCAGGGGTCGCTGAAAATAGACAGCCAGGGCAGATATCTGTCCCTTAATTGTACTTAAAGCAGTTGTATATTCCGCTTTCACTTTTTTACCTACAGGTAAGCCTATAATAAGGCTTACCTGTAGGTAAAATGAATATCTCATAAACCTCTACGATTTAAGAGATATTCCCCTCGCAATGAGCTGCTGACTGCAGCGGCGCATGCGCAGCGGGGATTCCCGGCTAAAGCCCGGCAGCCGCCGGACCTTGCCGGAAAGGAGTCACCCGCGCGCATGCGCGGGAGTGACGACATCACCGCTCCAGTCACTCACAGCTCTGGAGCGGCGATACCCGGAAGACACGCCGAGGCAAGATGACATCTCCCTCGGTGTGGACCAGGTAACTTGCCGACGCCTCGTTCTAAGGTATTTCATAATGAGCTAGTATGCAGTGTATACTAGCTCATTATGCCTTTTGCCTTTCAGGAATGTAAGAAAAAAAAATGGCAGCGGGTATACAACCGCTTTAAGGCAAGTCTTTGGTCCACCCCACGCTGTAGAAACAGCAGGATTCTGGAGACCAAATAAGTACGCGGATGCCATTTCATTTCCTCACACATGGAAATGTAGGCCTTCCAAGTGCGATGATGAACCCTCCTGGAGGATGGCTTCCGAGCACTTCTCATAGTAAAGATTACTGAATCTGACAGGCCCTGGTCTCTCAGTACCTGGTTCTCAATAGCCATGCCGTTAAAGCCAGTGACCGTAAAGCAGGATGGAGTATGGGACCTTGCGACAGCAGGTCCTCCCGTAGTGGTAGGTGCCAGGGGACATCTGCTACCAGACGTACTAGATCGGCGTACCAAGGATGCTGAGGCCAATCTGGAGCGATCAGGATCATTGGAATTCCCTCTGCCTCCACTCTGCGAAGCAGATGAGGAAGGAGCCTCATGGGAGGAAAGGCATAGATTAGCCGATACTGACCCCACGGTGCTACCAATGCGTCCGTTGCGTCTGCCCATGGGTCCTTTGACCGGGCCACAAACCTCAATACCTTCCGATTGAGTCGGGACGCCAGAAGATCTACGTCTGGCATGCCCCATCTTTGCCAGAGGAGCTGGAACACCTCTGGGTGTAAGGACCATTCTCCCTGGTCCAGCATTTGGCGACTCAGGTAGTCCGCCTGCCAGTTCTCCACACCCGGAATGTACACGGCCGACAGTGCCGATACGCTCCTTTCAGCCCACCTCAGGATGCAAGCGACTTCCGATGCTGCAGCTGAGCTTCTTGTTCCTCCTTGATGATTGACATATGCCACTGCTGTGGCGTTGTCTGACTGGATCCTGACTGGACGCCCTTGCAGCCTCTGAGACCATTTGAAGAGGCACAGCCTGATCGCCCGGAGTTCCAGGACATTGATCGGCAGGCGGGATTCCTCCGGGGTCCAGCGACCCTGCATTGACTGAACACCCCAGACTCCCCCCCCCCAACCTGTAAGGCTGGCGTCCGTCGTGATCACCATCCAATGAACAGGAAGAAATGACTTCCTGGCCAGAAGAGCCGGTGATGTCAGCTACCATACCAGGGAAGCCCTGACTAGGTGGCTTACCCAGATTTGATAATCCAGGGATGATGGGCATCTGTCCCATCTGGACAGAATCTCTTTCTGTAACCCCCGAGTGTGATATTGAGCATATGGGACCGCCTCGAAGGAGGCTACCATGAGGCCCAAGACGCGCATGCAAAAACGGAGTGACGACCAACTCTTGGATGTCAGCTGCCGCACTGCAACCCGAAGGTTCTGCAACTTTTCCACAGGCAGGAATACTCTTGCCTCTGAGGAATCCAGAATCAACCCCAGATACACTAGGCGTTGAGTCGGCACCAATACTGACTTTTGCGTGTTTAGCACCCAACCACAGTCTCAGAGAGTCTGACAGGTTATGGACACGCTTACCTCTAATTCTGAGCTTGAAGCGTCCCTCAGAAGAAGGTCGTCCAAGTAGCCCACAATAGCGATACCCCGCTGTCTTAGAAGGGCCAGAATTGGGACGAGCACCTTGGTGAACGTCCTGGGTGCCGAAGCCAGGCCAAACGGGAGGACCACAAACTGATAGTGGTCCTCCCCGATTGCGAATCGCAGAAACCTCTGGTGTCTGGAGTATATGGGAACATGTAGGTATGCGTCCTTGATATCCAAGGACGCCAGAAAGTCCCCTGGATGGAGAGCAGTGACTACAGATCGAACCGACTCCATCTGGAATCTTTTTACTTGCACAAAGCAATTGAGGGCCCTGAGATCCAAGATTGGACGAACCCTATCCTTCTTTGGCACTATGAACAGATTTGAGTAAAAACCCTGAAATCGTTCCTGCTCTGGAACTGGAATGACCACCCTGCGTTCCAGCAGACCCTGGACCGCCCCATACAGGGCCTCCCAATGGGTCGGCTGTAGCTGGAGGTTGGAGGGAAAGAATCCGTACGGTGGACAAGAGAGAAACTCTATCTTGCAGCCTGAGGAGATCACTTCGCAAACCCACCGGTCGGAGATCAGAGATGTCCACCGAGTCGCGAATTCGCGAAGACGTCCCCCCACCCGAGAGCTGGGTGGGGGCGGACCTTCATGCGGACGCAGATTTGTCCACAGGCTTGTTGGGTTTGCGGGACCAAGGACGTTTTTGTCCTTGAGCAGGCGCTTTGTCGGCGTGGGGTCTTTTCCCTGTCGCCCTGGGCGGATGAAAAAAACGCTTGCGTGCAGTAAAGGAGGGCCCTTGCCCCTGGCGTGGCCCCTTACCCTTCTTGGTTTGAGGAAGCAATGTGCTCTTACCTCCTGTGGCATCCTTGATGATGTCATCCAGAGAGGCCCCAAAAAGTCTGTCACCCTTAAAGGACAGATCCAACAGGGCCTTCTTGGAAGCCTGGTCTGCAGACCAGCCCTTTAGCCAGATCAGGCGGCGTAATGCTACCGCATAAACCGATGCTCTAGACCAGTGGTCCCCAACCTTTTTGGCACCAAGGACCGGTTTTGTGGAAGAATATTTTTCCAAGGCCCGGTAGGAGGGGGGGAGGAATCGCGATGTGTTGCGTTAGCGGTTCAATCATCCTGATACCATAATATTAGGACGATTGAAGTGCATTATCTATATTAATACAATACAATTCAACTCATTGTAATGTAGAATCAGTGGGAGCCCTGAGCATGTTTCCCTGCAACTGGACAGTGTTATGGTGTCAGGATGACTGAAGCACGTTATTTCTATTACATTGGAATATAAAATGAAATAGTTCAACTCACCATAATGCTGAATCAGTGGGAGCCCTGAGCTTGTTTTACTGCAACTAGGTGGTCCCATCTTGGGGTGATAGGAGACAGTGACACTCGAAGTGTGTTGCTTATGTCCAATCTACTCCGTAATCTCGTTTTGGTTGCTGTCACTGCAGAAAACCCAGCTTCACAAAGATAGGATGTTGGAAATGGCAGCAGGCTTTTCAGTGCTTTTGTGGCAATTGCAGGATATTCTGCCTTGACTTTAATCCAGAACGTATGGAGGTTTGAAGTCGTCTCAAACACACTTTTAAGGCCACCATCATTTGCGATCTCAAGCAGTTGATCCTCTTCTAGCACGGACAGAGTGGATTCACCTGGCTTATTCACAAATGGGTCACGGATCCATTCCTTCCCAGTTCGGGGGTCTTTTGTGGTTGGGAAGTAATGCTCAAATTCTTTTGAAAGCTGAGAGAGGTGATCATGCACCAGCTGGGTGAAAGAAGGTTCTGGCTCAGTCTCTTTCAAAAGCTCTGATAATGTTGGAAACATGTCAAAAATCCCATTGTTCACTCGTCGCCCCCATAATTCCAGTTTGGCTTTGAATGCAGCCACTTTATCTGCCGACTTGAACACAGTTCTCATTCTCCCCTGAAGTGACAGATTGAGTTCGTTCAGCAGGTTAAATATGTCACACAAGTAAGCAAGTTTTGTGACCCATTCTGTGACACTGAAATGTGCTGCAAGTGGTGACTGTTTTTCAGAAAGAAATCTCTGGAGCGGCTCTCGTAACTCAAACACTCTGCTCAGTGATCTACCTTTAGAAAGCCATCTCACTTCTGTGTATAAGAGAAGACGTGTGTGCTCTGCATCCATCTCCTCACAGAGCTGTTCAAACAGACGTGAGTTAAGGGCATGTACTTTAATGTGGTTGATCATTTTAATCACAGCCTGCAAAACGTTGTTCAGTTCAGGTGACATTTTTCGGCTAGCCAGCATTTCTCTATGGAGGACACAGTGCGTAGACTCACATTCGGAAGCAACCTCCTTGACCCGAGTAGTAAAACCAGAAAGCCGACCAGTCATGGCAGCAGCTCCGTCCGTGCATATACCAACACAAAATGACCAGTTAAGTTTTCCTGACATATAATCATTTAAAGACTTGAACAATTCTGCAGCTGTGGTGTTGGTTGGCAAGAAGACTGCACATAGCATATCCTCATGGGCATCCTCCTGGAAAACAAATCGCACAAAAACAAGCATTGTTTCCTTGTTGTCAACATCAGTAGACTCGTCAACCTGTATGGCATACCATGGTGACTCCTTAATTCTCTCTATCAATTGTTCTTCAATATCTTCTGCGATTTCATTAATTCGTCTAGCTACAGTGCTAGCCGAAAGAGGAACATGTGCCACCTTTTCAACCGCAGCCTCTCCTAAAATTTCACGGCAAATGTCCTTTGCAGCAGGCAGGATCAACTGTTCTCCAATTGTAAAGGGTTTCTTAGATTTAGCAATACGGTTAGCCACTAAGAATGAGGCTCTCAATGCGGATGCATTTATCGAAGAGGTGGCCTTCAATAATTGCTTCTGTCCTTCGTGTTCACGTTTTTTTCTTTTGAAAAACTCAACAGGCTTGTCTTTTAATGAAGGGTGCTTGGTCTCCATGTGGCGAAGCAGTTTTGAAGGTTTCATGGCTTCATTGGATAGCCGCTCACCACATATTATACAAAGCGGGTTTGGAGAATGTGAATCGCCTGATGCAATGAACCCGTAATTTAAATAGGACTCCTGGTATTTTCTTTTAAATGCAGCTTTCTTTTTTTTTGCAGTCTTAGAAGAGTCTTCTGTTGTCTCATCATTGGTTCTTTCCCCCTTTTCAAAAAAGCTCTCCAATGACGTTTGTTTTTTACTCATTTTGGCTAGTTAGCAAAGCCTGTCACCAGATGTGGATTGTCACTGCTGCGGCCTGTCACCAGATGTGGATTGCCACTGCTGCAACCTGTCACCAGATGTGGATTGCCACTGCTGCGGCCTGTCACCAGATGTGGATTGCCACTGCTGCGGCCTGTCACCAGATGTGGATTGCCACTGCTGCGGCCTGTCACCAGATGTGGATTGCCACTGCTGCGGCCTGTCACCAGATGTGGATTGCCACTGCTGTGGCCTGTCACCAGAGGCCTGTCACCAGATGTGGATTGCCACTGCTGCGGCCTGTCACCAAATGTGGATTGCCACTGCTGCGGCCTGTCAACAGATGTGGATTGCCACTGCTGCGGCCTGTCACCAGATGTGGATTGCCACTGCTGCGGCCTGTCACCAGATGTGGATTGCCACTGCTGTGGCCTGTCACCAGAGGCCTGTCATCAGATGTGGATTGCCACTGCTGCGGCCTGTCACCAGATGTGGATTGCCACTGCTGTGTCCTGTCACCAGAGGCCTGTCACCAGATGTGGATTGCCACTGCTGCGGCCTGTCACCAGATGTGGATTGCCACTGCTGCGGCCTGTCACCAGATGTGGATTGCCACTGCTGTGGCCTGTCACCAGAGGCCTGTCACCAGATGTGGATTGCCACTGCTGCGGCCTGTCACCAGATGTGGATTGCCACTGCTGTGGCCTGTCACCAGAGGCCTGTCACCAGATGTGGTTTGCCACTGCTGCGGCCTGTCACCAGATGTGGATTGTCACTGCTGCGGCCTGTCACCAGATGTGGATTGCCACTGCTGCGGCCTGTCACCAGATGTGGATTGTCACTGTCACCTGCCACCAAACCGTAACAGAGTGTCACTAATTGATTTTATTATAAAAGTATTATTAAAAGTATTAGGGCCGGTTCACACTGCTGCGATGTCAGAGTTCGGATGTGATTCGCACCGCACTGCAAATCACATGCGATGCGATTTCAGCCATACAAAACGTGTTCACACCCATGCGATCCGATTCCTGTCCGAGTTTGCAGATCGCACTGCGATATGAGAATTGATTTGGGGGTGTCATTAACTTTTAACTGACACTCCTAGCATTTCGCATAGGGCAGTGTGAACTGCCGCCGGGAAACCTGCGATGTGGGAACCCGCAGAGGATTCGCAGGGTTCCCGCATCGCAGCAGTGTGAACCGGCCCTTATTAAAAGTCCCAGTATAAAAATAATATTAAGGGCCGGTTCACACTGCTGCGGTGCGGGAACCCTGCGAATCCACTGCGGGTTCCCGCATCGCAGGTTTTCCGGTGGCAGTTCACATTGCCCTATGCGAACTGCTGGGATTGTCAGTTAAAAGTTAACGACACCCCCAAATCAGTTCGTATATCGCAGTGCGATCTGCAAACTCGGACAGGAATCTGATCGCATGGGTGTGAACCCATGCGATCCGATTCTGCTGCGGACAAAAAAAAAGGGTCCTGTGCGAGTTTGATGCATAGCACAGAGATCGCATGTGATGTGCACTGCAGTGCGGTGCGATTCACATCCGAACTCTGACATCGCTGCAGTGTGAACCGGCCCTAAATGTCCCAGTGTAAAAAAATTATTACATGTCCCAGTATAAAAAAAATGATTACATGTCCCAGTATAAAGAAATTATTAAATGTCCCAGTATAAATAAATTATTAAATGTCCCAGTATAAAAAAAATATTAAATGTCCCAGTATAAAAATATTATTAAATGTCCCACTATAAAAAAAATATTTAATCTTTTTATACTGGGACATTTAATTTTTTTTTTTATACTGGGACATTTAATCATTTTTTTTATACTGGGACATTACATGTCCCAGTATAAAGAAATGATTAAATGTCCCAGTATAATGAAATGATTAACTGTCCCAGTATAAAAAAATATTAAATGTCCAAGTCCCTCTGCAGTGCCCACTGTACTTACAGTCTCACGGGAAAGTGAGGGGGAGCCGTTAGAGATTGCGGGAAAGCCAGTACAGGTACATAGCGAGGGTGGGCGGAGAGATGACGTCATTCTCTCTCTCTCATTGGCCGGCCGCGCCTCTGTGTAGCGTAGCCTTGCAGCGCCGTATTTTCGGGCGGGACAGCGGCGCGCCTCTGCGTAACGCAGAGAGATGATGTCATCTCTCTGCTCGGGCAGCTGCATCGTCTCCTCCGTGGCCTGGCTGTAGCGGCGGTACAGCCCGGATAGTGTTATTCACGTTGCGGCCCGGCTAGAGAGGCGGTACGGCCCGGCTTTGGGCCGTGGACCGGGGGTTGACGACCTCTGCTCTAGACAGCAAGGGGATAGTATCCATGTTTGACTCGCAGACAAACTTAAGGCCCTATACCAACTGGTCGGCCAAAGTTACCTCGTTAGGAGGAGCCTCTCGCTCCTTTAACCCCTGGAGTAGTAACTTTGCCCATTCAGTAAGTGTCTGATGCCGGGCGCACCGCTGAGCCTACCACTGTGTGTATAGGTAACGAAGGAGCCCCTTCCACTGGAATTGTGGTAGCTTTATTAAGTCTGGACACCGGAGGGTCCACTATCGGTGGAGAGGTCCATCTTTTCAGGAAACTCTCCTCAAAGGGGTACCGCACCGCAAAGTTCTTTGGGGATGTAAAAACCCTTAGTGGGTTTTCCCACTCATTGTACAAGAGCTTATCAAAATAAGACACACAAGGAAACACCTTAGCAGTGCGGGCCGGTTTACGGAACCCAAAGCGGACAGGTGTCTCTGCTGCTTCTGCAGCATTCTCCAATTTTAGCGTATCCCGCACTGCAGTAATAAGGTCAGATACCAAAGCCTTTTTGCATACTGACCTGGACTTGGAGTCATTCTCACTGTCCAATCGGTCATGGTCTGCAGTCTCTGATGCCTCAGAATCCGGGCAATGAGACATAGATGGGCCTGGTTCTGCATCAGAATTATCCCCGGAAGATTGCAGGGGATGGGGGCGTTTACTACCCCCCGTGTTCCTGTGTGCCGCTCCCACCCTGGCAACAAAAGCCTCTAGGATTGCCGACATAGCGTCCACAGATACATCAGGGGCACCAGCTACCAAGTCAGGTGTTTCAGGGGAAAAAACGGCTGCTTCAGACGCCATGCTGACCCACGCGCTGACACCCACAGGGACTCCAGGCAAGGTATCAATGGGCCACCCTCCTAGCTGATACAAAGATGCAGGGTCTCCCAGAGGACTCACCACCCTTGGAACGGTACCGCTCCTGCTGCCGTGTGCTCCGCCTGTGATGTTATCCCACCGCTGCCTGTGTCAGTCTGATTATACAGGCGTGAATCATAAGAAACATGGCCGCCGAGCAGTCGATAGAGGCCAAAGCGGGCGCGAACCACAAGAAAATGGCTGCTGAGCGGCGATATATACATATTGGTGCGAACCACAAGAAAATGGCCGCCGGACAGTCACTAGAGGCCAAACAGGCATGGACCACCGCAAAATGGCCGCCGACAGCATGGAGGGAGAAAGGCACACACAGATAAGCAGAAATTACATTATTTTTTTTTATTTTTATTTTTAAATCTTTTTTATTTAAATTTTCGAAACACAAAATAAGCCCACACAGGGGCCGAACATTTGCCCACGCAGGGGCCAGTCTCCTGCTGCGGGAGCAAGAAATTAAATTTTTTAAATGACAGCTACAGCGCAGCCCCGCTCCAGATGGAGCCCCCTAGGTGACCCCCAGCACCCAGCAACCTTAGCTCAGAGCCTAGGCAGGAGGGAAGGCAGGGAGAGAAGAAAGAAAGGGGCCACAACCACTTACTTGATCTCTCCAGGAATGTCCAGCCAAGTCACAATGCCGAAGCAGGGGAGCTACTTACCTTTCCTGCGTAGATCATGCTGGAAGACATTCTGGACAGATCATCATCCGCGCACGGAGGTGACTGTCGGCCAGGCATGCTGTGATTGAGCCCTAGGGAACGATTGTAATGCATGCCCTGGAGCGCGAGCTCACCGGCCAGACTACTGCGACTCGGCCGTAAGGTCAGCCGAAGCTGAGCGGTCCGATGCAAGCCCTGGAGCGTAAGCTCACCGGCCAGACTACTGCGACTCGGTTGTAAGGTCAGCCGAAGCTAAGCGGTCTGATGCAAGCCCTGGAGCGTAGGCTCACTGGCCACCCGTAGAGTGACGGGCATGTCGTGGAAAACCCAGCGCGTAGCTAGGGTCGGCACACGCTCGATAGCCGAAACTGAGGGGACTATAAGGATCGAGGATCCAGCCTGTCACCCAGTCGGCAGTTGATCGAAGATCGCAGGAAACAAAACAACAAATGTAGAAAAAAATCCCCCCGGACCAGTGGGCCCGAAGGGAGCCATGTTCTTCTCCTTGCTAGGCAGAAAAGAACTGATCTGCGAGATGCAGAGAGAGGGGATATACCCAGAGGGTCCGCCCCCTGGGCGGTACTGTAGAAGGTGTGATACAACACTTTTTACAAGTTTTTCTGCCTAGTCACTCCTAAATGAAGGATATTACCCACTTGTCAATAGGAAGATGTGTCCGTCCATGAACGAAAGAGTAAGGGCAATTTATCTTTCTGGCTGCGTTTCAGAGCAGACTTATCAGACCTTTTTTCCTGGGAGTTGATCCATTTGAGGTTCCAGACTGGTTGCAGTTGGTCCCAAGAGTGCCCAGAAAATAGAGAGAACATTATAAACAGGAAAGCGGAGCTGTGAACATAACGGCGGGGAGATCCGGAGGAGAAGCTGGAAGAATGAAACTGGGGGGGGGGGGGGGGGCACGGGGTTAGGACACACAGGGAAGTTTTTTTTTTCTACTAGACCCCCTGGGGTATATAAGCGTGCACATAAGTGTATGCCAATTCCTTCTTTTTTCCAGCAGATGCATTGAACTGAATTCTGGGACTGGTGAGAATTATAAGTCGGGCTGGAAATGTTTTTGTTTTGAATTTTTACTTCTTTATTATTTTATTTGATTGATGATAAGAAAGGTGATATGGTGGATATACAGTGGGGCAAAAAAGTATTTAGTCAGCCACCAATTGTGCAAGTTCTCCCACTTAAAAAGATGAGGGAGGCCTGTAATTGTCATCATAGGTATACCTCAACTATGAGAGACAAAATGTGGAAACAAATCCAGACAATCACATTGTCTGAGTGGGAAAGATTTTTTTTGCAAATTATGGTGGAAAATAAGTATTTGGTCACTATCAAAAGTTCATCTCAATACTTTGTTATATATCCTTTGTTGGCAATGACAGAGGTCAAACGTTTTCTGTAAGTCTTCACAAGGTTGTCACACACTGTTGCTGGTATGTTGGCCCATTCCTCCATGCAGATCTCCTCTAGAGCAATGATGTTTTGGGGCTGTCGCTGGGCAACACGGACTTTCAACTCCCTCCAAAGGTTTTCTATGTTGTTGAGATCTGGAGACTGGCTAGGCCACTCCAGGACCTTGAAATGCTTCTTACGAAGCCACTCATTCATTGCCCAGGCGGTGTGTTTGGGATCATTGTCATGCTGAAACACCCAGCCACGTTTCATCTTTAATGCCCTTGCTGATGGGAGGTTTGCACTCAAAATCTCATGATACATGGCCCCATTCATTGTTTCATGTACACGTATGAGTCACCCTGTTCCCTTTGCAGAGAAACCGCCCCAGCATATCACCTGCAGCGGTGCTCGCAGAAAACATCCTGGGCCCCATAGCAGATTGCATCGACATAGCTGTAGACATGGCGATGTTCCGACTCTTTCTGAGTGCTGGACACACTTCTGGCATCTCACGCAGCAAGCAGGCGGGAACTCCTCCCACTTATCTCTTCAGTCACGTAGTTCGCAGGTTTTTTCTCTTTCTTGGCTCTGCCCACAACCCACGCGACTAAGAAGTGATCCGCAAATTTTCCCCTTTTTCAGAAACGACACAGTCCAAAACCCTCTGTAGCATAAGCCCCGGTGAACAGTTTACTTAAGTTGCGGTCAGTAACGGCAAATCCCAGACTCGAGCCCCCACATGTAGCAATACCCCGCAGGGGCCGCTAGTTTAAGATTTGGGCCTGCCGTTACCTTACTGTTCACCACGTCCGTCCTAGGGGTCTTCCTTGAAGAGTCGTTCACAAATGTCTGCACCAAACACTTAGTCTCTCTTTCTCAAGGGTTTTATTAAAGAATTTCCAAACAGAGGAATGGAGGGTTAGGGGAGATTCAGGTACCTTAGTTTTGCGGATCACGGGTACTTTCCTTAATCCAGAGGACCAACAGCTTCCACACTGGATCTAGCATCCACTGGATAGGCCTCTCTCACTGACCTAGCAGCCGGTGCGAGCTCGTTTAAAAGAAAAAAAGTCTCTGCCACAGACTTGTGTAACCACACACTTGGTAAAGTTCCGAAACACAACACACAGTGCCAGAATCTTTCAGCCAGACCGGCAGCACTGTGAGGTAGATTTTTGATCCGGATGCGTCCACCAATTGAGTCCTCAATTGCTCGGTCCCTTTCCGCAGGCAAGGCGACACAGGACTATCTCTGGATCAGTAGGCCCCAGCAACTTCTTGGCATACTCTCAGTAACGGAGCCTCGGGGGGTCTTCAGGCCCGAGGCAGAAAAACTGCTAACATATCCCTGAGGCCAGGAGGGCTGTCAGGTCAGGATCGGAAGACTTTTGAAAAATGGCGTCTGCCCCTTAAGTACCCTCTCCCGGATTGCACAGCTGGGTGACCAATCCCACAGAGCTGCTTCTGGGCAAGAGGTACCCAATACATCCAGCTAGCTGCAATTCCAACCTTGACCTGTGGTGACAACGACACCTAGAGGAAGGTGGAAAATGTGCAACTCAGCTGAACTGAAACAGAGACCCAAAATTTGGTACAATTATTCTGAGCTGAACTATAACTCAGACAACTAAATTTACACCAGTGCCTACACAATAGGGGCAGGGCGCTACAAATACGTATCGGCCTAAACTGAGGAAAAAATAAATGTTTTATATATTTTTTGGGGATATTTATTATAGCAAAAAGTTAAAAATATTGCATTTTTTTTTTAATTGTCGCTCTATTTTTGTTTATAGCGCAAAAAATGAAAACCGCAGAGGTGATCAAATACCACCAAAAGAAAACTCTATTTGTGGGAAAAAAAGGACATCAATTTTGTTTGGGAGCCACGTTGCACGATCGCGCAATTGTCAGTTAAAGCGACAGTGCCGAATCGCAAAAAATTACCAGGTCTTTGACCAGCAAAATGGTCCAGAGCTGAAGTGGTTAAAGAGGACACTTTATGCTAGCACCTAGCTGTATATATACATGTTGCAAGGGTGTAAATTAAGTCTAAACAAATAAATTATCATAAAAACAAATGAGGTACCCATATGCGGCTATATGCAAGTTTTCATTACGCAGGAATTTTTCTCCTAGCTGGAAAACACGTGTAATAACATCAGTAAAATTTTATGGTTGTGTTAATGAGGAAGCAGACACTGGCTAGGTTGTAATATAAATCAGATTTATTTGTATAGCTCTGTAGCTCAGTTTAGACTAGCTTTCTGTGGAAGAACCAATTACAGGCTCCCTCATATCCATCTATATTATGAATCACTATCAGGCGCCTCCTTTTGTTTACTTCCGCTGGGTACATCACTGCGCACAGTCCCCCGGATCGGGAACTTCCGGCGAGTGGCCAGGAAGCCTCCCAGTCTGTAGAAGAGGGAGGTTATTAAAGCGCGGACACTTCCCAAGCTGTCAGCGGCTGCGGGGGAGTGAGGGACATGGGGGAGGAAGGCTGTGAACCTGCTCCGGGGGAGAGAGGTGGGGTGTCTAAGTGGGTCCGGCTCAATGTGGGGGGGACGTGCTTTTTGGCAACCCGACAGACCCTGTGCAGGGACTCCAAATCTTTCCTGTACCGGCTGTGCCAGGCGGACCCGGACCTGGACTCTGATAAGGTAAAAGGGGGGGCTCGGGGATACCGGGCTGTGGGGACATGGGGGGGATGTGCTTCCTCAAGTGACTAGGAAGAGCTGCCTGTCAGAGAGCCTGGGCTACTATTGTCCTTGCAGAAACGCAGATTTGGACTCTTACTCCTGTGTGTTTTTTTTTAACCACTTCAGCCCCAGAAGAATTTACCCCCTTCCTGACTAGAGCATTTCTTGCGATTTGGCACTGCGTCACTTTAACTGACAATTCCGCGGTCGTGCAGCGTTTTCCCACAAATGGAGCTTTCTTTCTTTTGGTGGTATTTGATCACCTCTGCGGTTTTTATTTTTTGCACTATAAACAAAAAAGGAGCAACAGTTTTTTTTTTTTTAAAAAAGCAATACTTTTTGCTGTAATAAATAGCCCCAAAAAATTTATTAAAAAACGATTTTTTTTTCCTCAGTTTTAGCTGATATGTATTCTTCATATTTTTGGTAAAAAAAATTAGCAATAAGCGTATATTGATTGGTTTGTGCAAAAGTTATAGCGTCTACAAAATAGGGGATTGATTTATGGCTTTTTTTTTTTTAAATCGGGACTGCAACATTATGGCGGACACTGTTGACACTATTTTGGAACCATTGTCATTTATACAGCAATCAGTGCTATAAATAGCCACTGATTACTGTATAAATGACACTGGCAGGGAAGGGGTTAAACACTAGGGGGCGATCAAGGGCTTAAGTGTGTCCTAGGGAGTGATTCTAACTGTGGGGGTGTGGGCTACCACTGACATGTTAGTGATCACTGCTCCTGATGACAGGGAGCAGTAGATCCCTGTCATGTCACTAGGCAGAACAGGGAAATGCCTTAACATGGACATCTCCCTGTTCTGCCTCTCCGCACCGCAATCGCGGGCCGCCGACGAACATCAAGTTTGCGGGACCCGCGGGCACATTCCTGAGGCATGCGCACCCGCTAGGCGGCAAATTTAAAGGGACGTACAGGTACGCCCATTTGCCTGCCCGCATGCGGTGGTCGGGAAGTGGTTAATTTTCAATTTTCTTATTTTTTTTTTTCCTGTAACCAACTTTAAAAAAAGTAGATGACTCAATACAGAAGGAAAAATACCCTTTGGGTATGTGAATTAGGATGTCATTTGATTCAATGATGCTGTAATAAGGTAACAGGGTCTGGTGGTAATGTAGAGTGGGACAGTATGGAGGACAATAGACACCATTCTCCTGTCCTAATACCAGCTGTCCTGGATATCCTGGTCCCTTTTGAGAAGGGATCAAACGATTTATCGGTGTAGCCGATATTCACTTTTTTAGAAGTATCAGTATCGGTCACAAACGTAGCTGATTATACCAATATTGCTTCAAGTGGTTTCTCCGGTGTGCTGCCGGCGTCACCCTGTTACCATTCTTTAGAGCGGACGGTCAGCTTTATTGTAATAACCAATGCGGCTCAGCTGTTGTTACAAGCAGTGGGAGGGCACGTCCGTCCCCTTCCGCCACCGCTCGCCGGGGCTCCCCAGAGCAGCCATCCGTCATTTCCACCGACTGGCCAAAGACCTGAACAAAGCCGATGCTTTGATGTCATGACATCACTACCTGCATTACTGGCATCTTAAAGGCGCCAGTTTAAAAAAAAAAAAATGGAAAGTATTAAACGCCGATCTTGACATTTTGAATACTTTCAAGTGCAGAGGAGGGGTTTTGGGTCTTATAGACCCCCGATCCCTCCATAAAGAGTACCCACTGCCTATTACTGTCACAGGGGATGTTTACATTCCCTGTGACAGCAATAACGGTGATAAAAAATTAAATGTAAAAGGACAGTAATTTTTTTTAAATGTACAGAATATCGGCTATCGTCCTGAGAGGTGGCCAAAATATCGGTATGGTATAATAAAAAAAAAAAAAAAAAAAAACGGTATCGGTCGATCCCTACTTTTGCATATCTGTTAAAAATCAAAGTGGCACTCCTTTCTTTCAGATTTCATTTTCTCACTCTAATGTGCGCTGCATGTAACTTGTATTGCACTTTTTGTGATGTGTCGCTAGGTTTAGCCGTGCACATCACATTCCTGAGGCTTTCCTGAGGATTTGTGGGATGTGTATACCTTTTTATTTGCTTTGGACAATTTTTCCAATCATTGTCTAGCCACTTAACGACCGCTCACTGTATATATACGTCGGCAGAATGGCACCGACAGGCACAATCACGTAGAGTGTACGTGATTGCCTTTGTATAGTTGGGGGGTCCAATCGGACCCCCCTCCTATACAGTGAGCGGTGGCTAAGTGTCCGGGAGCGTTCCGGGATGAGGGGGCAGCCATTCGTTTCAGGCCACCCCCTCGCGATCGCTCCCGGCGAATGGAAATGCCCCCTCTGTCTGTGTCAGGCAGAGGAAGCAGGAGGAAGTGATGTCATCTCTGGTGCGGCGCTCACATATACCGAGCGCCGTACAAGAGAAGACATCAGGTCAGTGCACACAACACTACACTGACACCAGGACACACAGGGACATAAATCGCCCCCCCAGACACCCCCAGATCACCCCCCCCAGTCACAGTGTCACTGATTGCAGTGACCATTTATTTAGTGATCACTGCAATCAGTGACATTTGTGACTGTAAAAGTGTCAGTACATTCAGTTTTAGGTCCAGTGTAGCCCCCTAACCCCCCCCTAATAAAGGTTTAACCCCCTGATCACCCCCCAGATAACCCTTTCATCCCCTATCACCACTGTCGCTAAGTGATAATTTTTCTGATCGCTGTCTTAGCGTCAGTGATGCCGATCGGCAGCCAGTAATTTTTTTTAGGTTCGCCGCATGTTTTTATAGCGTCAGGTATCCCAATATATTATCTAATAAAGGTTTAACCCCCTTGATCGCCCCCCAGGTAACCCTTTCACCCCCTATCACCACTGTCGCTAAGCGATCGTTTTTCTAAACGCTGTCTTAGTGTCGGTGATGCAGATCGGTAGCCAGTAATTTTTTTTAGGTTCGCCGCAGGTTTTTATAGCGTCAGGTACCCCAATATATTATCTAGTAAAGGTTTAACCCCCTTGATCGCCCCCCAGGTAACCCTTTCACCCCCTATCACCACTGTCGCTAAGTGATCGTTTTTCTGATCGCTGTCTTAGTGTCGGTGATGCAGATCGGTAGCCAGTAATTTTTTTTAGGTTCGCCGCAGGTTTTTATAGCGTCGGGTACCCCCATATATTATCTAATAAAGGTTTTAACCCCCTGATTGCCCCTAGTTAACCCTTTCACCAGTGATCACCATATAAGTGTTACGGGTGACGCTGGTTAGTTAGTTTGCTTTTTATAGTGTCAGGGCACCCGCCGTATATAACCCAATAAAGGTTTAACCCCCTGATCGCCCGGCGGGTGATATCAATTAGGTTTTAGCGTCGGAGAGGGTTTGCGTCACACCCCAGGCAGCGTCAGGTTAGTGCCAGTAACGCTAACACCCACGCGTGAAGCATACACCCCCCTTAGTGGCATAGTATCTGAACAGATCAATATCTGATCAGATCTATACTAGCGTCCCCAGCAGTTTAGGGTTCCCAAAAACGCAGTGTTAGTGGGATCAGTCCAGATACCTGCTGGCACCTGCGTTTTGCCCCTCTGTCCAGCCCAGGCCACCCAAGTGCAGTATCGATCGATCACTGTCACTTACAAAACAAAAACACACATAACTGCAGCGTTCGCAGAGACAGGCCTGATCCCTGCGACTCCAGTGCTGTAGGAGGTGATTTCACCACCACAGTTAAATAAAAAAAGCATATATGCCGAAGCATTGGGGCAGCAGGAGCGGGGGAGCGATTTTGCTCCTAATGCCGCGTACATACGGTCGAAATTCCGACGGAGGCTTGCCCGTGGAAAAGTCCGACCATGTGTGTGCGGCATAACTTTTTTGCGGGAGGATGCCCCCATGCTTCGGCATATATAAATGGTGCGTGTATGCCCATCATTGGAAGTGGGTGGATGAAGGGCGGTATTCTAATGGTGGGCATACCCACTGATCAATCTCTTTTTTCGTTCAGCCAACTGGCTGCATGAAAAAAAAAGATTACAATACATGTCCAACAAGGACCAGCAACGTACTGGTATGTTGCTGGACTTTGAATGTTTTTACCAGAATGATGCCTGCGGGTTTAGGTATCATCTTGGTATCATTCTTTTCAGCCTGCGGCCGGCTTTCATGTAAAAGCAATCCTAGCGGTTAATTAGCCTCTGGACTGCTTTTACAAGCAGTGGGAGGGAATGCCCCCCCCGGATATAAAAAGCGCCATTGGGAAATTGGGAAAGCATTTTATCACACCGATCTTGGTGTGGTCAGATGCTTTGAGGGCAGAGGAAAAATCTAGGGTCTAGAAGACCCCAGTTTTTTCAAAAAAAGAGTACCTGTCACTACCTATTGCTGTCATAGGGGATATTTACATTCCCTGAGATAACAATAAAAATGATTAAAAAAAAAAATACTTGGAAGGAACAATTTAAAAATAAAATAAAAAAGCAAAATTAATAATAAAAAAAAAAAAGCACCCCTGTCCTGCCCTGCTCTTGCCCAATGGCGAACGCAAGCGTCGGTCTGGCGTCATATGTAAACAGCAATTGCACCATGCATGTGAGGTATCACCGCGAAGGTCAGATCGAGGGCAGTCATTTTAGCAGTAGACCTCCTCTGTAAATTTACTGGGGTAACCTGTAAAGGCTTTTAAAGGCTTTTAAAAATGTATGTAGTTTGTCGCAAATGCGCGTTTGTGCGAAATTTTAAAGCATGTCGTGTTTGGTATCTATGTACTCGGCCTAAGATCATCTTTTTTATTTCATCAAACATTTGGGCAATATAGTGTGTTTTAGTGCATTAAAATAAAAAAAAGTGTATTTTTTAACCCAAAAAATGCGTTTGAAAAATCGCTGCGCAAATACTGTGTAGAAAAAAAAATGCAACACCCACCATTTTAATCTGTAGGGCCTTTGCTTTAAAAATATATATAATGTTTGGGGGTTCAACATAATTTTCTTGCAAAAAAAAAAATGTTTTCATGTAAACAAAAAGTGTCAAAAAGGGCTTTGTCTTCAAGTGGTTAGAAGAGTGGATGTAAGCTTCCTAATGTTGTGTATAAAATGCCAGAACAGTTCAAAACCCCCCCCAAATGACCCCATTTTGGAAAGTAGACACCCCAAGCTATATACTGAGAGGCATGTCGAGTCCATGGAATATTTTATGTTGACACAAGTTGCGGAAAAACTAAATTTTTTTTTTTTGCACAAAGTTGTCACTAAATGATATATTGCTCAAACATGTCATGGGCATATGTGGAATTACACCCCAAAATAAATTCTGTTGCTTCTCCTGAGTACGGGGATACCACATGTGTGAGACTTTTTGGGAGCCTAGCCACGTACGGGACCCCAAAAACCAAGCACCGCCTTCAGGCTTTTTAAGGGTGTAAATTTTTGATTTCACTTCTCACTGCCTATCACAGTTTCGGAGGCCATGGAATGCCCAGATGGCACAAAACCCCCCCAAATGACCCCATTTTGGAAAGTAGACACCCCAAGCTATTTGCTGAGAGGTATTGTGAGTATTTTGCAGATCTCGCTTTTTGTCACAAAGTTTTGAAAATTGAAAAAAAAAAAAAAAAATAAAAAAATAAAAAAAATAAATAAATATATATATATATATATTCTTTCTTCATTTTCAAAAACAAATGAGAGCTGTAAAATACTCGCCATGCCTCTCAGCAAATAGCTTGGGGTGTCTACTTTCCAAAATGGGGTCATTTGGGGGGGTTTTGTGCTATTTTGGCATTTTATGGCCTTCGAAACTGTGATAGGTAGTGAGGAGTGAAATCAAAAATTTGTGCCTAGAAATCCTGAAGGCGGTGCTTGGTTTTCGGGGTCCCGTACGCGGCTAGGCTCCTAAAAAGTCCCACACATGTGGTATCCCCGTACTCAGGAGAAGCAGAAAATTTTATTTTGGGGTGTAATTCCACATATAACCATGGCATGTGTGAGCAATATATCATTTAGTGACAACTTTTTGTAATTTTTTTTATTTTTATTTTTTTTGTCATTATTCAATCACTTAAGACAAAAAAAATAAAAAATTCAATGGGCTCAACATGCCTCTCAGCAATTTCCTTGGGGTGTCTACTTTCCAAAATGGGGTCATTTGGGGGGTTTTGTACTGCCCTGTCATTTTAGCACCTCAAGAAATTAGATAGGCAGTCATAAAGTTAAAGCTGTGTAAATTTCAGAAAATTTACCCTAGTTTGTAAACTCTAACTTTTGCGCAAACCAATAAATATACGCTTATTGACATTTTTTTTACTAAAAACATGTGGCTGAATACATGACTAAAATTGAGTTTATTCGATTTTTCTTATAACAAAAAGTAGAAAATATCATTTTTTTTTCAAAATTTTCGGTCTTTTTCCGTTTATCGCAAAAAATAAAAATCGCAGAAGCAATCAAATACCATTAAAAGAAAGCTCTATTTGTGGGAAGAAAAGGACGCAAATTTCGTTTGGGTACAACATTGCATGTCCGCACAATTTACAGTTAAAGCAGCGCAGTGCAATATTCTGAATTCACCTCTGGTCCTTTAGCTACCAAATGGTCCGGGGCTTAAGTGGCTAGAGATGCCTAATACTGCATTATACCTGCTTAACCTCAATGTGCTTTCAGCTGCCTTATAAGTCACCTGGTGGGCCAGGAGCCAAAAGAATCTCCTTATATCCAATATACAGCAATCAGACATAACTTTTATGACCACCCACCGTTTGCTACCAAAACAGCCCTGACCCACAGCAGCATGGACTCCTCTAGAGTCCATGTTGTGGTATCTGCCACCAAGCTGTCTGTAACAAATCTTTAACCACTTCAAGACGAAGCCTATTTCTGACATTTGTTTACAAGTTAAAAATCTGCATTTTGTGCTAGAAAACTACTTGGAACCCCCACAAACATAATATATTTTTTTTTCAGAGACCCTAGAGAATAAAATGGTGGTCATTGCAATATTTTTTATGTCACTCTGTATTTGTGCAGCGGTCTTTCAAATGCATTTTTTTGGGGGGAAAAAAAACGTAAAATTAGCACACTTTGTATAATGTGAAAGAGAATGATAGGCTGAGTAATCGGATACCGAACATGTCATGCTTTAAAATTTCGCATACACATGGAATACACATGGAATGGTGAAAAACGACGGTACTTAAAAATCTCAAGTTACAGAGAAGGTCTTGCACTAGAATTATTGCTCTCGCTTTAATGATCGTGGTGATACCTCATATGTGTGATTTAACACTGTTTGTTTATACTTGTGGGCGGGACTTGCATAGGTGTTTCTTTTGGCGTGCAAGCGGAGGGATGGGGTGCTTTTAAAAAAAATAAAAAATATTCTTTTGTTTTTACACTGTCCCTTTAAAAAAAAAAAAATCTGATCACTTTTAACAGAAAAAATGTTGATAAAAACAGCAGATGTACATGTAAATGGAAACGGATATCACAAGATGAAAAATATATACATCGTCCAGTAGTATAGTACATATACAGGATTCAGGTGATCAGAGAAATTCTGTTATTAGAAAAATAGAGCTAATATACTCTGGGCATGTTGCACCTAAAGTGGAAGTGTATGCTAAAACTGAAATCCCTGCATCTATAGACACCCGCGAATCGATCTAACAGTAACCTATCTAGCCATGCAAAGAAAAAATTAGTATACATGGCTTTTCTAAAGACGCTCTGGTCCGGTCTCCAGCGGCGGAAGCTCTGCAGAGGACACGGCAGACACTGGCTGTCAAATGAATGGGAAGTGACGTCGCCCATAGTTACTATGGGGCTTCCATTGTCGGATGTGTCCTCTGCACCCGCCTACACAGCGACGCTGCCACTGACAGCTGCCCACTGTGTGGAAGAATGTAGCCCTCCTCTCTTGGACTATGTGATTTGTAGTGTGCATAGAGCGCTGAACATGCCCACAATTATTGTGCACCACTTATTTCAAACAAATGAAAGCAGGGGGAAAAGACTCAGGAGCTCACTAAAGACATTACAAGAGGCAGCAAAAAAGTGAGAAATTATTTCATAAATAAGATTACACGGCCATTGGGTGTGTATGTACAGTGCATCTGGAAAGTATTCACAGCGCTTCACTTTTTTGTTATGTTGCAGCCTTATTCCAAAATTGAGGAAAATAATGATTTTAATCCAAATTCTACAAATACCCCATAATGACCACGTGAACGAAGTTTGTTTCAAATCTTTGCAAATGTAATAAAAATTTAAAAAATCACATGTAGATAAGTGTTCACCTCCTTTACCATGACACTCAAAAATGAGCTTGGGTGTATCCTGTTTCCACTGATCATCCTTGATATTTCTATAATTTGACTGAAGAGAAACAAAACAAAACAGTGCTATGGGGACACTCGTGGATTTGCTGTAACAAACAAAATGTGGAAAAAGTGAAGCACTGTGAATACTTTCCGGATGCACTGTATATAGGTGTATACTTTGTGACTGTGTGTGGATTTGTTTTGGAGAATAAGGATATTGTTTAGTGTCCCTATAGATGTATAACAGCCATTAATAGTATTTAATCCTATCATAGTATGATCAATTACAAAGGGCATTGATTGAAGAGTTCTACACGTGTATACAGCTTGTATGACTGAGACCGGATCCTTGGATGGAGGGGAGGACCTTTCAATAATCCGCCTGTCCTCCCATTCATTGGTCATGTTTTGCATACAAGTGTAATAATTTTATATTTGGTGGCAATTTCTGTAACCAATGGCAGGCACTTTGGCAGGCAACACTGACTGTGATGGGGGAATCTAGCAATTTTCTTTCCTGCAACGACTAGAAGAAAATAGACTTCTATGGCTGTCTTTTTTTTATACTAGTGTGTTAAAGTGATTCTGTCCGAATCTTCTGGGAGTGTCTGTCTGTTCCCCGTGTGTGCTGTGGTTCCATCCGCCTATCCCAACATCACTACAGGGCACAATAGTACTAGGTCACCTGACCAATAACTGAAGCTCCTCCACAGCTGGAGACTTATACTGTAGCATGGAATTAACTTTACTATAGTGAAGCAGTTAGTAATTTTACATATGTAATTGCAGGTGTCTGTTTTGGAGAATACTTGTTTAAATGTGTAAAGGCTTCTTGATTTTGCATCTTTCCAGCTGTCCCGTGTATTAGAACTTACCTGTTGGGTTTATTTGGGTTTCCCTGCTTGATTTGCATTCACAGAAGAGAATTTGCTTATTTACAGCCTTCTGGGAGGTAACCTCCTTAGAAGTGCCTTAAAGTATATGTCAACACTTGCCTTGTAAAACAACCCATTTAATTTTAAAATAGAAATGCAAGGCAGGGAAAACATTGTGTACAGTATATGACAAGCTGTTCATTAACCTGTCCATGCAAATAAATGTCAAGCTTTTCAAGCACAGGTTTCTCTGCATATGTACTTTAATAAAGTGATTGTAAAAAGGTTAGTTTTGTTTTAAAAAAAAAAAAAAAATGCTGTACTTGCCTCCTTCTGTGCAAGGGTTTTGCACAGAGTGGCCCCAATCCTCTTCCGGGGTGCCCGGGCGGCTCCTCCTCCTGATCGAGTGCCCCCCGTGGAGAGCCGCATTCCATGAGGGCACTCGTGCTTGCACGCTCCCGAGTCCCGCTGCTGCATCCATTGACAGACAGCAGGACTCGGCCCCGGCTCCCGTGTCGCTGGATTTAATTGATAGCAGGAGCCATTGGCTATTTTATTAGTAAAGGACTTGTCAAAAACTGGTTTGTGTTGTAAAAAATAAATAAAAATTCACTGCTTTTTAAGGTGAATGGGTAGGGGTACGCTGTCCCTTATACCCATTCACATAGGGGTGGGCCAGGATCTGATTCTGATTAACCCCAGCCAGGGCTGTCGGGAAGAGGCCCTTGTCCCATCAATATGGGGGAGGGCAAAGCACCCACCCCCCCCTCATGTTAAGGGCATGTGGCCTGGTATGGTTCGGGGGGGGGGTGCTCGCTTGTCCAATCCCTCTCCTGACTTGCCGGGTGGCATGCTCGAATAAGGGTCTGATATTGATGCCAATCTGTATTTTTTTCTTTACATTTTGATGGGGCGGTTACAGCTGCTTACAGTGCATTTTTAAAAAAGGGGGCGGGGAAAGTAAAACGCAAAATGCAAAAACGCGAGTTGCAAAATGTGCCTGAAAAACGCATCAAGCGCAGCCACATAGATGTGACCCTAGACTTAAAGCCCGTAAAATTTTATCCAAGCTTGCTACTTGGATGTATTAAACAGGTTTCTTTTGTGCCTAGAACATGTGCAGTATATCGTGTACAAATTATTATTATTTTTTTATACGGCCCCACTGGTAATTTGGATATATATCTTTTGTGGCTCCCAATGAATCCCCCAGCACCGTGCAGTGCTTTGATTAGTTGGGGGGCCAAAAAAGATATATACTGTATTTATCGTTCAGTTCTGGCAGCTTTGGATGGGACAGGGAGGGGGGCCAGACAAGTGCCATCAAATTACATACAGGAGAATCTCTTGTTTACTCGGCGACTTCTGTAATAAGTCCTGTCTCCCGGGCTGGCATTGGACCACTGTTCTGTCTATCATAGGAGGCAGGACTTTGTATTTAAGAGGCCACCAAGTAAACAGGTGATTCTCCTGTGTGTAACCTGTTGGCGCTTGTCCCACCCTCCATCCTGTCCGAGGCTGCAGATGGGCATGGCTCAGGCTGCATTCATGGCACTGATGAGGCTGCATTCATGGCCACTGATGCTTATTTCTCTTATCGTCCATGGACTGACACAGCTCTCATACTGTTTTACGTGTGGTTATATGTCCCCGCTCGCAGGAGAAGATCTAGGCAGAATGTTAGATGTTAGAAACATACATTCTAGAACAAAACCAGAGCTGAACAGCCCCGCCCAGGGGGAAGGTCCCTCCGGACATAACCCTCCTACCTGCAGGCAGCAGCCTCAGTTTTTTTTTTCTGCCTAGCAGAAGACGTGGCTCTCCCAGGAGCCAGTCTCCTGGAAGATTTTACTTTGAAATTTTATTTCTTTGGGAATTTTATTTTATTTTATTTTTGAGACCTTCAATCAACTGTCCACTTGGCAACAGGTTGGGTACACTGGTATCCTCGTCTTCTCTGTCCGACCATCGAGCGTGCTGATCCTCGCCTTGTGTGCGTGAGACTGTTCACGACATACCCCATGACTCAAGGGGTGGCCGGGTTGCTTTTATGCCCCCGCGGTCCTCTCAAGATTGAACAGTACCTGTCTGTATCTTTTGCGGTGGACCGGGCCGACAGCTACTTAGTACTACTCTGTGATAGGTCTGTCTGAAACAAGCCAGTGGGTCCCTCTGGGACGGGCACGTAGTCTCTCCTGCTGCAGGTGAGTACATGCTGGCTGTGTTTCTTTATCTGGGGGGGTTTCTCCCTGTCTCCCCCCCGACCCCGTTATGCTGCTCTCTGCACCCTGTACGGGTGCTGTGCTGTGTGGGGGTACTTGGGGGTCGCTCTGGCCTGGCAGGGGGCGCTCTTGTCTGTGTAGTGGACTCTGGGAGAGGAGCAGTGTTCTAGTGTGTGAGTGTGGGGACTTCATTGCGTGCGCCATTAGTGCTGTGTTGTGAATTTAAATAATGTGCTCGGCGGCCATCTTGCCGCGGTTCAATGGCGCAGTTATACATGCCGGCGGCCATTTTCTTGAAGCCGCGGCACTTTCACTTTCGGCCTCTATCGGCGCTGCTGCGGCGCGAATCTCCTCAGTCTCCTCACACTCTCCTCAGGCTTCACTCGCGCTGCAGCGCGGTTTCATACAGCGGAACTGAGCGGTCCTTAAGGGTTGGTGAGTCCTCTGGGTATCCCCGCCTCAGCGCAGCCAGTGGGTGGACTGTATTATTCACTGTAATAGTGTATAAGGTCTTAGAGCAGGGCTCGACAAACCCCGGGCGCCAGGTCGCCATTGCGACTAGAATTAGCGACCTGGGGAATCCTGTCTCTCCGTGCCCCCCCCCTCCGCGCCGCAGGATCGCGTCGGGCCGCGCCGGCCGGTAATTGAGGCCGCGGCTTTTTCGGCCTTCTGCAGGCCTAGGATTCCTTCTGTGATCTAGCGCCATCTTGTGGTGGCCGTTGGTATGACAAGACAAACAGCAATGCTAATGGGGTTTCCCTGTCTGTTTTCACTGCCATCTCCTTCCCTCTAATTAGAACCCCCAAACATTATATATATTTTTTATTCTAACACCCTAGAGAATAAAAAAGCAGTCGTTGCAATACTTTCTTTCACACCGTATTTGCGCAGCAGTCTTACAAGCGCACTTTTTTGGGAAAAAAAATACACTTTTTTTTTTTAATAAAAAAATAAGACAACAGTAAAGTTAGCCCAATTTTTTTTAATATTGTGAAAGATAATGTTACGCTGAGTAAATTGATACCCAACATGTCACGCTTCAAAATTGCGTCCGCTCGTGGAATGGCGACTAACTTTTACCCTTTAAAATGTCCAAAGGCGACGTTTTAAAAAATTCTACAGGTTGCATCTTTTGAGTTACAGAGAAGGTCTAGGGCTAGAATTATTGCTCTCGATCTACCGATGGCAGCGATACCTCACGTGTGGTTTGAACACCGCGTTCCTGGCTCCTAACTTTTTTAGCTGGCTCCTAGATTCCAAGCAAATTTGTCAAGCCCTGTCTTAGAGGGTGGCAGTATGGAGTCTGGTACACCTGCTTCTCCACACTTGTCTTAGGCAACTGGCAGTGCTCCTGCACCTGCAGTCCCTATGGACCAGTTGTCAGCAGTCCTGGAATCATTCCTTGTCAGAATGGAAGCGGTGTGCGGGCGCAAGGGAGCTGAAAAACGCCCCCTCCCCACACATTCTCCTGTAGGGGAGTGCTCTGTCTCAGATATGGGCCTAGCTACTGCTGCTCAGGACCCTAGCTCTGAGGATTTTAATGTTTTTGAACAGGACATTCCTTGTGAGGAAGACCCCAGTTCTGAACCATTAACTGACAGGGTGCTTGTAAGTGAACTCATTGATGCTGTGAGGGACACCCTCAAGCTGAATGTTGAGGCTGAGGAACCTCAGGTGGAAGCTGTCTCCTTTGGTTCCTTTAAAGCCCTTTCTTCAAAAAAGATCTTTCCATATGTGGCTTTTTTTGATACATTCATTGACCAAGTCTGGGATAAGCCGTAGAAGACTTTGATGGTCCTGCGGCGCCTAGCCATAAGGTACCCCTTTGAGGAGGACCTGGTTAAGAAGCAGGCTCTCCCCCCAGTGGTCGACCCCCCCGTCGCCCGTTTGAATAAGGCTACCACGCTCCCAATGGAAGGGACTCCTGCATTTAAGGATCCCACTGACAGGAGGTCAGAAGTGGTGAGTAGAACTATGTTTACCTTATTGGGGTCTGCCTTGCGCCCTATAGTGGCGGCAACACTTGTGTCTCAGACACTCGCAGGATGGGCAAAGATTTTGCACCAGACGGTACAGGAGCATAATCTCCCTCCTGAGACCATTGCCCTGGCTCACCAACTTGCGCAGGGTTTAGTCTGTGTGCGATGCCACTTTGGATGCTGCCCCTTTAATATCTTTGGCCTCTTTCTCTGCTGTGGTGCTGTGTCGCCTTATCTGGCTGAAATGCTGGTTGGCCGACCTAGCTTCCAAAAAGCTCCTGGCTGACTTGCTCTTTTAAGGGCAGTAGACTGTTTGGGGCTGCCCTGGATGACATTATTAAGGATGTCACAGAGGGTAAAAGCGCCTTCCTTCCTATTAAGGGAAAGGAGCCCCACCGCAGACCGGGCCCTTCCTTTCCAGCGAAGAAGTTTTTTTTTTTTTTTTTTTTTTCGTGAGTCAGATTTCACGGGTAAGCCCGCCCAGACTGAAAAAAGTGCGGCTGGGGGACATAAGCGTCCCTGGGTGCGCAAGCCTACCAAGCAAGCTCGCCACCGCATGAAGTCTTGCCCCTGCCTGACTCTGGGGTGGGGGGACGTCTTTGCAGGTTCACGGTTCGGTGAACCTCCCGGATCTCCGACCGGTGGGTGTGCGGGGTGGTCACCTCGGGATACAGGATAGAGTTCCGCTCATGGCCCCCAAACAGGTTCTTCCCCTCAAACCTCCCTCTCAATCCTGCCCGCCGGGCGGCCCTCTTGGTGCGGAGTAATTGTGCCGGTTCCGTCACGAGGGGTTTTACTCGAACCTGTTTGTTGTCCCAAAGAAGGACGGGGTCCGGACAATCCTGGAAGGTACTAAAATTCCGGATGGAATCCATTCGCACGGTGATTGCGACACTCCACCAAGGCTTTCTTTTGGCGTCCTTGGATATCAAGGACGCTTACTTGCACGTTCCAATCTGCGCAAGTTACCAGAGGTTTCTGCACTTTGCCATAGGCGAAGTCCACTATCAGTTTGTGGCTCTTCTCTTCGGCTTAGCATCGGCACCACGGGTTTTCACCAAAGTGCTTGCCCCGGTTCTAGCTTTGCTGAGACAGCGAGGAATTGTTATTGTGGACGATCTCCTTCTAAGAGCAGAAAATGGCTCAGAATTGGAGGAAAATGTGACAATAGTCAGACCCTCCGGGGCTTCGGGTGGCTTCTGAACATGCAGAAGTCGGTTCTAGTCCCGACTCAATGATTGGAGTATCTGGGTCTGATCCTGGACACTTCGGCAGCGAAGGTGTTTCTACCCTCGGAGAAGTTACTGACACTTCAGTCAGCAGTGCGGGTCCTGACGTCCCGAAAATGGTCGTCAATTCGTTTCTGCATGAGAGTCCTGGGACTAATGGTGGCCTCCTTCGAGGCGGTTCCATATGCCCAATCACACACTCTGGCATTGCAGAAGGGAATTCTGTCTGTTTGGGACAAGTCCCCATTGTCATTGGATCTTCAGATCCAGGTGAGTCACTCTGTCAAGGCGTCCCTGACGTGGTGGCTGAGATCCCCGGCTCTTCGGGCCGGGAAGTCGTTCCTCCCCATCCAGTGGACGGTGGTCACTATTGACGCCAGCCTGACAGGCTGGGGAGGAGTTTGGGGAGTCCTGTCAGCTCAAGGGCTCTGGACTCCGGATGAATCTCGTCTACCAATCAACGTCCTGGAATTGCAGGCGATCAGACTGTGTCTCTCCGCGTGGTCGAAGAGGCTACAGGGCTGCTCGATCAGAATTCAGTCGGACAACGCCACGGCCATGGCGTATGTCAACCATCAGGGGGGCACTCGGAGGTCACCCACATCCTAAGGTGGGTGGAAAGAAGCGTGCCGGCGCTGTCAGCCATCTACATTCCGGGCATAGAAAACTGGCAGGCGGACTATCTGAGTCGCCAGTCCCTGGACCAGGGGGAGTGGTCCCTGCATCCGGAGGTGTTTCATCTCCTTTGTCGTCGGTGGGGCACATCGGATGTGGACCTGATGGCATCTCGACTCAATCGCAAGGTGTCGCGGTTTGTGGCCATGTCCAGGGACCCCTGGGCGGATGCCTCGGATGCATTGGTGGCCCCGTGGGGTCAGTATCGCTTGATGTATGCTTACCCTCCGCTGCAGTTGATTCCTAGTCTGCTGCGCAGGGTAGCGGCCAAGGGCATTCCGGTGATCCTCATTGCCCCGGATTTGCCTCGGCGTCACTGGTACGCCGATCTGGTACATCTCATCGCGGACGTTCCTTGGCGACTGCTCTTGCTGAGGACCACCTATCTTTCATCCTGCTTTACAGTCTCTGGCTTTTAACGGCATGGCTATTGAGAGCCAGGTACTGAAGGACCGAGGTCTGTCGGATTCGGTAATTTCAACCATGCTTAGGGCACGGAAGTCTTCTAGAAAGATCCATCACCGTACCTGGAGAGCTTACATCGCTATGTGCGAAGAGCTAGACTGGCGTCCACGGACGTACTCTGTCCCCAAAATCCTGCGGTTCTTGCAGCGTGGTGTGGCCCAAAGTCTGGCTTTGAGCACAATTAAGGGTCAAATTTCGGCCTTGGCCGGTTTCTTTCAACGACCCCTAGTAGGTCATTCCTTAGCACTTTTGGGCAGGGGGTTCGCCATGTGGTTCCACCTGCCAAGCCTCCGCTCCCTCCTTGGGATCTGAACTTGGTGCTCTCGGTTCTTCAGGAACCTCCCTTTGAAAATATCAGAGATATTCCTCTTTTAACTTTGTCTCAGAAGGTGGCTTTCTTAGTGGCCATCACTTCTGTTAGACCGGGTGTCTGAGTTGGCGGCTCTGTCATGCAAGTCGCCTTACCTGGTCCTCCATAAGGATAAGGCGGTGTTGCGACCGCGACCGTCTTTGCTTTCAAAGGTGGTTTCGGCTTTTCACCTTAACCAGTTAACAACCACCTGCCGACAAATAACGTCGACAAGGTGGTTGCTTAACTCTGGGAGGACGTTATATAACGTCCTCCCAGAATCGCGCGCCCCCTGGGGCGCGCACACGGGAAACTCCCTGGCGGATCACGAATCGCGGTAAATCGCAGCTGATAGCGGCCGTTTACCAGGTGATCGCTCCGTCAAATGACGGAGCAATCACTTGTAAACAGACCGGCGTCATGTGATGACGCCGGTTCCTCTCTCCCCTCTCTGTACCGATCGGTACAGTGTGAGAGGGGAGGGGGAGAGAGCGGATGGCAGCAGCAGCACTGTGGGCTGGATCTGTGACAATTGCAGTCACAGATCCAGCCATCCATCCCTGCTCAGCCATCCCTGTGCAATACCCTGCCAATACTCTGCAAAATACTCTGCCAATACTCTGCAAAATACTCTGCCAATACCCTGGTGCAATACTCTGCAATACCCTGGTGCAATACTCTGCAATACCCTGGTGCAATACTCTGCAATACCCTGGTGCAATACTCTGCAATACCCTGGTGCAATACTCTGCAATACCCTGGTGCATTACTCTGCACAATATACTCTGCACAATACCCTGCGCAATACTCTGCAAAATACCCTGCGCAATACTCTGCAAAATACCCTGCGCAATACTCTGCAAAATACCCTTTGCAATACTCTGCGCAATACCCCTGCGCAATACCCCTGCGCAATACTCTGCAATACCCCTGCGCAATACTCTGCAATACCCCTGCGCAATACTCTGCAATACCCCTGCGCAATACTCTGCAATACCCCTGCGCAATACTCTGCAATACCCCTGCGCAATACCCCATGCAATGCCCTGCCATACTCTGCAATAACCACTTCCCGCCCGCCGGCCGTCATATGACGTCCTTGACTTTGTGCGGGGATATCTGAATGATGCTTGCAGCTACAGGCATCATTCAGATATTAGCTTTTTCAGCCGGCGATTCCCTACACCATGGATATGCAATTAGCGGACCTCCAGCTGTTGCAAAACTACAAGTCCCATCATGCCTCTGCCTCTGGGTGTCATGCTTGCTGCTGTCAGAGTCTCGCTATGCCTCATGGGACTTGTAGTTTGGCAACAGCTGGAGGTCCGCTAATTGCATATCCCTGCCCTACACCATAACAACAATCATAGTGGCTGTTCCGCCGCTTGATCATTCTTACGGGAGGCAGGATGGGATGTCCCCCCCCCCCCCCCCCCCCCGCCGCCGCCCTCCGGTTCTTCTACCGACTCACCGCTACGATCAAAGCTAGGATTTTTTTTTTTTTTTTTTTTTCAGGCTTCCTAGCCTAGAGGTGAGATGTGGGGTCTTATTGACCCCATATCTCACTGTAAAAAGGACCTGTCATGCCATATTCCTATTACAAGGGATGTTTACGTTCCTTGTAATAGGTATAAAAGTGATCAAAAAAAATTTTGGGGCGGAAAAACATGTCAAACTAAATAAAGTAAAATGAACAATAAAAAAATATATCTTTTTTTAAAGTGCCCCTGTCCCCGTGAGCTCGCATACAGAAGCGAACGCATACGTAAGTCCCGCCCACATATGAAAACGGTTTTCAAACCACACATGTGAGGTATCTCTGCGAACGTTAGAGCGAGAGCAATCATTTTGGCCCTAGACCTCCTCTGTAACTCAAAAGATGTAACCAGTAAAAATATTTAAAGCGTCGCCTATGGGGATTTTTAAGTAGCGAAGTTTGGCGCCATTCCACAAGCGTGTGCAATTTTTAAGGGGGACATGTTAGGTTTCTATTTACTCGGCGTAACTTCATCTTTCACATTATGCAAAAACATTGGGCTAACTTTACTGTTTTTATTTTTTTAAGCACAAAACATTTTTTTCCGTAAAAAACGCGTTAAAAAAACAATGTTTTGGGGTTCTATGTAATTTTATAGCAAATAAATGATTTTTACATGTAGGAGAGAAATGTCAGAATTGGCCTCGGTGCTCCAGAACGCCTGAAGGGGCTCCCTGCATGTTGGGCCTCTGTATGTGGCCACGCTGTGTAAAAGTCTCACACATGTGGTATCGCCATACTCGGAAGGAATAGCAGAATGTGTTTTGGGGTGTAATTTGTGGTATGCATATGCTGTGTGTGAGAAATAACCTGCTAATATGACAATTTTGTGAAGAAAAAAAAAATCTTGATTTTGCAAAGAATTGTGGGAAAAAATGACAACTTCAAAAAACTCACAATGCCTCTTTCTGAATACCTTGGAATGTCTTCTTTCCAAAAAGGGGTCATTTGGGGGGTATTTGTACTTTTCTGGCATGTTGGGGTCACAAGAAATGAGATAGGCCGTCAGTACTTCAGGTGTGATCAATTTTCAGATATTGGCACCATAGCTTGTGGACTCTATAACTTTCACAAAGACCAAATAATATGCACCAATTTGTACTTATTTTTACCAAAGATATGTAGCAGTATAAATTTTGCCCAAAATTTATGAAGAAAAAATTGTAATTTGCAAAATTTTATAACGGAAACGAAAAAAACCCATTTTTTTTTTACAGAATTTTCAGTCTTTTTTCTCTTAGTGCAAAAAATAAAAAACCCAACAGTGATTAAATACCACCAAAAGAAAGCTCTATTTGTGTGAAAAAAAGGACAACAAATTCATATGGGTACAGTGTTGTATGACTGAGTAATTGTCATTCAAAATGTGAGAGCACCGAAAGCTGAAAATTGGTCTGGTTATTAAGGGGGTTTAAGTGCCCAGTGGTCAAGTGGTTAATGAGGACCTTGTCCTTCCGTCCCTGTGCCCTCACCCATCGCATCCTAGAGAGTTTGCGCTTCACAATTTAGATGTGGTGCGAGCCTTACGGATGTACCTGACGGCTACTGGTCCGAAACAGGGCCAAGCGGTGTCGTCTGCCACCATTTCTAGGTGGATCAGACAGACTGTTATACAGGCCTATGCCATTAAGGGGTGGGCGCCTCCCTCTCTGGTTACAGCGCATTCCACCAGGGCAATTGGTGTTTCCTGGGCTTTCCGACATCAAGTGTCGGTTGCTCAAGTGTGCAAGACGGGGACCTGGTCGTCCGTTCATACCTTTTCTTAATTCTATAAGGTTGATGTGGCTGCATCTTCAGGAGCTTCCTTCTGCCGCAAAGTGTTGCAGGCCGCTGTTTAATGTTGCAACTCCTCCGTTGAGGAGCTCTGCTGGTTTGGAGTGAAGTTTTGGTTGTTCCTTTACTATTTCTCCCACCCTTTTCTGATACTGCTTTGGGACGTCCCACACGTAATCAGTATGACAGCTGTCAGTCCATGGACGATAAGAGAAAATAGGATTTTTGTACTCACCGTAAAATCTGTTTCTCTGACGTCCATGGACTGACACAGCACCCACCCTTCTTTTAAGGTTTTTACTGCTTTGTTACGAACTGAGGCTGCTGACTGCAGGTAGGAGGGTTATGTCTTGAGGGACCGCCCCCCTGGGCAGGGCTGTTCAGCTCTGGTTTTGTTCTAGAATGTATGTTTCTAACATTCTGCCTAGATCTTCTCCTGCGAGCAGGGACATATACCCACACATAAACAGCATGAGAGCTGTCAGTCCATGGACGTCAGAGAAACGGATTTTACGGTAAGTACAAAAATCCTATTTTTGCTTTTGGTTCTTTATTTCATATTTAAGTTTATTTTTTTTTCCTAAAACTTCCCTCTTCGAGTGAAGGTGCATGTTCTAAGCCGATAAATACGGTATATCCAAATAACACGCCCAAGCTCATCCTTAGACTCTTCACCACACAAAGGCGCAATAAGTCTTGTTGGGCAGTGTATCAGTTAATTTGTATTTAATTTTAATGGTTCAAAGAATGTCAGGCAAGATGGTCAGCCCTCACGCATGTTCACTTCATCAAATATGACCCTCTTTGAAAAAAGTTTTGACACCCCTGTACTAGATGTTTGCTTTAACCACTTAAGCCCCGGACCATTATGCAGCTTAAGGACCAGAGGTGTTTTCAGAATTTGGCACTGCGCTGCTTTAACTGGAAATTGTGCGGACATGCAATGTTGTATCCAAACAAAATTTGCGTCCTTTTCTTCCCACAAATAGAGCTTTCTTTTAATGGTATTTGATTGCCTCTGCGATTTTTTGTTTTTGCGATGTAAACGGAAAACGACTGAAAATTTTGAAAAAAAAATATTTTCTACTTTTTGTTATAAGAAAAATCGAATAAACTCAATTTTAGTCATACATTTAGGCCAAAATGTATTCAGCCACATGTCTTTAGTAAAAAAAATGTCAATAAGCGTATATTGGTTTGCGCAAAAGTTATAGCGTCTACAATCTAGCGTACATTTTCTGGAATTGCACCCCAAAATACATTTTGCTGCTTCTCCGGAGTACGGGGATACCACATGTGTGGGACTTTTTAGGAGCCTAGCAGCGTACGGGCCCCCGAAAACCAAGCACCACCTTCAGGATTTCTAAGGGCGCAAATTGTTGATTTCACTTGATTTCACTACCTATCACAGTTTCGAAGGCCATAAAATGCCAAAATAGCACAAAACCCCCCCAAATGACCCCATTTTGGTAAGTAGACACCCCAAGCTATTTGCTGAGAGGCCTGGTGAGTATTTTACAGCTCTCATTTGTTTTTGAAAATGAAGAAAAAAAATTTTTTTTTTTCAATTTTCAAAACTTTGTGACAAAAAGCGAGATCTGCAAAATACTCACAATACCTCTCAGCAAATAGCTTGGGGTGTCTACTTTCCAAAATGGGGTCATTTGGGGGGGTTTGTGCCATCTGGGCATTCCATGGCCTCGGAAACTGTGATGGGCAGTGAGGAGTGAAATCAAAAATCTATACCCTTAGCCTGAAGGCGGTGCTTGGATTTTGGGGTCCCGTACGCGGCTAGGCTCTTAAAAAGTCTCACATGGAGTGCGCATGCGCGGGGACTCGGAGAAGGACGTGTGCTGACCGAGCTCCCGGCACCCCGACCCACCAGAGCTAACGATAGCGCAGGCACTGAGGTCCGTGAGCCAGGACCGATCCCACACCAGCCCCGAAGTGGCGATGAACCGTAGGGCACAGGGGCAGCCGCGGAAAGGACACGATACGCAAACTACAGCCCAGAAGAGAGCAGGGCCTTCCCCTACAGCACAGCCGCGATCCAAGATGGCGCCGGGTAAGCCAGACACACGAGGCAGCACGGCAGCAGCCAGATCCGACGGCGCTACACAGAGAGGAGACAGGCAGCTAAATCTGGAGCCAACTAGGGATCCATTCTCCTCACAATCCTCGGGAGAGGTGGAGACCGGACAGCGGGGTGAGTCACTATCACATCCCCCATCCCCAGCCATATACGCTGATAGACATGACTCTCCAAACTCCCCTGCCTCCCCTGCCTCCTCCATGGATAGGAACATGGCAGACTTAGCAGAAGTCCTCATTAGCCAATCCAGCCAGGATATGCCAATTCCCCAGCTCTCACACTATTCCCCTGATGCTGTACTGTTGGGCAGATTCTCCACCATGCTGCAGCAGGAGCTCTCTAAGGCCTGCACATTAATCACCACTGACCTGAAAAAAGACATCCATAGCTTGGGAGAGCGTTTTGAGCTAATTGAAACCAAAGTGGATGGAGCCATCAAAAGGGTCAACCAGAACTCAGCCATGGTGACAGACCTCCAGGATAGATTAGAAGAGGCATTCACAAAAATTGAAGATTTGGAGAATCGTTCTCGTAGGTACAATATCCGCGTGCGTGGCCTCCCTGAAACTCACACAGATCTAGAGGGGGCTGTAAAAGACCTGATGAAAACCCTTATCCCTGATATAGCCAACCACCACATGGAAGTTGATCGCGTTCACCGAGCACTGACAGCCCCAAGGGCCGACGGCCTACCACGAGACATTATTGTTAAGCCACATCACTACCGCATTAAGGACAAGATGATGCTTGCGGCTCGCAACAGGCCGGACCTGTCGCTATTTGGAACACCAATACAGCTCTTTACAGATTTGGCGCCATCAACGGTCCAGAAACGCAGAAACCTACGGCCATTACTCCAGCAACTTATGGCCAAACAGATTAAGTATCGATGGTCGTTCCCTTTTAAGTTATCATTCACTTACAACGGAAAGTCCCACTCCTTTTCCACGTTCCAAGCAGGCGAAGACCTACTGCTTAGTCTCGGCATCATTGCACGGGACTCTCCGACTCCGATTTCATCTCCCCCTCGTCTGGATCATCGTCCCCTCTCCCCGATATGGCAGGATCGCACACGCTCACAGGCCAGAAATGCTCGCCGGAATACCTGAGTATTATTGCTCTTCTCTCTTTTTGCTTTTTTGCCCCCTTTTGGGAACTGTTAGTGCTTGATTGCACGGATTTGGCCTGGGCCCATGGTGGACTATGGGCCTGATGGGGCCATCGTTACCGTTCACAGTTCACAGGTTACAAAGTCACGGGTTACAAAGTTACTGGAGTTCCTGGTTCTTCGGACTGGCTGCCAGCCGAATATTTTACAACCCCGACGGGCCCAACCTGGTCGAAGAAATTTTGCTTTTTAGCAGTCTGGGGGCCTTAGTCGGACCGCAATGTGTTCCCCTGTTGGGCTGTGGCTCGGGGGCCGGAACGACCGATGGGGACCCTTCCGGCCCCGGCGCCACTGGCCTTGGGAATGCATGTTCCTATAGACAGCCTGTTATGTTAAAACTGTATTGATTGATTTTGTCATTTCCGATATGACCTCGAATAGCCTGCTCGTACAGAGTGTAATCATATTTGGGTCGGGGTGGTCATGCTTGCCACCCAACTGCAAGACTACCTGTCCTACGACAAGGATGGTACACTTGCACCTAATTTGCCGGATGTTGTCTCCGGCAGGGGTTATTCCCCATTCCTTCATTCATCAGCTAGGATTGAGTTATATTGGTTGTTTGGGCCTAAGGCCTATGTATATGTTTTTTTGCTTTTATTTTTGTTTCTCTTCTTCTCTAATGCCTTTTCCTTCTCTCCCTTCCCCCTCTTTCTTCGGAGCCTCGGTTCAGCGCCCTTCCCTTATGTCATGGTCTGAGAGGTCACATAGCCGAACAGTCATCATTATCGGGACCCTTCTCGCTTCATTCATTATGCAAGGTAAGAGTGCTCTGCCCCACCACGATGGCCACCACATATAACACAGACTATTCGATAGTTAGCCATAATGTACATGGATTTAACTCCCCTACTAAAAGAACTAAGGCTTTCCAGTTTTATCATAAACAGAAGGCTGAAGTCCTGCTATTACAGGAAACTCATTTCTCCAATGTCTCAGCGCCCCGTTACCTCAATGGGAAGTATCCACAGTTTTACTTGGCAGGGGGTCGGGAAAAGAAGGGCGGTGTAGCCATCTGCTTTTCGAAACGGACCCCCTTTACCCCCATCGCTATCGTTAAGGACAAGAGAGGTAGATATATTATGGCAGTGGGGCGGCTCCATGACCAGGAGGTGTCCTTTATATCATACTATGCCCCGAATACTGGACAGCCGGAATTCTTTAGCAAAATGCTGAAGATTCTTATGCCCAAAGTCCAGGGTCAGGTCATTATGGGAGGCGATAGTAATATTCCCTTGGACAGAATTATGGATAAATCGGACTCCTCTAGACCAACATTGAAACGCCCACCGACTGGAAGCAGCAAGGTTGCACGTCTGTTTCATTTCTATGACCTCATCGACGCCTGGCGAGAAAATAACCCTACGGTCAGAGACTTTACACACTTTTCACAAGCCCATCACACTTACTCGAGGATAGACCACGTTCTAGTACGTACGCCTTTGCTACCATTTATTAAGTCGGTTAAGATTTTATCTACCCCTTGGTCTGATCATTCCCCGATAAAACTCTCTACTTCAGGCCTATGGACTAAATCTAGACCCTCCCCGTGGAGACTTAATGTGAGCTTGCTGAATGACCCTACAATCTTTTTAGAGATTCAAAAGGAAATACAGGAATACTTTAGACTTAATAAGGCATCGGACACATCCCCCGCAATTAACTGGGTAGCTCATAAAGCAGCGATTAGGGGCATATTGTTACAAGTGGCAGCCAGGATTAAACGCAATAGGGAACAGGCAAATAAGATTCTGGAAACTAACTTAGATAACTTACTTAGTGAACAGCACAGAAATCCCCTGGTAGATATAAGGCATAAAATTGATGAGGCTCGACTAGCACTAAATCTTAGCTTGACTACTCAAGCGGAGAAACATATTAGTTGGTCTAAGCACAGGTTCTATACGATGGGTGATAAACCTACCACAATGTTAGCTAGAAAACTGGTTCCTCGACCGTACACACCGACTTTGCCTAAACTACGACTATCCACGGGCCTAACCTCCCAGAACCCCGAACGGATAATTGGAGAATTTCACAAATTTTATGCTAAGCTGTATGGAGTGCAGGACAAGTTCGATTCATCTGAAGCGAGCACATTCTTTCGCGACTTACAGCTGCCTAAATTGACACAAGCCCATGCGGAACTGATGGACGGTGCTCTTACAGAGCCTGAAGTCAGGGCTGCAATCAAAACCCTACACCCTACCAAGGCCCCTGGGCCAGATGGATTCCCGGGTCACTACTATAGGAAATATCACGATCTTCTGGCCCCACATCTCTGTACTTACTTTAATGACCTGAGAAGCGGCAGCAAGCTCCCCAGCCATGAAAATGTAGCCTATATAAGTGTTATCCCGAAACCAGGAAAGGACCATACAGACTGTTCCAATTATCGCCCAATTTCTCTGATCAATACGGATCTTAAGATTCTAACCAAAATACTGGCCCAGAGACTTAATACTTTTCTTCAGTGTTATATCCATCCTGACCAAGCAGGTTTTGTCCCGACAAGACAGGCATCGGACCAAACCCGCCGGATAATTAACCTTATCTCGGCGGTTCGGTCTGATTGGGATGGAAAGGGGACTAGGAGGGGAATGTTACTTTCATTGGATATCCAGAAGGCGTTCGATTCTATCTCCTGGGACTATCTTTTTGATGTTCTTACACGCTTTGGATTTGGGAGACGCTTTCTGGATCTCCTTCACATATTATATGATTCCCCCAGTGCCTCGCTAATGCTCAGAGGATATACATCCCAAACATTTCCTATCAGGAGAGGAACTAGACAGGGCTGCCCGTTGTCGCCACTATTATTCGCACTGGCGATTGAACCACTAGCGCTCAAAATTCGCGCCTGCAGAGATATACAGGGCATTTATTGCGGAGACTATGAACACAAATGTTTACTCTTTGCGGACGACTTGTTGCTGACCTTGACCTCACCGATCACATCCCTGCCTAACTTGTATGCTATTTTGCAGCCTTTCTCCAACATTTCCGGGTTGGCAATTAATCATAGTAAGTCAAGAGCACTGAACTTATCTTTGCTAAGCTCCACTCAGGCTACGCTTGAAAAATCATTTCAATTCCGATGGGAATCCACAGCTCTCCCTTATTTAGGCATACAGCTGACCTCATCTATTGGTGAGTTGTACAAAGAGAATTATCCAGCCCTTTTCAAACGGCTAACAGCTGACATGGCTAAGTGGCAGGTTCACCCGCCATCGTGGTTTGGCAGACTTCACTCAATTAAAATGAATGTTCTACCTCGATTATTGTATTTCTTCCGTACCTTGCCAGTTTCATTGGCCCGTGATGACCTTAAACGATTCCAGAATAAAGTACTACAGTTTATTTGGGGTGATAAGAGACCCAGGGTGAATAGGAGCACTCTATACACGTTGAAGCGGAGAGGAGGACTTGGTCTTCCAGACTTATTAAAATATTTTTATGCTGCCCAGATAGCACAACTTACAAGGTTTCACTCCCAACAGGCACAGGCCATTTGGATGGCTATGGAATCTTATTCCTGCCGTCCCAAACCTATTTCTTATATTTTATGGCTCCCTATCAAGGAGCGACCTCCTATACTTTGCCCTACTTTATCCATGTCACTGGAACTATGGGACAGACTCTCCAGATCTCACAAATTCAAATCTCCTCATTCTCCACTGACACCTCTGCTTCAAAATAAAGCATTCACCCCGGGTCTCACTCCACTAGCGTTCGAATGGTGGACTAATAAGGGTTTTAAGTGTATTGCTGACTTGTGCGATCATAGAGGTATGCTGACCGAACGGACTATGGCTGACAGACATCAAATGCCTCCAGCGGAGGGTTATAGGTTCGCCCAAATCTCACATTATGTACAAACCCTGGCTCGCAAGAGCAACCTAGCAACCCAAACTCCCATGGAACATCTATGCAAAAATTATGATAAAATTAAAGGACATTTATCTGCTATATATTCGATATTGCTGAGTGTATCGACAAAGCTGACTTATATGGTCCAATGGGAGACCGACTTGCAGGAAACCCTGGATCTGGACGAATGGCATAGGATAGCCGAGACAGCATCTCGTTCGCTCGTCAATACTTCAATAATTGAGGCCAATTATAAGGTTCTACTGAGGTGGTATATGGTGCCGGTCAGACTGGCAACTTTTGTCTCAGGAGCTACCCCGTTGTGCTTTAGAGGATGTGGCCAGATGGGCACCACCTATCATATTTGGTGGACATGCCCAAAGGTCCGGAGGTTTTGGATCAGGGTGTATAATTTAGTTTACTCCCTTACCCAACTAAACCTAACTAAATCAGCTAAGCAAGCACTACTGGGGGGAGGGGATGTGGAAGCCTCCAAGTCCTGCAAGAGGCTCTTGACATTTATTTTTATTTCAGCCAAAATCACTATTGCTAGGAACTGGAAATCGGCAGCTCTACCATTCGATCAGCTTAAAGGCAAATTGTCTTGGTTGATGCTAAACGAACGCTTGACCGCTCTGGCCCAAGATAAAATGAAACTGTTTCATGGAGTTTGGGACCCATGGCTTCGTTACCTAACTAATGACCCGGGGATGTTTACAGCATAGCCTAGGGGATTAGGTTGAGATGTCTGGATGCTGAATCGGGGCTCCTCCCCCCCCCTCCCTCCCCCCATTCCCCCCTCCTCAACTGTCCTTTCCTTACTCTGTCTCCTTCCTTCTATTCTTTGTCACTGTCCTCTTTCCTCTCTTTTGAAATTTGTTTATTGTTTATTTTTGGAGTCAGATCCAGACCTTAGAGGTTTGTGCTGCTCCCTGTTTTCTCAGCTCCTAAGGGACCATTGTCAGTCTGATCAGACCTCTGGGCTGCCCACACGGCCGGCTGAGTTGCGCCCCCCCCGATAGATGGATGGGGGGGCGGCTCATCTGGGTGGACGGTTCAGATATGATCTGCGATGCTAATAGGGGTTAACGGCTCTACGGAGCTTCGGACTACTCCAAGGACCCCTACACTTGGTGATCTTCATTGTGTTACCCCAAATGTTGATTGTGACTGTACAATGTTATGTGGCGACTTTTATACATTTTGTATGACAAAACTTGAATAAAAAGATTGAAACACAAAAAGTCTCACATGTGGTATCCCTGTACTCAGGAGAAGCAACAGAATGTATTTTAGGGTGTAATTCCACATATGCCCATGGCATGTTTGAGCAATATATCATTTAGTGAAAACTTTGTGCAAAAAAAAATAATTTTTTTTTTTTTTCCGCAACTTGTGTCAACATATAAAATATTGCATGGACTTGACATGCCTCTCAGTATATAGCTTGGGGTGTCTACTTTCCAAAATGGGGTCATTTGGGGGGGGGGGGGTTTGAACTGTCCTGGCATTTTATACACAACGTTAGGAAGCTTACATCCACTCTTCTAACCACTTGAAGACAAAGCTCTTTCTGACACTTTTTGTTTACATGAAAACATTTTTTTTTTTTTGCAAGAAAATTTATGTTGAACCCCCAAACATTATATATTTTTAAAGCAAAGGCCCTATAGATTAAAATGGGTGTCGCATTTTTTTTTTCACACAATATTTGCGCAGCGATTTTTCAAAAGCATTTTTGGGGGAAAAAATACACTTTTTTTATTACACACTATATTGCCCAAATTTTTGATGAAATAAAAAAGATGATCTTAGGCCGAGTACATAGATACCAAACACGACATGCTTTAAAATTTCACACAAACGCGCAGTGGCGACAAACTACATACATTTTTAAAATCCTTTAAAAGCCTTTACAGGTTACCACATTAGATTTACAGAGGAGGCCTACTGCTAAAATGACTGCCCTCGATCTGACCTTCGCGGTGATACCTCATATGCATGGTGCAATTGCTGTTTACATACCAGACCGATGCTTGCGTTCGCCATTGCGCAAGAGCAGGGCGGGACGGGTGCTTTTTTTTTTTTTTTTTTTATCTGTTCCTTCCATATTTATTTATTTATCATTTTTATTGTTATCTCAGGGAATGTAAATATCCCCTATGATAGCAATAGGTAGTGACAGGTACTCTTTCCTCTGCCCTCAAAGCATCTGACCACACCAAGATCGGTGTGATAAAATGCTTTCCCAATTTCCCAATGGCGCTTTTTATATCCGGGGGGGGGCGGGGGCGGGACATTCCCTCCCACTGCTTGTAAAAGCAGTCCAGAGGCTAATTATTCGCTAGGATTGCTTTTACATGAAAGTCGGCCACTGGCTGAAAAGAATGATGCCAAGATGATACCTAAACCCACAGGCATCAATCTGGTATAACCATTCAAAGTCCAGCAACATACCAGTACGTTGCTGGTCCTTGTTGGACATGTATTGTAATCTTTTTTTTCATGCTGACTGAACAAAAAAAGATTGATCGGTGGGTATGCCCACCATTGGAATACCTCCCTTCATCCACCCACTTCTAATGATGGGCATACATGCACCATTTGGATATGCCGAAGCATGGGGGCATCCTCCCGCAAAAGTTATGCCGCACACACATGGTCGGACTTTTCCACGGGCATGCCTTCGTCGGAATTTTGACCATATGTACGCGGCATTAGGAGCAAAATCGCTCCTCCGCCCCTGCTGCCCCCATGCTTCGGCATATATGCTCTTCTTTTTTTTTTTTTTTTTTAACTGTGGTGGGGAAATCACCTCCTACAGCACTGGAGTCACAGGGATCAGGCCTGTCTCTGCGAACGCTGCAGTTATGTGTGTTGTGTTTTGTAAGTGACAGTGATCGATCGATACTGCACTTGGGTGGCCTGGGCTGGACGGAGGGGCAAAACGCAGGTGCTAGCAGGTATCTGGGCTGATCCCGTTAACACTGCGTTTTTGGGAACCCTAAACTGCTGGGGACGCTAGTATAGTTCGGATCAGATCAGATATTGATCTGTTCAGATACTATACCACTAAGGGGGGTGTATGCTTCACGCGTGGGTGTTAGCGTTCCTGGCACTAACCTGACGCTGCCTGGGGTGTGACGCAGACCCTCTGACGCTAAAACCTAATTGATATCACCCGCCGGGCGATCAGGGGGTTAAACCTTTATTGGGTTATATACGGCGGGTGTCCTGACACTATAAAAAGCAAACTAACTAACCAGCGTCACCCGTAACACTTATATGGTGATCACTGGTGAAAGGGGTTAACTAGGGGCAATCAGGGGGTTAAACCTTTATTAGGTAATATATGGGGGTACCTGACGCTATAAAAAACCTGATGGGGAACCTAAATAACAAAATAACTAACTGGCTAACCAGTGTCACCAGTAACACTTATACAGTGATCACTGGTGAAAGGGTTACCTGGGGGGGCGATCAAGGGGTTAAACCTTTATTAGGTAATATATGGGGGTACCTGACGCTATAAAAACCTGCGGCGAACCTAAAAAAAATAACTGGCTACCTATCGGCATCACCGACTCCAATACAGCAATCAGAAAAACGATCGCTTGGTGACAGCGGTGCTAGGGGGTGAAAGGTTACCTGGGGGGCGATCAAGGGGTTAAACCTTTATTGGGGGGGTTAGGGGGCTACACTGGACCTAAAACACTCTGCCCTGACACTTTTACAGTCACAAATGTCACTGATTGCAGTGATCAGTAAATAAATGGTCACTGCAATCAGTGACACTGTGACTGGGGGGGCGATCGTGTGCCTATGTGTCCTGGTGTCAGTGTGCTGTTTAGTGCACTAACCTGATGTCTTCTCTCAACGGTGCTCGGTATATGTGAGCGCCGCAGGAGAGATGACATCACTTCCTCCTGCTTGTGTAAACATTACACAGGCAGAGGAAGCTTTTCATTCGCCGGGAGCGATCGCGAGGGGGTGGCCGGAAACTAATGGCCATCCCCTCATCACGGATCGCTCCCGGAATGATGCCGACCGCTCACTGTACAGAAGGGGGGGTCCGATGGGACCTCCCAACTATACGAAGGCAGGCACGTACAGGAACGTGATTGTGCCTGTCCGTGCCATTCTGCCGACGTGTATATATACAGTGAGCGGTCGTTAAGTGGTTAAATGAATATGTAACTTTAAAATGATTGTAAAGTCTATTTTTTTTTTTTTCCTCTAAAAATAACAAACCTGGTATACTTGCCTGCTCTGTTGCAGTGGATTTGCACAGAGCAGCCTGGATCTTCCTCTTCCCGAGTCCCTCTTCTGTGATCCTGGCCCCTCCCTCCTGTTGAGTGCCCCCACAGCAAGCAGCTTGATATGGGGGCACCCGAGTCACAGCTCCCTGTGTCCATTCAGACACGGAGCCCCGGCCCCGCCCCTTCTCTCCTGATTGGCTAGCTGACTTTGATGGCAGCGGAAGCCAATGGCGCAGCTGCTGTGTCTCAGCCAATGAGAAGGGATAGTCTCAGAAGGCCAAGACACTCGTGTACATCACCGGACAGAGATGGGGCTCGGGTAAGTATTAGGGGTGCTTCTGCACACAGAAGGCTTTTTATCTTAATGCATTAGGTTTTGACAGATAGTGTTGGCCTTGGCACTATGAAGGTCCCATCAAGTGGAGGGTCGATTGGGCATAGCACAAGGCACCCCTAGTAACCTTCTGAAGGAACCTTAGGTTTCCATGGAACCCTTGTTCTGCAGGCTAATCTATAGGCAAAACTTCCATCGGTTTATGTCTCAGTAACGATGATAAATATTAAACTCCAAGCAAACCGCTTAATGCACAGATGAAGTATATGAAAGCTGCTTTGCCTGCCAAAGGATTTTGTATTTTTGTTCATTCAGTCCTAAGATTACACTTTCCTTCCATTCAGAACAGACCTGTGTGCTGCACCTCTCACCCTGTGGCATGGTTGGTGAAATTGGCAAACTTATGAGCTCATCTGTCACTGTGCTCTCCTCCTATCAAACTGCTCATTGCACTGCAGCACAGCTGATTGGCTCTTTGTGTTGCTTCTCCCTCTCACAATCTGAGCTCTTCTGTGCATGGACTGCAAGAGGCTGATACAAAATCAAATTTGGATACTTGCACTGGTTTCATATAAAGATACATTTTACTGATATGATTGAATATTAAGCGTTATAATTTTGTATTGTCTGTCTGGAGTTCAGCTTCATTGGATAAATGGAGATGGTGAATGGCAGATAAAAATTCTAGTTATCCAGCCATCTGACTTCAATACTTTGAGCCACTGACCCAAAGAGGCTAGAGCTCTTGCATGCTAGTTCTGGCTCTCGGTGATTGAAAGCATTAAAACCATATGGTTCTCATGACCCTCAGGCAACTGGCATTTTAGAAAGGGAGGTTAGCAATGGTTACCCATTGTACTACTCAACTTTTTTGGTTTCCTTTAATCGCTTTGCCTTGAGTAGGCTTATGACAGCTTCTCTGGTGACTAGTGATGAGCCGAACACCCCCGGGTTCGGTTCGCACCAGAACCCGCGAACGGACCGAAAGTTCGTTCGAACATTAGAACCCTATTAAATACAATGGATGCGAACGTTCGAATTCTAAAGTGCTAATTATAACGACTATTATGCATGTTATTGTCCTAAAAAGGGTTTGGGAACCCGGGTTCTGCACCAGGGGACATGTATCAATGCAAAAAGAAGTTTTAAAAACGGTCGTTTTTCGGGAGCAGTCATTTTAATGATGCATAAAGTGAAAAAAAAAAAGTCAAATATTCCTTTAAATATCGTACCTGGGGGGTGTCTAAAGTATGCCTGTGAAGTGCCACGTGTTTCCCGTGTTTAGAACTGTCCCTGCACAAAATGACACTTCTAAAGGAAAAAAAAGCCATTTAAAACTGCTTGCGGCTTTAATGTAATGTCTGGTCCCGGTAATATGGATGAAAATCTTTAAGAAAAATGGCATAGCTACCCCATGACCCCCCCCCCACCCCAGCCCATTACCAGCCCCTTTGGGTCTTGTATGGATATTAAGGGGAACCCCGCACATAAAATAAAAAAGGCCCTATATACTCTGAACAGCCGTATACAGGCGGTGCATACAAGACAGGGACTGTAGGTTTGTTCTTATGTAGAATCTGTTTGTAATTTTGAACAGGTACATTGTTTAAGTGTAGCTCCAGCCCAAAAATCTATTTTTAAACTTTTTGGAAAACATAGGTAAGGGTTATCACCCCTGTAACATTTGTTTTGCTGTCTGTGCCCCTGTTCAGAACATTTCACCTCACTTTCCGTCCCAATGACAACTGTTTTTGAAATGTGGTGTTTTTCTTGAAACAAGGATTGGTGATAAAGCATCAGTACAGAGGAGACACCTTTCTCCCATATTAATTCTTACAGGAGAGAATTTTCCTTCCTAGGAGTAGATTTCCTCTCACTTCCTGTTGTCTTCTTGCGTTTGCAAGTAGGAGTCGTTTGTAAGTTGGATGTTTGAAAGTAGGGACCTGCCGTATATACTCTGCAGAAATAGGCCCCTTAGTTGTTGGTGTTGGCACAACACTGTAAGCACTCACAGTTACTCTTGGTTGGTGCTGGAACGCCCTGCTGTCAACTATTATATCAGGAATTGTAATTACATATAATTGTTGAACAGTGGTAGTAAAAATTGGGCCTTTGATGGTGGTGCTGGTGCCACAACACTGTAAGCCCTGACAGTTACTCTTGGTGGGTGCAGGAATGGGCCCTGCTGTGAATTATTAGATCAAGAATTGTAATTACATGCCCCTTTTGAACAGGGGCTGAAAAATTGGGCCTTTCGTGGTGGTGGTGGTGGTGGCGTTGCCACAACACTGTAAGCCCTCAGAGTTACTCTTGGTGGGTGCAGCAATGGGCCCTGCTGTGAATTATTAGATCAAGAATTGTAATTACATGCCCCTGTTGAACAGGGGCTAAAAAATTGGGCCTTAGGCACTGGTGGCACAACACTGCAACCCCTCACAGATACTGTACTTGGAGCACAGCAATGAGCCCTGTTGCAAAGTATTGCTTCAAAAATTGTAATTACACGCCCCTGTTAAACAGGGGCTGAAAAATTGGGCGTTAGGCACTGGTGGCGGCACCCATAAACAAAAATGATCTTCCAAGCTATCATCATCAATCGTATCGTTGAGGACTCGGAGGAGGAGGATAGCCAGTCAACATAACAGCACAGGCACTCAGCATCAGCATCAGTCTTGAAGGGATGTGACTTGTTAAAATCAATTAGTCTGTTATATCAGCATCAGGTGTGTGGTAGCTGGTGGTGATCCAAGACTGGTTCATCTTGATGAAAGTCAGTCGATCAACCGAGTCGGTGGACAGGCGCACCCTGTGATCCGTGACAAATCCTCCAGCAGCACTGAATGTGCGTTCTGAAAGAACGCTGGATGCAGGACAGGCCAGTAGCTCAATTGCATACTGTGCAAGCTCTGGCCAGTGATCCATCCTCAAGACCCAGTAAGCCAGAGGATTTTCGGTGGGGAAGGTGTCCAAGTCTGACCTTGCCCCTAGATATTCCTGCACCATGTTTATCAGACGCTGGCGATGGTTGCTGGAACCGATCATACTTTGGGGCTGCGGACTAAAGAATTGTCTGAACGCATCGGTCAGACGGCCACCTTCCCCACCGCTCCTTCTTTGGCCGAAGCCTCAGCAACTCGTTGTCCAGGAACAGGAGTTTGTAACCTCCCAGTCTCTGGGAACGCGTTGCACAGACCTTTCTGCAAGGCCTCCCGGAGTTGTCTCATCCTCTGCTCCCTCTGCGACGGTAACATAAGGTCCGCAACCTTACCCTTGTACCGTGGATCAAGGAGAGTGGCCAGCCAGTAATGGTCCCTCTCCTTGATCCGAAGAATACGAGGATCCTTCCGCAGACTTTGCAGGATCAGGGAGGCCATGCAGCGTAGGTTAGCTGAGGCATTCGGTCCGGAGTCCTCTGGGTCACTAAGGACGACATGATCCGCAGCCACCTCCTCCCAGCCACGTACAAGTCCACGGGTTTCTTGGGACTGTAAATCATCCCTAAAAGACTGCTGCTGATGATGCTGAGTGCCAGGCTCCACCTCCATGCTGACACAATCCTACTACTCCTACTCCTACTCCTACTCCTACTCCTACTCCTCCTCCTCTGCGATGGGTGGGACAGAAGGAACACTGTCTGGGTAAAGGGGGCCTTGAGAGGCAAGGAAGTCCTCCTCTTCCTGCCTCTGTTCTGCCTCAAGTGCCCTGTCCATTATTCCACGCAGCGTGTGCTCTAACAGGTGGACAAGTGGTACAGTGTCACTGATGCATGCACTGTCACTGCTCACCATCCTCGTGGCCTCCTCAAATGGTGCCAGGACAGTGCATGCATCCCTGATCATGCCCCACTGGCGTGGAGAAAAAAAACCAAGCTCCCCTGACCCTGTCCTGGTGCCGTAGTCGCACAGGTACTCATTGATGGCCCTCTGCTGCGTGTGCAGCCGCTGCAGCATGGCCAACGTTGAGTTCCACCTGGTGGGCATGTCACATATAAGGCGGTTCTTGGGCAGGTTCAACTCCTTTTGCAGCTCAGCCAGGCGAGCACTGGCATTATAAGATCTTCGGAAATGCACACAGACTTTCCTGGCCTGCCTCAGGACATCCTGTAAGCCCGGGTACCTGCCCAAGAACCGCTGCACCACCAGGTTAAGGACGTGAGCCACACAGGGCACATGGGTCAGTTGTCCCTGTCGGAGGGCGGAGAGGAGGTTGGTGCCATTGTCGCAAACCACCATTCCTGGCTTAAGCTGGCGTGGCGTCAACCACCTCTCGGCCTGGCCCTGCAGAGCAGACAGGACCTCTGCCCCAGTGTGGCTTCTGTCCCCCAAACACACCAGCGCAAGCACGGCATGGCATCTTTTTGCCTGCGTACTTGCGTAGCCCCTTGAACGCCTACGGAGCACCGCTGGTTCAGAGGACAAAGCACAGGAAGAGGCCATGGAGGAAGAAGAAGAGGAGGGGGTGGAGGAGAGAGGTGTGTCACAACCAGTAGTAGCATTTTGGAGGCGTGGCGGTGGAACAACCTCCAACACTACTGCACCTTGTCCTGCATCCTTCCCAGCTGCCAAAAGAGTGACCCAATGGGCCGTGAAAGAAAGGTAACGTCCCTGTCCATGCCTGCTGGACCATGAGTCAGCGGTAATATGCACCTTACCGCTGACCGCCCTGTCCAGCGAGGCCAAGACATTGCCTTCCACATGCCGGTAGAGAGCCGGAATAGCCTTCCGTGAGAAAAAGTGGCGTTTGGGAACCTGCCACTGAGGAACCGCACATTGCACAAACTCACGGAAGGGGGCCGAGTCTACCAACTGAAAAGGCAGCAGTTGAAGCGCTAGCAATTTTAGCCAAGCTAGCATTCAACCGCTGGGCATGTGGATCGCTGGGAGTGAACTTCTTTCGACGGTCCAGCAGCTGGGGCAGGGAAATTTGCCTGCTAGAATCGGACGTCGGTGTACTGCTAGCAGAGTGGCCGCAACTACTTGGCTGTGACACACCTAATTCTACACCTTCATTCCTCTCAGTGCATGTTTCAGAGAGGACTGAAGTTATAGTGGGGTTGGAGATCCCAGCTGATGCGGTGCAAGGAGAGGTCCGCTTTGTTCTTTGGTGTGGGTCTTTGAGGTAGGCTTGCCAACGAGCTGCATGGCAGGTCAACATATGTCTGGTCAGGCATGTGGTACCCAAGCGGCTGATGTTTTGGCCACGCGATATATGCTTGAGACATATGTTGCAAACAGCAGCTGTGCGATCTGATGCACTAGCCTCAAAAAAGGCCCACACCAAAGAACTTTTTGAATGACAGGCAGAGGCAGCGCCCTGCACAGGCGGAGCTCTGGGGTGTGATTCCGTCGGTGTACTGCCCTTACGCTGGCCACCAAAGGGCATCCTGCCTCGTTGATGTGCCTCCTCCTCATCCTCCTCCTCCTCCTCTCTCCTATTAGGCACCCACGTGGAGTCAGTGACCTCATCATCCCCTCCCTCCTCATCACTGGAGCCAATCTGGCAGTATGCTGCAGCTGCTGGAACATGACTGCCAGATTGGTGTCCTTCTTGAGCATCCCCTCTGTCTGCTCTCACGCTACTGCCTTCCTCTAGCTGGGTTTCATCATCAGACCCTTCGAAACGCTGGGCATCCTCCTGGAGCATGTACCCAACACTGTGCTCAAACAGTTCGGGGGACTCCTCAGGAGGAGGACATGGTGAGTCTAGGGAAGGAGTGACTGATGATGAGTCTGACATTGATACCAGGGAAGAGGACGCTTTGGCAGCTGCTTTGCCAGTACCCTGAGCCTGGGTGAGAGAGGATGAGGAGGAGGGCTTGGTCATCCACTCTACCAAGTCTTCGGCATGATGTGGCTCAACATGTCCAGCTGCCGAAAAGGACAAGCGTGTCCCATGGCCATGTGCTGATGACAATGCACCGCGTCCACGACCAGCACTGTTGCCCCCAGACACAGAGCCTGCTTGCCCTCTTTTATTGCCTCCTGACTGTCTGCCTCTCCTTGTTTGCCTTCCAGACATTCTAATGGATGGCCTGCAGGGAGATGGGGAAAAAAAGCAATAAGGGCTACCTTCAGGTGTCCTTCTCTGTCCCTTTACTTAAGGATTTCTAAATATGGTTGAGGATGATTGCTTTCGCACAGAATAGCACAATGACAATTACCCTGACTGTCCAAAAAACAAGGATTTCAAAGATGGTTGATGAGGAACGCTTTAGCACAGTATAGCACAATGAGAATTTCCCTCACTGTCCTTCCCTGTCCCTACAAACAAGGTTTAGCACAGTAAAACACACTGACACTCTCCCTACCTATAGTTTTCTGTCCCTATAAAAAAAAAAAATTTTAACGACCGCTCACTGTATATATACGTCGGCACAATGGCACCGACAGGCACAATCACGTAGAGCATACGTGATTGCCTTTGTACAGTTGGGGGGTCCGATCGGACCCCCCTTCTGTACAGTGAGCGGTCGGAATTAGTCTGGGAGCGTTCCGAGATGGGGGGGCGGCCGTTCGATTCCGACCACCCCCCCGCGATCGCTCCCGGCGAATAGAAATGCCTCCTGTCTGTGTACTGTTTACACAGATAGAGAAAGCAGGAGGAAGTGATGTCATCTCCTGTGCGGCGCTCACATATACCGAGCGTCGTACAAGAGAAGACACACAGGTCAGTGCACTAACACTACACTAACACCAGCACACATAGGCACATAAATCGCCCCCCCCAGCCCCCCCAGATCACCCCCCAGTCACAGTGTCACTGATTGCAGTGACCATTTATTTACTGATCACTGCAATCAGTGACATTTGTGACTGTAAAAGTGTCACTACATTTAGTTTTAGGTCCAGTGTAGCCCTCTAACCCCCCCCCCTAATAAAGGTTTAACCCCTTGATCACCCCCCAGATAACCCTTTCACCCCCTAGCACCGCCGTCGCTTGGCGATCATTTTTCTGATCGCTGTCTTGGCGTCGGTGATGCTGATCGGTAGCCAGTATTTTTTTTTAGGTTCGCCGCAGGTTTTTATAGCGTCGGGTACCCCCATAAATTATCTAATAAAGGTTTAACCCCCTTGATCGCCCCCCAGGTAACCCTTTCACCCCCTATCACCACTGTCACTAAGCAATTGTTTTTCTGATCGCTGTCTTGGCGTCGGTGATGCAGATCGGTACCCAGTATTTTTTTTAGGTTCGCCGCAGGTTTTTATAGCGTCGGGTACCCCCATAAATTATCTAATAAAGGTTTAACCCCCTTGATCGCCCCCCAGGTAACCCTTTCACCCCCTATCACCACTGTCACTAAGCAATTGTTTTTCTGATCGCTGTCTTGGCGTCGGTGATGCAGATCGGTACCCAGTATTTTTTTTAGGTTCGCCGCAGGTTTTTATAGCGTCAGGTACCCCCATATATTATCTAATAAAGGTTTTAACCCCCTAATTGCCCCTAGTTAACCCTTTCACCAGTAATCATCATATAAGTGTTACGGGTGACGCTGGTTAGTTCGTTTGCTTTTTATAGTGTCAGGGCACCCGCCGTATATAACCCAATAAAGGTTTAACCCCCTGATCGCCCGGCGGGTGATATCAATTAGGTTTTAGCGTCAGAGAGGGTCTGCGTCACACCCCAGGCAGCGTCAGGTTAGTGCCAGTAACGCTAACACCCACGCGTGAAGCATACACCTCCCTTAGTGGTATAGTATCTGAACAGATCAATATCTGATCTGATCAGATCTATACTAGCGTCCCCAGCAGTTTAGGGTTCCCAAAAACGCAGTGTTAGCGGGATCAGCCCAGATACCTGCTAGCACCTGCGTTTTGCCCCTCCGTCCAGCCCAGGCCACCCAAGTGCAGTATCGATCGATCACTGTCACTTGCAAAACACAACACACATAACTGCAGCGTTCGCAGAGACAGGCCTGATCCCTGCGACTCCAGTGCTGTAGGAGGTGATTTCACCACCACAGTTAAAAAAAAAAAGAAGCAAATATGCCGAAGCATTGGGGCAGCAGGGGCGGAGGAGCGATTTTGCTCCTAATGCCGCGTACATACGGTCGAAATTCCGACGGAGGCTTGCCCGTGGAAAAGTCCGACCATGTGTGTGCGGCATAACTTTTTTGCGGGAGGATGCCCCCATGCTTCGGCATATATAAATGGTGCATGTATGCCCATCATTAGAAGTGGGTGGATGAAGGGCGGTATTCTAATGGTGGGCATACCCACCGATCAATCTCTTTTTTCGTTCAGCCACCTGGCTGCATGAAAAAAAAAGATTACAATACATGTCCAACAAGGACCAGCAACGTACTGGTATGTTGCTGGACTTTGAATGGTTATACCAGATTGATGCCTGCGGGTTTAGGTATCATCTTGGTATCATTCTTTTCAGCCAGCGGCCGGCTTTAATGTAAAAGCAACCCTAGTGGCTAATTAGCCTCTGGACTGCTTTTACAAGCAGTGGGAGGGAATTTCCCCCCCCCCCGGATATAAAAAGCGCCATTGGGAAATTGGGAAAGCATTTTATCACACCGATCTTGGTGTGGTCAGATGCTTTGAGGGCAGAGGAAAGATCTAGGGTCTAGACCCCAGTTTTTTCAAAAAGAGTACCTGTCACTACCTATTACTATCATAGGGGATATTTACATTCCCTGAGATAACAATAAAAATGATAAAAAAAAAAAACATGGAAGGAACAATTTAAAAATAAAATAAAAAAGCAAAATGAATAATAAAAAAAAAAAAAAAGCACCCCTGTCCTGCCCTGCTCTTGCCCAATGGCGAACGCAAGCGTCGGTCTGGCGTCATATGTAAACAGCAATTGCACCATGCATGTGAGGTATCACCGCGAAGGTCAGATCGAGGGCAGTAATTTTAGCAGTAGACCTCCTCTGTAAATCTAACGGGGTAACCTGTAAATGCTTTTAAAAATGTATGTAGTTTGTCGCCAATGCGCGTTTGTGCGAAATTTTAAAGCATGTCGTGTTTGGTATCTATGTACTCGGCCTAAGATCATCTTTTTTATTTCATCAAACATTTGGGCAATATAGTGTGTTTTAGTGCATTAAAATAAAAAAAAGTGTGTTTTTTCCCCAAAAAATGCGTTTGAAAAATCGCTGCGCAAATACTGTGTGGAAAAAAAAAATGCAACACCCACCATTTTATTCTGTAGGGCCTTTGCTTTAAAAATATATATAATGTTTGGGGGTTCAACATAATTTTCCTGCAAAAAAAAATATGTTTTCATGTAAACAAAGTGTCAGAAAGGGCTTTGTCTTCAAGTGGTTAGAAGAGTGGATGTAAGCTTCCTAATGTTGTGTATAAAATGCCAGAACAGTTCAAAACCCCCCCAAATGACCCCATTTTGGAAAGTAGACACCCCAAGCTATATACTGAGAGGCATGTCGAGTCCATGGAATATTTTATATGTTGACACAAGTTGCGGAAAAAAGACAATTTTTTTTTTTTTTTGCACAAAGTTGTCACTAAATGATATATTGCTCAAACATGCCATGGGCATATGTGGAATTACACCCCAAAATACATTCTGTTGCTTCTCCTGAGTACGGGGATACCACATGTGTGAGACTTTTTGGGAGCCTAGCCGCGTACGGGACCCCAAAAACCAATCACCGCCTTCAGGCTTTCTAAGGGTGTAAATTTTTGATTTCACTTCTCACTGCCTATCACAGTTTCGGAGGCCATGGAATGCCCAGATGGCACAAACCCCCCCCCCAAATGACCCCATTTTGGAAAGTAGACACCCCAAGCTATTTGCTGAGAGGTATTGTGAGTATTTTGCAGATCTCGCTTTTTGTCACAAAGTTTTGAAAATTGAAAAAAAAAAAAATTCTTTCTTCATTTTCAAAAACAAATGAGAGCTGTAAAATACTCACCATGCCTCTCAGCAAACAGCTTGGGGTGTCTACTTTCCAAAATGGGGTCATTTTGGGGGGGTTTTGTGCTATTTTGGCATTTTATGGCCTTCGAAACTGTGATAGGTAGTGAGGAGTGAAATCAAAAATTTGCGCCCTTAGAAATCCTGAAGGCGGTGCTTGGTTTCCGGGGTCCCGTACGTGGCTAGGCTCCTAAAAAGTCCCACACATGTGGTATTCCCGTACTCAGGAGAAGCAGCAGAATGTATTTTGGGGTGCAATTCCACATATAACCATGGCATGTTTGAGCAATATATCATTTAGTGACAACTTTTTGTAATTTTTTATTTTTTTTTGTCATTATTCAATCACTTGGGACAAAAAAAAAATATTCAATGGGCTCAACATGCCTCTCAGCAATTTCCTTGGGGTGTCTACTTTCCAAAATGGGGTCATTTGGGGGGGTTTTGTACTCCCCTGCCATTTTAGCACCTCAAGAAATGAGATAGGCAGTCATAAATTTAAAGCTGTGTAAATTCCAGAAAATGTACCCTAGTTTGTAAACGCTATAACTTTTGCGCAAACCGATAAATATACACTTATTGACGTTTTTTTTACTAAAGACATGTGGCTGAATACATTTTGGCCTAAATGTATGACTAAAATTGAGTTTATTCGATTTTTCTTATAACAAAAAGTAGAAAATATCATTTTTTTTCAAAATTTTCGGTCTTTTTCCGTTTATATCGCAAAAAATAAAAATCGCAGAGGCAATCAAATACCATTAAAAGAAAGCTCTATTTGTGGGAAGGAAAGGACGCAAATTTTGTTTGGGTACAACATTGCATGTCCACACAATTTACAGTTAAAGCAGCGCAGTGCAAAATTCTGAATTCACCTCTGGTCCTCTAGCTACCAAATGGTCCGGGGCTTAAGTGGTTAAAGATGGTTGATGAGGAATGCTTTAGCACAGTATAGCACAATGAGAATTTCCCTCACTGTCCTTCCCTGTCCCTACAAACAAGGTTTAGCACAGTAAAACACACTGACACTCTCCCTACCTATCCTTCTCTTTCCCTAAACTAAAGGAATCCAGGTTAAGCAAGAAAAAAAAATGTCACTGTCCCTGCCTATGCTTCTCTTTCCTTGCTCCGGAACACACTACACTAGGCCGCCGTGCTGGCGGCCTTTTATAGTGTGGGGCGTGTACTAAACACCCTCAGCAATAATTGGCCACAGGCATCCTGCCTGTGGCCAATCATTGCTCTCCTCGCTGCCGGCGCTGTGATTGGCCAAGCATGCGGGGTCACAGTGCATGCTTGGCCAATCACAGCGCCTGGATGACACTGCGATGGCGTAGTGCATTGTGGGCCGCGAATTAGGCGCGAACGGCCCAAATCGTTCGTTGTTCGGCGAACGATCGAACAGCCGATGTTCGAGTCGAACGTATGTTCGACTCTAACACCGAGCTCATCCCTACTGGTGACACAAGCCGCATGTGTAATTCGGAGTTGGCCTTTTCCTGTGACTAGGGCTGTAACTAACGATTATTTTCATAATCGATTAGTTGGCCGATTGTTTCAATAAAAAAAAAAGTAATTTCTCTTATCCATGGACCGACATGGCGGCTCTTATTCACTGAACGTGTGGGTTATGTCCCTGCTTGCAGGAGAAGACCTAGGCAGAATGTGAGATGTTATACATACATTCTAAAAGCCAGAGCTGAACAGCCCCGCCCAGGGGGCGGTCCCTCCGGACATAACCCACCCCCTGCAGTCAGTAGACCTCAGTTTTTTTTCTGCCTAGCAGAAGAAGACGTGGCTCTCTCAGGAGCCTGTCTCCTGGAAGATTTTACTTTAATTTTTATTCCTTTGGGAATTTTATTTTATTTTTGAGACCTTCAATCAACTGTTGGCTGGGCAACAGGTTTGGTACACTAGTATCCTCGTAGGCTTCCCTGTCCGACCATCGAGCGTGCTGATCCTCGCCTTGTGTGCGTGAGACTCAGTTCACGACATGCCCCATGACTCCAGGGGTGGCCGGGTTGCTTTCATGCTCCCACGGTCCTCTCAAGATTGAACAGTACCTGACGGACTGTTTCTCTCGCGGTGGACCGGGCCGACAGCTACGGAGTACGACTCTGTGATAGGTCTGTCAGAAACACACCAGTGGGTCCCTCAGGGGACGGGTAAGTAGTCTCTCCTGCCACAGGTGAGTACAAACTGCTGTGTGTGTTTCTCTGTGGGGGATTTTCCCTGTCTCCCCTGTGTTTTATTGTCACTCTATCACCATTGCCGCTGGGGGTCATACTGTCCTGGGGGGGAGGGGCTCATGCTAGTCTGCATATTGCTGGGGGCTTTTTGTGATATTTTGGGGCCTGGGCGCCGATTTTTGCGCTGTGTGTGTGCTGTGGTGTGTTACATTTATCTGCGCATGGCGGCCATTTTGCCGCGGATCGCCTCAGTGAAGTGCGGCGGACATTTTCTTGTAGCCCGCGCGCATTTCAGCACTAGTTTGGCCTCTATCGCAGCTGTACACAGCGCAAATCTCCTCACAATCTCCCCACAGCTCACTCGCGTTGACACAGCGCCGTACAGACAACGTAACTGAGCGGTCCTGGTCCGGTGAGTTCCCTGGGCGCCCCTCAGTCGGCACAGCCTGTGGGTGGACTTTTGTTTATCTGAGGAGTCTCAGAGAGGGGCAACATGGAGTCAGTGTCACAGCTTCCCCTTGCATGAGGCAACAGGCAGTGCTCCAGCACCTGCGGTCCCTAGGGACCAGTTGTCGGCAGTCCTGGAATCATTCTGACCAGGAGGGAAGCAGTGTGTGAGCGCAAGTGAGCAAAAAAGCCCCTCTCCCCACTTTATTTAAAAAAAATAAAAAAAAATATTAAGGGGGTGTGCGCTGATTCAGATATGGGCCTAGCCACTACCGCTCAGGACCCTAGCTCTGAATATTTGGTTTTGAACAGGAAATTTCTTGCAAGGAAGACTCCAGTTTTGAGTCAGTAAATGACAGGGCACTTGTTAAGTGAACTCATTGCTGCGGTGAGGGACACTCTCAAGCTGAATGCTGCGGATGCAGAACCTCAGGTGGACAGTCTCCTTGGTTCTTTAAGGCCGGGCCTTCTAAAAAGGTTTTTCCAAATGTACCTTACTTTGACCAGCTCATTGATAAGGTCTGGGAAAAAGCCGCAGAAGACTTTTATGGTCCCACGGCGTTTGTCTATCAGATACCCCTTGAAGATGCCCTACTTAAAACGTGGGCTTCTCCCCCAGTGGTTGACCCTCCAATCGCCCGGTTGAACAAGGCCACCACTCTCCCGATGGAGGGGACTCCTGTATTTAAGGACCCTGCTGACAGGAGGTCAGAAGTGGTGAGCAGAGCCATGTTTGTCTTGTTGGGGTCCGCCCTACGGCCTGTGGTAGCGGCGACCCTTGTGTCTCAGGCACTTACGGGATGGGCAAAAAATTTTGCACCAGACTGTACAGAAGCATATTCTTCCTCCAGACACTATTGCTCTGGCCCACCAAATGGTGCAGGGCCTGGTTTAGGTTGCGACGCCACGTTAGACGCGGCCCCTAATATTCAGGGCCTCTGTCTCGGCGGTGGTATTGCGTCATCTTATCTGGCTGAAATGCTGGTCTGCTGACCTAGCCTCTAAGGAAGCTTCTGACGGATTTACCATTTAAAGGTGGTAGCCTTTTAGGTGCTGCGCTGGATGACATCATCAAGGATGTCACGGGAGGTAAAAGCACGCTTTTTCCTCAGTCTAGCTAGGGTAAGGAGGCCCGCCGTAAGCAGGGTCCTTCCTTTCCAGCAAAAAAGGTTTTTTTTCGTCAGTCCACGTGTAGGCCCTCCCAGACTGACAGCGGTGCGGCTGGTGGACACACGCGCCCCTGGGTGCGTAAGCCAAACAAGCCCGCCTCCGCGTGAAGTCTTGCCCCCACCCGACTCTGGGGTAGGGGGGACGACTTTGCAGGTTCACGGATCGGTGGACCTCCCGGATCTCTGACCGGTGGGTGTGCGAGATGATCACCTCAGGATAGGTTTCCGTTCCTGGCCCCGGACAGATTCTTCCCTCGAATCTTGAATCTTCCTCTCCTTCCTGCCCGTCGGGGGCTATCCAGGATTGATCAGGTCCGGAGTGATTGTGCCAGTTCCGTCACAGGAGAGGTTTCAGGGATTCTACTCTAATCCGTTTGTTGTCCCAAAAAGATACTCTGCCAAAGGGATTTTCTGACGACCTTGGACATCAAGGACGCCTACTTGCATGTTCCGATCTGCGCAAGTCACGAGAAGTTTCTGCGCTTGCGATCGGTGAAGTCCACTATCAATTTGTGGCTCTTCCTTCGGCCTAGCCTTGGCACCGAGGGTGTTCTCCAAGGTGCTTGCGCTGGTTCTAGCTTTGAGACGGTGAGGCATCGCTGTCGTGGGCTATCTGGACGACCTTCTTCTCAGAGCAGAAAGTGGCTCAGAATTAGAAGACAGTATGACTATCGTTAGTTGGACCCTCAGGGACTTCGGGTGGCTCCTGAACATTCCTGACTCAGCATCTGGAGTATCTAGGTCTGATTCTGGACTCCTTGGAGGCAAAGGTATTCCTACCTCCGGGGAAGTTACTGACACTTCAGTCTGCAGTGCGTGTGCTGACATCCCGAAAATGGTCATCAATCCGTTTTTGCATGAGAGTCCTGGGGCTCATGGTGGCCTCTTTCGAGGCCGTTCCGTATGCCCAATCACACACCAGGGTATTGCAGAAGGAGATCTTGTTCACTTGGGACAAATCCCCGTTGTCTTTGGATCTTCCGATCCCGGTGAGTCACCTGGTCAGGGCGTCCCTGACATGGTGGTTGGGGTCCCCGGCTCTTCGGTCCGGGAAGTCGTTCCTCCCCATCCAATGGACGGTGTTCACTACGGACGCCAGCCTGAAGGGCTGGGGTGTAGTCTGGGGAGTCCTGTCGGCCCAAGGGCTTGGACTCCGGACGAAGCCCGCTTACCGATCAATGTTCTGGAAATACGGGCCATCAGACTGCCTCTCCTCGTGATCTGAGAGATTGCAGGATCGCTCCATTAGGATCCAGTCGGACAACGTCACGGCGGTGGCGTATGTCAACCATCAAGGGGGGACTCGGAGCTCAGCTGCGGCTTCTGAGGTCGCCGTATCCTGAAGTGGGCTAAAAGAAGCGTGCCGGCATGGACAATTGGCAGGCGGACTATTTGAGTCGCCAGACGCTGGACCAGGGAGAGTGGTCCTTGCACCCGGAGGTATTTCAACTCCTTTGACGACAGTGGGGCATGCCGGATGTGGACCTGATGGCCTCTCGACTCAATCGCAAGGTGTCGAGGTTTGTGGCCAGATCCAGGGATCCTTGGGGCGGATGCCTCAGAGGCGTTAGTGGCCCCATGGAGTCATTATCACCTGATATACGTTTATCCTCCGCTGCAGTTGCTCCCTCGCCTGCTGCGCAGGGTGGCGACCGAGGGAATTCCGGTGATCCTCATTGGTCCGGATTGGCCTTGGCGTCACTGGTACGCCGATCTGGTAGTCTCGTCGCGGAGTTTCCCTGGCGGTTGCCAATAAGGGAGGACCTTCTGTCTCAAGGTCCTATATTTCATCCTGCTTTACAGTCTCGGGCTTTAACGGCATGGCTGTTAAAAGCCAGGTGTTGAGATACCGAGGTCTCTCGGACTCTGTCATTTCGTCCATATTAAGGGCACGGAAGTCTTCCTCCAGAATGATCTATCACACGTACCTAGAAAGCTTAAATCGCCATGTGCGGAGAGCTGGACTGACGTCCTCTGACGTATTCCGTCCCTAGAATCCTGCGTTTCCTGCAGTATGGAGTGGCCCAAAAGCTCGCTTTGAGTATCATTAAGGGTCAGATTTTGGCCTTGGCCGTCTTCTTTCAGCGACCACTAGCGGGTCATTCCTTGGTTAGCACCTTTGTGCAGGGGGTTCGCCATGTGCTCCCTGTCAAGTCTCCTCTTCCCCCGTGGGATCTGAATTGGTACTCTCGGTTCTCAAGGAACCTCCTTTTGAGAATATCAGAGGTATTCCCCTCTTGACTTTGTCTCTGAAGGTGGCCCTTTTTAGTGGCAATCACTTTTGTTAGACGAGTGTCTGATATGGCGGCCTTGTCCTGCAAGTCGCCATATTTAGTCATCCATAAGGATATTGGCGGTGTTGCATCCACTACTTTCATCGCATCCCCAGAGAGTTTGCGCTACACACATTGGATGTGGTACGAGCCTTGCGGGTGTACCTGTCTGCTACTGCTTCTATTCGGAAGTCTCACTCACTGTTTGTGACTGTCTCTGGTCCAAAACAGGGCCCGGCGGTTTCGTCTGCCACCATTTCTAGGTGGATCAGACAGACCGTCATTCAAGCCTATGCTCTCAAGGGGCGGGCGCCTCCCTTTCCGGTTACGGCGCATTCCACCAGGGCAATTAGTGCTTCCTGGGCTTTCCGACATCAAGCGTCGGTTGCACAAGTGTGCAAGGCGGCGACCTGGTCGTCTGTTCATACCTTTTTCCATGTTTTTTATAAGGTTGATGTGGCTGCATCTTCGGATGCTTCCTTCAGCCGCAAGGTGTTGCAGGCCGCTGTTGAAAGTTGCAACTCCTCCGTTGAGGAGCTCTGCCTTGTTTGGAGTGAAGTTTTTTGGTTTTTCCATTTTATACTGCTCCCATCCCTCTTGACACTGCTTTGGGACATCCCACGTTGAGTGAATAAGAACCGCCGTGTCGGTCCATGGATAAGAGAAAATAGGATTTTTGTACTCACCGTAAAATCCTTTTCTCTGACATCCATGGACCGACACAGCACCCACCCTTCCTTTTTAAGTTTGTACTGCTTTGTTACGAACTGAGGTCTGCTGACTGCAGGGGGTGGGTTATGTCCGGAGGGACCGCCCCCTGGGTGAGGCTGTTCAGCTCTGGCTTTTAGAATGTATGTATAACATCTCGCATTCTGCCTAGGTCTTCTCCTGCAAGCAGGGACATAACCCACACGTTCAGTGAATAAGAGCCGCCGTGTCGGTCCATGGATGTCAGAGAAAAGGATTTTACGGTGAGTACAAAAATCCTATTTTTGCTGCGATTTGCATTATATTATTTTGGCCAATTTGTTGTTGGGCAGATTAAAAAACACAAATTGCCACAAAAACGCATTACATGCTTTTCTACAGCTACTCCATTGAAGTATATTGAAACAAAATAGCACTTTTGCGTTTAAAAATAAAAAAAAGGCCTTGCACTTTCCAAATATGCAGCAGCTGAAAAAATCATGGATGTGAACGTGTCCCATAGAAAACCATGTCCAGTAAATGCACTGTAGTGTTTCTGCAAAAAGCACCTAAAAACAGGTGTGACCCAGGCCTGAGATGTTTAGTAACATAATGGGGTTAAAAAAACTAAAATTGGTACAAAAAGAGCAAATGATCGTTACTGTAAGGGGTTCATCTTTTACTGTGGGACAGTAACTGTAATATTTACAGTAGCGATTTGCTCTTTTTGTACTATAAAGGGCTAATTTTAGGTTTTTTTTCTTTTTTTTTTTTTTTTAACCCCATATGTTACTGGCCAATTAATCGATTATGAAAATGGTAATCGATTAATTTCATAATCGATTAGTTTCAGCCCTACCTGTGACGCAGGAGCATTGGTCACAGCTGTTAGATTCTACATGAGACTGGGTGTTTGTGAATCTACTAGTGCCATAACACCTATTATACTTGTAAGTGTCGAACGTTCCACAAGGGAAATGATTTTGTCTTGGGAATTCTAGATTCACTTAGCTGCTCTTCTGCAATATGTTAGCAGCAAGTAAATAATTACATGAATAAATCTATTCCCCCAGATGTTGCATTCCCTTTACATACTCGAGTATTGATGAATTTGCCGCTTATTTGTGTGTGTGTCAGGCCTGGTTTCCTTTCCTTCCAAGTGTTAAAAGTCATTCTTAAGCCTTCCTTAATGCATTCTCCCCCCCTTTTTTTTTTTTTTGCTTGCCTGATTTTGATCCAGGGCTGCGCTCAAGAGCATTGGCTCCTGCCACTGTCATTTAAACCCAGTGACAGCGGGGGGCAGGGCCCAAGCCATGCTGTCTGTAGTTGCAAGCAGCAGGGCTTAGTCTGCATAAATGCCCCCATAGGAAGCTTCTTCCTTATAGGTACACTCGCAGGAAGAGGTGGAGCTAGATGTGCCGACATGGGACCCCAGAAGAGGATCTGGGCTACTCTGTGCAAAACATTGCACAGAGCAGGTAAGTATAATGAAGAGAAAACCCACAAAGGTTTACAATCTCTTTATTGCATGTTTTGTCTCTGGAGGTGGACTGTCCCTCAGTGTCATGTCCAGCGCATATTATACTCGCCTGCTCTGTGCAGTGGTCTTGCACAGAGCAGTCCTGATCCGCCTATTCGTGGGTGCCCCATCGGCACTACTGGCTCCTCCCTAGAGTGCCCCAATTGCAAGCTATATTGAATATTACCCCCAGGACAAAATGAAATCCTTGGTTTATTTAAAGGGGTTGTAAAGGTAAAAGTTTTTTCACCTTAATGCATTCTATTCATTAACCACCTCCCTACTGTGCACGAAAACCCCCTTCCTGCCCAAGCCATTTTTCAGCTTTCAGCGCTGTCACACTTTAAATGACAATTGCGCGGTCGTGCGACGTGGCTCCCAAACAAAATTTGTGTCCTTTTTTTCCCACAAATAGAGCTTTCTTTTGGTGGTATTTGATCACCTCTGCGGTTTTTATTTTTTGCGCTATAAACAAAAGAAGAGCGTCCAGTTTGGAAAAAAACACTATTTTTTACTTTTTGCTATAATAAATACCCATTTTTTTTTTTAAATCAAATTTTCCTCAGTTTAGGCCGATACGTATTCTTCTACATATTTTTGGTAAAAAAAAAAAATCGCAATAAGCGCGTATTGATTGGTTTGCGCAAAAGTTATAGCGTGCACAAAATAGGGGATAGATTTATAGCATTTTTATTTTTTTATTAGTAATGGCGGCGATCTGCGATTTTTTTTATTTTTATTTTTATTGTGACTGCGATATTGCGGCAGACACATCGGACACTTTTGACACATTTTTGGGACCATTCACGTTTATACAGCGATCCCTGCTATAAAAATGCATTGATTACTGTATAAATGTGATTGGCAGGGAAGGGGTTAACCACTAGGGGGCGGGAAGGGGTTAAATATGTTCCCTCAATGTGTTCTTACTGTGGGGGGAGGGGACTGACTGGGGGAGGTGACTGACTGGTTGTCCCTATGTACAAGGGACACACCATCAGCCTCCTCTCCCTCACAGGACGTGGATCTCTGTGTTTACACACAGAGACCCACTTTCCTGCTCGTTTCCCGGGCAATCGCGGCCGCCGGGCACGCGCACCGGGGCCTTGTGAACGCGGCGGGCGCGCGCCGCTGGCGGCGAGCGCGCGCCTTCTAGCTCGTTTTAAAGGGAGGACGTCATATGGCGTCCTCCCAGAACGAGAGTATCCTCCGCCCGCCGTCAATTGACAGTGGGCGGGGGACAAGTGGTTAAGGTGAAAAAACATCCGACAATACCGGCTCCCCCTGGCCCCCTGTTTAGCTTACCTGACCCCTCGAAAGTCCCGCGCTCGCCCCCGACATCCTCTTCGCCGCTCAGCCTGGCCGTTGATTGGTTACAGTGGATGGATTGAAAGCAGCGCAGCCATTGGCTCGCGCTGCTGTCAATCACATCCAATGACGTGGCGCGCCGGGGGGCGGGGCCGAGTGATGCAGTGAGCGGCAATAGTGATCCTTTAATGCTCTTTTCAGTATTCATGTTTCTGTGCATTGTGCAAATTCTTTGTTGTGGAGCTGCCTTGTGCATAAAAGAACACTTCCTTAACTTTGCTTAACAAGCTTAGGGTTCATGCACAGAGAACCTTTTGCCAACTCTTCCTAAAAGTGTTTCCTCCTGGCAGCAGCGTTTTGCCTGAAACGCCTGGCGCTTGTAAACGTGTGTAACGCATTCAGGCACGTTTCCAGGCATCAAGCGCTTGGGCATGCATTTCATTTATTTTATTGGCCCAAAAATTGTATTCTGGCCAATGAAATTTAAATTAACACTGAAGCGCTAAATGTGCCTAGCATTAACACGTTGCACGCATTTAGAACCGTCAAGGGCGTGGGACGTTTTTTTTTATTTTTATTTTTTTTATATGCCAAACCTCCGCTGCTCCATGGATTTTATTTTTTTATTTTTTGCTGCACTAAACGCCTCTTCCTCTAAATGCCTCTAAAACCCTTTGTGTGCATTGACACATAGACTAACATGCAGGGGCATTTAGAGGCAGGAAACCCCAGAAGCCTCTAGGAGGAACTGAAAAAACATTGTGTGCATGAGGCCTTATAGAATAGTTTATCTCTAATGTGACTTACAATTGCAGTTGTGTAGGCAAACATTTTACTAACGACTAGGAAAACTGGCTGCACAAATCTTGGAAGTTTATTTATGTATCCTTTTGACGATGTACAGAATGCAGTGTCAGCTTAATAACTGTCTGATCCATCTGCATTTCTTGTTTGCAGGATGAAACCGGTGCCTATATAATAGACCGGGACCCCACATACTTTGGGCCAGTGTTAAACTATTTGAGACACGGGAAACTGGTGATAAACAAAAACCTAGCAGAAGAAGGTAAGCTATTAAAGTATCCCCCACCCTTTAAGTGTGTGTATATAATGAGCTGCTACACAAATGGAATTCAAAGCATTTGTATTTGTCCGTTCAGTCCTGAGATTTGCATAGCTAAGGTGGGCACCACTTTGTTACCATTGGGCAACTGAACTTTCAGTTTAAGTGTGCTAAATACTTTTTCAGGTACATCAAAACAAAATGTTCTGGATGAATCCTCTGCACGCTGCTATATAGTCCCTTTTTCTTCTAGCAAACCTTGCACAAAAACAGGGATTTTTAGTTTGCATACATTGCAATACATGTTTATGGTGGCCAGGTGCATCAAAGCAATTCCAAATAGACTTGACACAAGCTGTAGGAGAGGTACAGGTCTGGTAACGGACCTGGACTATGCAATAGAAATGATAAAGATATAGACATATAAAGATATGGATATATTGGTGCTCAAATCCCAATACCCTATTTCTCTTGCGTAGACCTGTAGCTTTCTTACAACTTGTGTCTGTTTGCTCTATATTGGCACTATATCCACTGTTTGCCGAGTAGGGACTGGCCAGAGAGGGACTTTGATGCAGTTGGCCAACTTAAACATGTATTGCAATGTTACATAGGTTGAAAAAGACACAAGTCCATCTAGTTTCTCCAAAAAAAATACAATCCCATATACACAATCCTTCACCCACAGTTGATCCAGAGGAAGGTGAAAAACCCCAGCAAAGCATGATTAAATTTGCTACAGCAGGGGATAAAATGCCTTCATGATCCCCTGAGAGGCAATCCGATTTTCCCTGGATCAACTTTACCTATAAATGTTAGTACCCAGTTATATTATGTACATTTAAAAAATAATCCAGGCCTTTTTTTAAAGCAATCTACTGAGCTTGCCAGAACCACCTCTGGAGGGAGTCTATTCCATATTTTCACAGCTCTTACTGTGAAGAAACCTTTAAGTATTTGGAGATAATCTTTTTTCCTCTAGACATAAAGGGTGCCCCCCTTGTTCTCTGTGATGACCTTAAGTTGAATAACTCAACACCAAGTACAATTTTTAAATATAGGGAGAACTCCCGCGCTGTCTAAAAACGAATCTAGGGGGCACTGCTGCAAGACACCTGTGAATCTAATTCAGAGAAACGAATGATAATAATATGAGTGGTGACTGCGCTCTGTGATGGGACAAGAAGTGGAGGGACTGGGGCTAGTAACACATATGGTAAGTTATAAATAATAAATATATAAACAGTATATAGTGTGTAATCACATATAAATTGTGAGTCACAATAAAACAATTTACCATATGTGTCACTAGCCCCAGTCCTTCCACTTCCCTTGTCCCATCACACAGCGCAGTCACCACTCTTTTTTATATTATCAACACCAAGTACACTATATGGACCAATTATGTATTTGTACATGTTGATCATATCCCCCCTTATTCTCCTTTTTTCTCAAATCGCCTTTCAGGACAACCTTGGAGAGAGCGCAGCTCCGCCTCTTTAACCGGAAACACATGCAGCCTTTAAATCCCTCCTCTTCCACCATGGTCTCAGTTATTGTGTTTCCTCTGCCATGGTGGAAGCAGCATGCGGGAACCAGGGAGCTGCGCTCTCTCTCCAAGATTGGAGGGGAGTAAGGCTTACCTTTTTCAGTTGTCTGCCTGGAGTGAAGTGACCATCCCAGCCCCCCCCACCGCAAGTGGGGGGGGTGTTCCGGAGTCACCAGTCTCGCCTGCTCACGGAGCGAAGGACCCACAGGACGCGCAGCGTCTCTGCGCCCGGAATCCCGGTTATGGCTCTGGTGGCCGGGCGGGTGGCGCTGTCAGTCAGCAGTGTGTATCGCATGTCGGTCCGGGTCCCAGCCGGCGTATGACGTCATGTCCGGCAATGCGGCTTCCTGTGGGGGGGCGTGGCGCTCGTGGTTCCAAGCGCCTGGAGCGCAGAGGCCAGGGGGCAGGTCTTTCGACCGGCGCTTCCGTTTCCGGCCACCGTTGATGACGCGGGAACATTTAAAAACCCAGCGTTTTTCCTAAGCCCAGCTGCGATCTCTGCCAGGATGGATCAGAGACGGTCAGCAATGGCGGAAGCAGGCGTCGCAAGCACCGGTCAGGCTCAGGTAAGAGGGGTACAGTGGTGCCTTTTGATCTTATCCCAATGAGCTTATGTTTCTGATTTATTTTTATTTTTTTGTTTTCCTCCCTGAAGGGAGCCTGCTGCTGTTCGGTCAGAAGTTACTTCTTACTGACCTTTACAGCTTGGATTTGGTGGTTGCTTTTTTGTTACACTGCTGGGGACACTCCTTTTCCTGTCTGGTGGCCTAAAATGCATGAAGGTTGATTTAGGTTTAGGACATTAGGCGAGTTTAATGTTTGTCTCGTTTCAGGAAAAAACTGTAGTGAAAACTAAACATTTAAACCCACCAAGCCAGAGGAAGTGTCCCTCCTGCAAGAACCCTCTGAGGGATTCATGGCAAAAAGCAGTGTAGATCATGCATTAAGGACTTGGTTGAAGAGGAAACGTCCCAACAGTACAAGGACCTATTTTCCTCAGTAAGGGAGCTTACAAGCTCTCTCAGTTCAGTTAAAACTTTACTGGTACAAAGTCCAGCAATCCAGGCTGAACCCCAGCAACCACCATCCAGCCCAAGAGCCTCCACCTCTAGACCAGCAGAGAGTGTGGACTCTGGGGATGAAGGGGCAAGTACTCTTCCCTCTCTCAGGGATTCAGATGAGGAGGAAGACGATGGCAGAGCCTCCAGATACAAATTATCCCTAGATGAAGTGGACGATCTGCTAAGAGCAATTTACACCACTTTGGATATTCAGGAGGAAAAAATACAATTATCTGTCCACGATAAAATGTACCAGGTTCTGGATGATTCTAAACCTAGTGTTCCTAGTCCATAGAGTCATATCGGACATGGTTAAGAAAGAATGGAAGGGTCCTGAGAAGGGTCCTTTCCAAGACCCTTAGAAGGTGTTTTCCCTTTAAAAATAAAGACTCAGAGGTTTGGAACAAGAAGTCAGGGGGGAAATGCTGCCTTCCTGCGAGTTTCCCGACGTACAGACCTCGCCTTTGAGGACATAGGAGTATTGAAGGATGCAATGGACAAAAGGGCACACTCCCTTCTGAAAAAAGCATGGGATTCCACATCAGCCAGTCTCAAACATGCTATGGCCTCCACAGTGGTGGCAAGGAACCTAGAATGTTTGGTGGAGAAGCTGATGAGCCATGTAGAGGCTTCCCTCTGATACTAAAAGCAGTTAAGTACATGGCTGATGCATCGGCTGAGTCAATTAAGATGGCAGCAAGATCCTCAGCACTGGTGAATTCAGCTAGGCGTGCAGTCTGGCTAAAAACTTGGTCAGGCGACACAGCCTCCAAGATTAAGCTTTGCGGCCTACCTGTTTTGGGGGATTTTCTTTTTGGACCAGAACTAGAAACGGTCTTGGACGGAACAGCTGACAAAAAGGCTTTCCCTTCCAAAAAAAAACAGACTTTAAAGAATTTTCGTGCTGTTCAGCAGCCCTACAAAAATAGAGAAGACAACAAAAAACGTTGGGTTCCCCAAAAGGGTAAGGGAAGGGGTGGAATTCTTTTTAGATCTCCCCCAGACCAAACCCCTAAAAACAAGTAACAATCTTACCCCAGTGGGGGGAAGATTGTCTGCCTTTCTTCCTCCAATGGAGCCAAATATCCAGAAGTCCCTTTGTAAAAAACATCATTGCACAAGGATACAGTCTGTAATTTTCTGAATGATCTCCGAGCAGATTTGATGTTACAGCCCTCCCACGGGATCAAGAAAAATCCTCCGCTATGATGAGCCTGCTACAGGATCTGATCCAACAGGAAGTAATTGTTCAAGTTCCGAAACAGGAGGGCCGGGGTTTTTATTTGCATATATTCCTGGTAAAAAAACCTTCAGGCAAGTACCGACTGATTCTGAATCTAAATATAATAAACCGATCAATACGGTACAAACGCCTTTGCATGGACACAAGCCATTCCATAACAAAGTTGTTAACTCAGACTGCTTCATGGCATCCCTGGACCTAAGGGATGCCTACCTACATTTACCGATAGCCCTGGCTTCACAACGGTTCCTTCGCCTGGCAATCAATCTCAAGACTTCAGTCTGGCATCTCCAATTCAGGGCTCTGCCGTTCGGACTTTCATCCTCCCCCAGGATATTCACAAAGGTTATGGTGGGAGCCTCTGAAACTGAGGGGGATCTTGGTCATTCCATATTTGGACGACCTATTGTTTTTTGCTGACTCCAGAGATCAGGTTGTGACAAATCTTCAAATGTCGCAGACTCATCTCAAGAGTCTAGGTTGGCTGCTAAATCTAGAAAAGTCAAATCTAGATCCAACTCCGCAGATGAGGTTTCTGGGTTACACCATAAAGTCAGTACTTCAAAACGTGTTTCTTCTTCAGGAAATGATGGAAAAAAATCTATTCTGCAGTGAGTCAGATTCAGACAAATCTCTGTGTCAGTCCGGTCAGCCATGGCAGTATTGGGCCTCCTCACGGCCTCGATCCCAGCTGTACAGTGGGCGAGATCGCATTCCAGACCCCTCCAGATGAAATCTTACAGGTTTGGTCGCACCAGGAGTCACTGGAAAAGCGCTTCAAACTAACCTCAAATGTAAAGGGTCTCTTGTGGGTATTTCCTCTAGACAAACGTCTGACAAGAGATGCAAGTTCCTGGGGTTGGGGAGCTCACCTGGAAGGTCAAACCGCACAAGGGACTTGGTCCAAAGCGGAAGCAAGAAAATCCTCAAACTGGCGGGAATTAAAAGCCATCTTCCTGGGCCTCCTTGCTTTTCAACAGACAGTCAAGGGACATTATGTACAGATACTGTCAGACAACACGACAGCAGTAGCTTACGTGCTCAAACAAGGGGGAACCATGAGCAGAGATCCCATGGAACTAGTCAGTCAGTTGTTGTCCTGGGCGGAGCTAAATGTGATCTTATCAGCAGTTCATCTAAAAGGATCTCAATCTGTTAGCGGATCTTCTAAGCAGAAGTGTGGTGGAGGCAAAATGGAGCCTGAACCAGGAGATTTTTAACATGATCTCCAAGGAGTGGGGGTAACCTCAAGTAGACCTGTTTGCCAGCCAGCAAAATACAAAGGTTCGAGAATTCTCTCTCCACAGAGGGGACCAGGCGGTAGGCATAGACGCTCTAGCACACCCATGGCATTACCAGCTGTGTTACGCCTTTCCCTAATTTCCTCTAATCCCATTAGTCCTAAGAAAGTTCAGGGAAGAAAACACCAACTTGATCCTGATCACTCCCTATTGGCCAAAAAGGCCTTGGTTCGCGACACTTCTAAACTGATGCCGCGTACACACGATCATTTTTCCCGTCGGGGGGAAAAATTACATTTTTTTCTTTTGGACGAGAAAAACGACAGTGCGGGTGCTTTTTGTCATTTTTTCCCGACGGGAAAAACGGCATTAATCACGACGAGAAAAAATCAGAACATGCTCTAATTTTTCTCGTCGTGATTCCCGTCATTTTTTTCCGCTGCAGTTTTCCCATAGGGAAACACTGCCGGGGAGCCTACACACAGTCGTTTTTTTTGACCAAGAAAAAAAATTTCATTTAAAACGCCCGTGTGTAGGTGAACAAGCTGTTCCTCGTTTTTCACGACGATTTTCTCGACTGTGTTTTCACCGTCGAAAAAATCGATCGTGTGTGTACAAGGCAGAAGCCTAAAATCCTCCATGGCAGCTACCATTCAGGAAGGACCTACTAACACGGTCCTGTGAACCATTCGGAAGCAGACAGGCTACACCTGACTGCCTGGCTTCTGAGGAAGGCCTCCTAAATGCCAAAGGACTTTCAGATAAAGTAGTAAAGACCCTACTCTCTACTAGAAAGGAGGTAACTAGGGCTATCTACCTTAAATTGTGGAAGAAGTTCAACTCTTGGTGTTCTTCCAAAAGCCTTAAAGTTCAGAGTCGTTTCAGTTTTGGAATTTCTCCATGAAGGAATGGAGAAAGGACTGGCAGCCAGCACCTTGAAAACACAGGTAGCGGCTCTTTCAGTTTATTTTGAAAAATCTCTGTCCAGAGAAGCTTTAATTTCTAGATTTTTTTTTTTTTTTTTTTTTTTTTTAGGGCACTTGCTCGAAACAGGCCTGTAGCCCTCAAGTTTTTACCAATTGGGATTTATCTATTGTTTTACAGTGTCTCACGGGAGCTCCGTTTGAACCCTTACAAGATACTTCCTTAAAGTTTAGTTTTCAAAACAATTTTTTTAGTTGCCATCACATCGGCAAGAAGAGCCAGTGAGCCCCGGGCTCTGGCAGTTACAGAACCTTTTCTTAAGAGTCTTTTTAGACCGGATGATCCTTCAAACGGATCCACCCTGCCTACCGAAAGTGTCTTCAATTTTCCGTCGGTCAGAAGAAATAATTTGACCTACTTTTTCCTCAGTTCCTTCCAATGCAGGAGAGGAAGCTTTCCATACACTAGATGTGAGAAGATGCCCGCTTCAGTTTCTTTCAGTTACCAAAGAGTTCAGGAAATCAAACACTCTTTTTGTAATCTTTTCAGGCCCCCGCAAAGGCGAAACTCTTCTAAAAGTACGTTGGGCAGATGGCTTGGACAAGCAATTAGAGGCCTATCAAGCTAAAGGAGAAATACCTCCCTCAGGTATTGCTGCTCACTCAACGAGGTCAACGGCAGTTACCTGGGCCGAAAGGGCCGGTGCTACGCCTGATCAGATTTGCAAGGCTGCCACTTGGTCCAACTACTCAACATTTCTCCGACATTATAGGTTGGACTTACTATCCACCACAGATCAAGCCTTCGGCAGGAGGGTACTGCAGGCAGTAGTCCCACCCTAGGGTAAGTTACTCGTTTATCCTCTCCAAGGTTGTCCTGAAAGGCGATTTGAGAAAGGCTTAGTTAGACTTACTGGTGACGGTATTTCTAAGAGCCTTTCAGGACAACCGCTATTTCCCTCCCTAATATATCTTAGAAGTATTGGTTGTGTCTATCATGGTTGTTGTGGTTCTTCTGTGCTTTGTTTTCCAGTTTGTCGGAGACCACACAATAACTGAGGCCATGGTGGAAGAGGAGGGATTTAAAGGCTGCATGTGTTTCCTGTTAAAGAGGCGGAGCTACGCTCTCTCCAAGGTTGTCCCGAAAGGCTCTTAGAAATACTGTCACCGGTAAGTCTAACTAAGCCTTTTCAAGAGAATAAATTCAGTTCCTTAAATCTTTCCTCATTGCTGAGCTCCTTCATGCCGCTTATCGTTTTGGTTGCCCTTCTCTGCACTTTCTCCAGTTCCCCGATATCCTTTTTGAGAACTGGTGCCCAAAACTGAACTGCATATTCCAGATGAGGTCTTACTAATGATCTGTACAGAGGCAAAATTATATCTCTCTGGAGTCCATACTTCTCAATACAAGAAAATGCTTTTATTGAGCTTATGATCTACCAAAACCCCCAGGTCGTTCAGCATCGATTCCTCCAGTTGCACTCCTCCTAGTATGTTTGATGCATACATATTATTAGCCCCCAAGTGCATAACTTTAAATTTTTCAACATTAAACCTCATTTGCGACTTGTAAATTGGAGACATCCTAACCACTTCTCGCTAAATTCTGTCTTTTAGCCAGTTTTCTATCCATTTACAAATTGTTCTTTCCAAGTCTGTAGACTTTACCTTACACATTAGCTGTGTGTGGGGAACTGTGTCAAACACTTTTGCAAAATCCAAGTATACCACGTCCACAGCCACCCCCTCTGTCCAAGGTTTTACTTACCTCTTCATAAAAAGAAATCAGGTTTGTTTGACAATTGCTGTCTTTCATAAATCCATGTTGTCTGTTGCTTTAAAATATATTTTTTTCCAGCAGGAATCGTCTGTGGTCTTTTAATAAACTATCCAGCATCTTCCCCACTATAGAAGTTAAACTAACGGGTCTATAGTTACTTGGAAAAGACTTTGATCGCTTTTTAAAAATGGGCACCACATTGGCCCTGCGCCAATCCAGTGGTGCCATTCCAATCATTAACGAGTCTCTAAATATTAGAAACAATGGCCTTGAAATGACAGAGCTCAATTCTTTTAGCATCCGTCGGTGGATGCCATCTGGTCTACCTGTTGTTCTACATGAATATTGGTAATAAAGCTCTGCTGGACCTGGTAATCTCAAACCATGCAGAGCTTATTCCTAGTCGGGCCTCAATAAACTGGATCATAAAATTGTCTTGTAATAGGTTTATAAATTTTTGCCCTTTAACTGTCCCAGAAGTGCCATTGCTCCAGTCAATTCCTGGTAGTTAAAATCCCCCATTATCACTGTCAAAAAGTTTTCTGTTTTTTGTGGTAAAATTAGATGCCTCTGCTTATATTCGGGTCGGCTTATACTCGTGTATATACGGTAGATCATAGTTTTACTCGTGCACCAGAGCTTCCAACTCGCCTATTTTGCTTGGCAGACTTCTGGCATTGGTGAACAAACACTTTAATTCATTGTCACATTTTGAAAACGTATGTTGCATATTTTTTGTTTTAGTACAAATGGTACCATTTCCAATGGCTGTTTGTAACATGGAAACCTTCATAGCATCTGCCATAGCCCTTCCCCCATATTTCCCAATTCCATTCACCAATAGAGGATAACTCCTGTCTTACTTGTCTTATAATCAAATTCACTAATTCATTCTAATTTGTATATAAACTAAAAAAAAATTTTGTGCAAAGTTTGCATAGAGCAGTGTGCAGAGTTCATCCAGAATTTTTAGTGTTGACGTGTGGTCACGCCCCCCTAAAGCACCTGATGGGTTGTAAGAAAGCATAAGCTATAGGGATTTGAGTTTTGAAAAAATTGCTTAAATGTGCATCCTCAAAGGGTGATGCTGTGGATGCACTGGTATAAATGTGCCAACGTCCCGGTATAGTAGGAAAAACTAAGAAATGGACTTTAGACGGCACATGAATAGATAGTGTAAAAAATTTACACTATCTATTCATGTGCCGTCTAAAGTCCAATTCTTCATTCAATATAGGGATTTGAGCACAAGTATATCTTATTTCTGTAGCAAGGTCCCAGGCCTCCTTTTGATCTGATGAGAACCTCCAGGGCCAGGGATAGCTGACATCATTCTGTATGTAGTGGGTTATGAGGCATGGTGGGTTTATAGTTAGTTATTGGGCGCCAGACACTACTTGGATGCAAAAGAGTTTATTTTTCTTAACAAACCTTTTTGGGGAAGAGAGGGTTAGGTCCTGGACACCCTTAGGTAGTTGCAAGATTAATTGGCAGACTCTGACTTCAATAAGAGGACAGCCATGCAGGGAAAGGCATCCAGCAAGATGCCACATCTGCATGTGTAGGAATGCTGTCTCCTATGGCAACAGTCTATAACAGTTCCAACACAAGGCTTAACAGTTCCTTCACTTTCACTGTAATTACTCCTTGTAGTTCTTCAATACACTGAGCTCCCGGTCTCTTACTAGACCCACTGAATCCCTTGAGCTCCTCTAATCTTCACGGTGGTATCTTCCTCAAGCGTCACTCCAGCTTCTCTGCTGGGTCCCTAGCTTGGCACTCCCGATACTACTTAAGCTTCACCCCTGCTGGCCTGCAGGTTAGTGGATTTGCGCTGACATGATGAATCTGATATGACAGGTGCTCTTTAAATGTAAGGACTTATTCTTGCTGGTAGTTTGAATCTTTAATGTTTGCAAACAAAATTGAAGGTTTCCTATTTAGAATAAGTAGGCAGGTTAGTAAAATGGCGATATCGGAACCGATTCAATCATACAGTTTGTAGTGTACATAGATTTGCAAAACAATGGGATAAAGGAATATTCCTGAACCATTTTTTTTCTCATGGTTATTGTGAAATTGTGTGAATGCATTAATGCAGTGCATGTTATCTCGGCTTGCGTTCATTGAATGAGTTTACAAAAAATGTAAATATTGCAGCATATACAGCAAATAAGTTTAATAAAAATCAAAAAAATCTGATTGTAAATGAAAAAAATCTTTATTTTTTTATCCACCCTGGTGAGAATACTGCTCCAGTACTTGCCTCAGTTACTCACAGTGGTCCCTGGCAATAAGATGGCTAGTCCCTTACTGGTGACGGCTTCTCCTCTACCTCCGACCATGACAGGTTCTCCAGCTGACAGAACTGTCACTTTTGGTTGGACTGCAAGCTTCTGTCCGAAACCCTGCGCTGCTCTCTTGCTTCTGGATAGTCCCTCAGACAGCCTAGAAGCCAGATGTGCCTGGGATAGGTTCAATCTCTGGCTTAGCAACCTGGGCAATACAACACACGTCCACCCAGGCGGCACAGAACAGATCATCTGACCTCACCCGAATATATAGGCTCAACCAGCAGGCCAAAGGATTCAAGAAAACCCCTGCCCACTGGCTGAGATAACCCATATACCCATAACCTGACCTTGCGTTGCCCTTCTTGTATCTATGGCCACCAAATACCCGGCCACCTAGTGGTAGAGAAAAGTGTAACAAGACCAAACTTGGGGAGAAATCAATGGATCTCTAGCAATCAACCATAACTACTTCTGGCAAGTAAATTTGTGAGGCGCAACCCTGCCTAAACTCCAGGGTGCTACATTTCCAAACTGTGAAAGTCTTTACAGTTCAGTCAGTGGCAAGTTTTTTTTTTTTTTAAACAAAGCTTGAACAGAAAAGCTTTACCCCCTGTCAGCTGCATAGGACCCTTGCTCTCTGTATGATAGCAGTGGTCTCTCTGTAGATGCCCAACACACACCCTACTGTGTGTGAGCAGGTTGTACAAAAAATGACCTTATTGCCCCATTAATAGACTCGATATGGATGGGGGGAATCCCTCCCTATGGGCTAGTGTTCTGACAACAGGGAGCCTTCCCTGCCATCAGAACACATTGATCAGTGTTGCCGATGGCATTAATCGTACGGTGAAAACCCGACAGCCTGGTTTTGAAAGAAGTCGATCAGTAGTTTCACTTCTGTACAACCAGGCTGCCCATACATGGATCCAAATGTGGTCGGTTCCACAGGGATCCATATATGGGTGCCTTTTACTCTGTCTGCTTCCAGGCAGTGCTGCCGTATAGAGAATTGCAGAAGGTTGATGTCAAGTACGGTACTTATTCCGGGTACTTGCGTTGGCTGCATATAAACTCTATGCTGCTCAAAGATGAGTCGGCTCAAGCAGCATGATCTCCTCGTGCAGGGTGCTTGCCCAGTTGCAGCAGTAGCACTCAGGTAAAAATCCGGATGGCTGCACTAATCATAAAGATCACTAAAATCATGAAGAGCACAACATGTACACGCAGGGTAAAATAATTTAGGAGATCTAATGACCTTTTAATCCTCTTCTCTGGACCAAGGAAGAGACTTCAAGCTTCAAAACCTTCAGTTCCTAGGTGGATAAGGCAAGCCATTACAGTAGCATACGAAAGCTTGGGTATATATGCACCAGCAAAGTTGAAGGCACACTCCACTAGAGCCGTGGCAACCTTCTGGGCTGAAAAAGCAGGAGCCTCTGGAAGCAAATTCGTAGTGCAGCCACCTTGTCCAGCCAAGACACCTTCCTGAAGCACTACCGAGTGGAGGGCCTTTTGCAGCAAGACCTAGCCTTTGGTCAAAATGCTACAGGCAGTGGTCCCACCCTAAGGTAAGCCTGCGGATTACTTGATTATCCTCATGAATTGCCGTCCTGGAAGGTGAGATGAGAAAAACGAAGGTTAGACTTACCGGTAACAGTGTTTCTACGAACCTTCCAGGACGGCAGGCCTACTTCCTGCCCTGTTAAGGGTGGAGGAAAATGTATACAATAGGTGGTAAGTGCCTAAGTGTTTGAAGCACTCTTGTGAATCGGTTGGGCGAATTACTTTACAAGAACTGAGGGACAAGGGGTATGGTGGGGCTTTTTAAACAGCTGTGAACTAATTGTGTTTCCTGTAGGGAGGAGCCTAACATCTCTCATGTGTTGCTGTCCTGGAAGGTTCGTAGAAACAGTTACTGGTAAGTCTAACCATCGGTTTTCTACAAATGTTGTAAATGGAGTTGCAGTTCAGTGAGTAAAATAAGTTTCTCTTGTCATCCATGGACTGACACAGCGTGTCTTTACACTTTACACGTGGGTTATGTCCCTGCTTGCAGGAGAAGACCTAGGCAGAATGTGAGATGTTACACATACATTCTAAAACAGCCAGAGCTGAACAGCCCTGCCCAGGGGGGCGGTCCCTCCGGACATAACCCTCCCACTGCAGTCAGCAGACCTCAGTTTTTTTCTGCCTAGCAGAAGGAGAAGACATGGCTCTCTCAGGAGCCAGTCTCCTGACCTATTTTTATTCCTTTTGGAATTTTTTATTTTATTTTTTGAGATCTTCTATCAACTGTCGGCTGGGCAACAGGTTGGGTACAAGATATATCCTCGTAGTCTTCCCTGTCCAACCATCGAGCGCGCTGATCCTCGCCTTTTGGGTGCGTGAGACTCAGTTCACGACATGCCCCACGACTCCAGGGGTGGCCAGTGGGCTTCACGCTCCGCGGTCCTCTCAAGATAGAACAGTCCGGCTGTATCTTTCGCGGTGGACCGGGCTGACAGCTACTCAGTACCGCACTGTGATAGTCTGTCAGAAACACACCAGTGGGTCCCTCAGGGGACGGGTAAGTAGTCTCTCCTGGCTGCAGGTGAGTACATGCTGTGTTTCTTGTGTGGGGGATTTTCCCTGTCTCCCCCTGTGTTTTTAATGTCACTCTCTGTCACCATTGCTGGTGCTGTGCTGTGTGGGGTGCCTGGGGGCCATACTGTCCTGGGGGGGGGGCTCATGCTGCTCTGCATTTCGCTGGGGCTGTTTTTTTTTTTTTGTTTTTTTTGGATGTGAGAGGGGCCTGGGCGTCCGGCGCCATGTTTGGTGTGTGTGCTAATTTTCACATTGGCGGCCATCTTGCCGTAGTCCACCGGAGCACATTGTGGCGGCCATTTTCTTGTAGCCGCACGCTTTTCAGGCACTAGTTTGGCCTGTATCGCCGCTCGGAACGGCGCGAATCTCCTCATACTCTCTCCTCTCAGCTCACTCACGCTGGGCAGCGTGGCGCAGAGAGACAGGGCAGCGGAACCGAGTGGTCTTGGTCAGGTTGGTAGGTCCCCTGGGCATTCCCCTACTCAGTCAGCGCAGCCTGTGGGTGGACTTTTTTTCTGAGGAGTCTCAGAGAGGGACATTATGGAGTCGGTGTCACCAGCTTCCCCTCACATGCCAGAGGCAACAGGCAGTGCTCCAGCACCTGCGGTCCCCATGGACCAGTTGTCGGCAGTCCTGGAATCATTTCTGACCAGGATGGAAGCTGTGTGTGAGCACAAGGGAGCAAAAAAGCGCCCTCTCCCCACTTTATCTCCACAAGGGGAGTGCTCTGATTCAGATATGGGCCTAGCTGTTGCTGCTCAGGACCCTAGCTCTGAATATTTGGTTTTGAACAGGACATTCCTGGTGAGGAAGACTCCAGTTCTGAGTCAGTAAATGACAGGGCGCTTGTTAGTGAACTCATTGATGCTGTGAGGGACACTCTCAGGCTGTATGCTGCGGATGCAGAACCTCAGGAAGAGGAAGTCTCCTTTTGGTTCTTTTAAGGCCAAGCCTTCTAAAAAGGTTTTTCCATATGTACCTTTCTCTGACCAGCTCATTGACCAGATCTGGGAAAAGCCGCAGAAGACTTTCATGGTCCCGCGGCATTTGTCTATCAGATACCCCTTTGAAGATGCCCTGCTTAAAAAGTGGGCTTCTCCCCCAGTGGTCGACCCTCCAGTCGCCCGTTTAAACAAGGCCACCACTCTCCCGATGGAGGGGACTCCTGCGTTTAAGGACCCCACTGACAGGAGGTCAGAAGTGGTGAGTAGAGCCATGTTCGCCTTGTTGGAATCCGCCCTACGGCCCGTGGTAGCGCGACCCTTGTGTCTCAGACACTCACGGAATGGGCAAAAATTTTGCACCAAACTGTACAGGAGCATAATCTTCCTCCAGACACTATTGCTCTGGCCCACCAGATGGTGCAGGGTCTGATATATGTGTGCGACGCCACGTTGGACGCGGCCCCTTTAATATCCAGGGCCTCTGTCTCGGCGGTGGTGTTGCGTCGTCTTATCTGGTTGAAATGCTGGTCTGCTGACCTAGCCTCTAAGAAGCTCCTGACGGATCTACCTTTTAAGGGTGGTAGACTTTTTGGTGCCGCTCTGGATGACATCATCAAGGATGTCACGGGAGGTAAAAGCACTCTCCTTCCTCAAACTATCAAGGGTAAGGAGGCCCGCCGTAAACCGGGTCCTTCCTTTCCAGCAAAAAAGTTTTTTTTTTTCGTCCGTCAGAGTCCACGCGAAGCCCTCCCAGACTGACAACAGTGCGGCTGGTGGGCACAAGCGCCCCTGGGTGCGTAAGCCGAACAAGCCGGCTCCCAAGCCCGCCTCCGCGTGAAGTCTTGCCCCCGCCCGAGTCTGGGGTGGGGGGACGACTTTGCAGGTTCACGGATCGGTGGACCTCCCGGATCTCCGACCGGTGGGTGTGCGAGGTGGTCACCTCAGGATACAGAATAGAGTTCCGTTCCTGGCCCCCAGACAGATTCTTTCCCTAAAATCTCCCTCTCCTTCCTGCCCTTCGGGCAGCCATCTTGGGGGCTGTACAGGATTTGATCGGGTCCGGAGTGATTGTGCCGGTCCCGTCCCAGGAGGGGTTTCTACTCAAATCTGTTTGTTGTTCCAAAAAAGGACGGGGTTCGGCCAATCCTGGACCTCAAGGCCCTGAATGCCTTTGTAAAGGTGCAAACATTTCGCATGGAATCCATTCGCACGGTGATCGCTACACTCCATCAAGGGGATTTTCTAGCGTCCTTGGACATCAAGGACGCCTACTTGCATGTTCCGATCTGCGCAAGCCACCAGAAGTTTTTGCGGTCGGCGAAGTCCACTATCAATTTGTGGCTCTTCCCTTCGGCCTAGCCTCGGCACCGAGGGTGTTCACCAAGGTGCTGGCTCCGGTCCTAGATTTGCTGAGACAGCGAGTCATTGCTATCGTGGGCTATCTGGACGATCTTCTAAGAGCAGACAGTGGCTCCGAATTAGAAGAAAGTGTGACTATCGTCAGTCAGACCCTCAGGGACTTCGGGTGGCTCCTGAACGTTCAGAAGTCGGTTCTGGTCCCCACTCAGCGGCTGGAATATCTAGGTCTGATTCTGGACTCCTTGGAGGCAAAGGTATTCCTGCCTCCGGAGAAACTACTGACACTTCAGTCTGCAGTGCGGGTGCGGACGTCCTGAAAATGGTTGTCAATCCCTTTTTGCATGAGAGTCCTCCTTCGAGGCCGTTCCTTATGCCCAATCGCACACCAGGGCTTTACAGAAAGATCTTGTCCACTTGGGACAAATCCCTGTTGTCCTTGGATCTTCAGATCCAGGTGAGTCACCTGGTCAGGGCGTCCCTGACGTGGTGGTTGAGGTCCCCGGCTCTTTGGTCCGGGAAGTCGTTCCTCCCCATCCAATGGACGGTGATCACGACGGACGCCAGCTTAACGGGTTGGGGGGGAGTCTGGGGAGTCCTGTCGGCCCAAGGGCTTTGGACTCCGGACGAAGCCCTCTTACCGATCAATGTGCTGGAGATACGGGCAATCAGACTGTGCCTCTCCGCATGGTCGGAGAAATTACAGGGTCACTCCATCAGGATCCAGTCGGACAACGCCACGGCAGTGGCGTATGTCAACCATCAAGGGGGGACTCGGAGCTCAGCTGCAGCTTCCGAGGTCGCCCGCATCCTGAGGTGGGCCGAAAGAAGCGTGCCGGCATGGACGGCCGTCTACATTTCGGGCGTAGACAATTGGCAGGCGGCCTATCTAAGTCGCCAGACGCTGGACCAGGGAGAGTGGTCCTTGCACCCGGAGGTCTTTCAACTCCTTTGCAGACCGTGGGGCACGCCGGATGGGGACCTGATGGCCTCTCGACTCAATCGCAAGGTGTCGAGGTTTGTGGCCAGATCCAGGGATCCCTGGGCGGATGCCTCGGATGCGTTGGTGGCCCCATGGGGTCAGTATCACCTGATATACGTTTATCCTCCGCTGCAGTTGCTCCCTCGCCTGCTGCGCAGGGTAGCGACCGAGGGAATTCCGGTGATCCTCATTGCTCCGGATTGGCCTCGGCGTCGCTGGTACGCCGATCTGGTACGTCTCGTCGCGGACGTTCCCTGGCGGTTACCAATGCGGGGGGACCTTCTGTCTCAAGGTCCTATATTTCATCCTGCTTTACAGTCTCTGGCTTTAACGGCATGGTTATTGAAAGCCAGGTGCTGAGAGACCGAGGTCTCTCGGATTCGACCATGTTAAGGGCACGGAAGTCTTCCTCCAGAAAGATCTATCACCGTACATGGAGAGCTTACATCGCCATGTGCGAAGAGCTGGACTGGCGCCCACGAACGTATTCCGTTCCCAGAATCCTGCATTTTCTGCAGCGTGGCGTGACCCAAAAGCTCGCTTTGAGTACCATTAAGGGTCAGATTTCGGCCTTGGCCATCTTCTTTCAGCGACCGCTGGCGGGTCATCCCTTGGTTAGCACCTTTGTGCAGGGGGTTCGCCATGTGCTCCCTCCTGTCAAGCCTCCTCTCCCCCCGTGGGATCTGAACTTGGTGCTCTCGGTTCTCCAGGAACCTCCCTTTGAAAATATCAGATATTCCCCTCCTGACTTTGTCTCAGAAGGTGGCCTTCTTGGTGGCCAATACTTCCGTTAGACGAGTGTCTGAGTTGGCGGCCTTGTCTTGCAAGTCGCCCTTTTTGGTCATCCCTAAGGATAAGGCGGTGTTACGTCCGCGACCTTCTTTTCTGCCAAAGGTGGTCTCGGCCTTCCACTTAAATGAGGACATTGTCCTCCCGTCCTTGTGTCCTCACCCATCGCATCCCAGAGAGTTTGCGCTTCACACTTTGGATGTGGTACGAGCCTTGCGGGTGTACCTGTCTGCTACTGCCTCTATTCGGAAGTCTGACTCACTGTTTGTGGCTGTCTCTGGTCCAAAACAGGGCCAAGCGGTTTCGTCTGCCACCATTTCTAGGTGGATCAGACAAACCGTCATTCAAGCCTATGCTCTCAAGGGGCGGGCGCCTCCCTTTCCGGTTACGGCGCATTCCACCAGGGCAATTGGTGCTTCCTGGGCTTTCCGACATCAAGTGTGCAAGGCGGCGACCTGGTCGTCCGTTCATACCTTTTCTAAGTTTTATAAGGTTGATGTGGCTCCATCTTCGGATACTTCCTTCGGCCGCAAGGTGTTGCAGGCCACTGTTTGAAGTGGCAACTCCTCCGTTGAGGAGCTCTGCCTTGTTTGGAGTGAAGTTTTTGGTTTTCCATTTATACTGCTCTCATCCCTCTTGACACTGCTTTGGGACATCCCACGTGTAAAGTGTAAAGACACGCTGTGTCAGTCCATGGATGACAAGAGAAAATAGGATTTTTGTACTCACCATAAAATCAGTTTCTCTGGCATCCATGGACTGACACAGCACCCACCCTTCCTTTTTAAGTTTGTACTGCTTTGTTACGAACTGAGGTCTGCTGACTGCAGTGGGAGGGTTATGTCCGGAGGGACCGCCCCCCCTGGGCGGGGCTGTACAGCTCTGGCGGTTTTAGAATGTATGTATAACATCTCACATTCTGCCTAGGTCTTCTCCTGCAAGCAGGGACATAACCCACGTGTAAAGTGTAAAGACACGCTGTGTCAGTCCATGGATGCCAGAGAAACGGATTTTACGGTGAGTCCAAAAATCCTATTTTATCCCCCTACCAACCAACATTCATACTGGCTACAGTATGTGTTCATGTGGTACGATTAGTCCTGTAACCTTTAAGGTTCTCCTAAGCACCACCCACTCTGTTTATAAACACCTGTCCGCAGAATCTTTCTTTCATTCAAACCTCAACATCATGGGCAAGACCAAAGAGCTGTCAAAGGCTGTCAGGGCAAGATTGTAGACTTGCACAAGGCTGGAATGGGCTACAAGACATCAGCAAAAACTTGGTGAGAAGGAGACAACTGTTGGAGCGATTATTCACAAAAAGAAGAAATAGAAAAAAATCTATCGCCCTCAGTCTGGAGCTCCATGCAAGATTTCCCCTCATGGGGTAAAAATGATCATGAAAAAAGTGAGGGATCAGCCAAGAACTACATGGGAGGCGCTTTGTAAATGCTTTCAAGGCAGTTGGGACCACAATGACCAAACAAACCAATGCTAACACAATACGCCTCCATGGCTTGAAATTCTGCAGCACCCGCAAGGTCCCTCGCCTCAAGAAGGCACATGTATACCGTCTAAAGTTTGCCCATGAACATCTAAATGATTCAGAGAAGGATTGGGAGAAAGTGCTGTGGTCAGATAAGACCTAAATTTAGCTCTTTGCCATTAACGCGACTCAATGTATTTGGAGGAAGAAAATGTAGACTGACCCTAGGCACCATCCCTACTGTCAAGCAGAGGTGGAAACCTTCTGCTTTGGGGCTGTTTCTCTGCTAAAGGCCAACTTTGCCGCATTGAGGGGCCAATGGACTGAGCCATGTATTGTAAAATCTTAAATGAGAACCTTCTTCCCTCAGCCAGAACACTAAAGATGGGTCATGGATGGTTCAGCATGACAATGACCCAAAACATACTGCCAAGGAAATGCGTGTGGCTCTCCTGAGATGTGTGCAAAACTGGTAACCAACTACTAGAAACGTCTTGCCTCTCCGCTTGCCAACAAGGGTTTCTCCAAGTCATGTTTTGCTTAGGGATCAAATATTTATTTTACACGCTGAATTGCAACTTAATTTATAACCTTTGTATCGTGTGTTTTTTGTGAGGCATGTTGTTTTTTTTTTCTTTGGTGTCCCTATTATTTAAAATACACACGCAAACTTACAAAATCTGCAGGGGATCAAATTTCCCCACTGTGAATTTGACAGTCCAATAAAAGCTTTCTTGAATATTTTCCTTTCATGTTGAGTGCTCGCTGTCTGCTGGCCATCTCTTTTTCCACATTTTCCTGCATTATCTTCATGCAGTTTCTCCAGGGGTTTATGTTCAATTTCTAAGTACTACATATCCCATGGTACCTTACTGCCTGCAAGCAGCGATTACTGTACGGACTGCCTCCTAAAACTCCTCCACTCAGCACGTCTGCAGTTAAGAAGGCTGGCTCTGTGTATTCTGTGTCATAGCAGTGCCTATCTTTGTGAATGTGTTAACGTTCTAGGAAAGAATGTGGGGTCTTCGGAGAGTAAGTTTACAACTTCTATATCATTCAGATTATTAGGAGTAGACAAAAGAGTAAAATACAATGTGAAAATTAATGAGTTTACATTTTTGACCATAGATGTACTTTTAATGCTAGTGGCTACTGTAATCACGCAATCGTGTTTTTTCTTTAATCCCAGAGATGTTAAGTTTCCCTAAAGATGCGTTGGTATTCTGGACTAGCTTCATATAGAATGTATTCTACTTATGGCTGTCTAAGAATGTTGGTCCAGTGATGAGCGTTCAGAGGAATAGGGAACAAATGTATATTTAATAGTATGCTGCTGGATGGTCATGAAACCCAAAACCCTATAATGCACCCAGTTTCCAGTGACTTCTGAGTCCAGATAGGTGAGGTTTACTTCAAATTCCACTGACCTTTTACTACTCTCATCCTTTCAACAGGTGTTTTGGAAGAAGCCGAGTTCTACAATATCACATCATTAATAAAGCTTATAAAGGACAGAATAAGAGAGCGTGACAGTAAAACATCACAGGTGAGGCTTTGTGACATATTAGTTAATGGTGGATGGATTTGGTCCAGGAAGACTAGAGTGCAAAATCTGGTGCAGTTGTGCATGGTAGCCAATCGGCTTTCAACTTCAGCTTGTTCAATTAAAGCTGAGTTCCACCCAAAAGTGGAACTTCCGCTTTAACCACTCCTCGCCCCCTTACATGCCACATTTGGCATGTAATTTTTTTCGGGGGGAGTGGGGGCTTCGGTAGGAGTGGGACTTCCTGTCCCACTGTCTCCTTCCGCCCAGGGACCGCTTGGGCGACTCGTCATATTGCCTAAGGCGGCCCCTCCCTGTAGGCGATGACCTCGGACACGTGACCGGTCCCAGGCAATCGCCTGTCCACTCCTAGAGCGCAGCGCGAGTCGCGCATGTGCAGTGAGTGGCCGGCCGTGAAGCCGAAAGCTGTCACGGCCGGGTGCCCACAGTGTGAATGGAGGTGGGGGGGGGGGGAAGAGGAGCGACGCTCCGGGCGGCTGCATCGCTGGACAGTGGAGCAGGTAAGTGTCTGTTTATTAAAAGCCAGCAGCTACACTTTTTTTTTTTTTTTTTTTTAGCTGCTGACTTTTAATAAACAAAGGCTGGAACTCCCCTTTTAAGCTTTAAAAAAACACAAAAAAACTTACAAGCTGATTGGTTTCTATGCAGAGCTGCACCAGAATTTACACTCTTCACCTTTAGTAAGTCAACCCCATAGAGTCCCACTTGTGTTTACACTTTGTACTGTTATATAGAGAGCCTGACAACTGTACCAGATACCTGTGATAAATGTAGACTATTATAGTTGCTTTTTCTCTTTAAACTATATTGTACTCTGTACCCTTGTCTTTTAATTTGGGCTTAGGTTTAGCCTCTCTACATTTAAGGTAAAAAAAAGCCCCACTACCTGTCCTAACCAACCCTCATCCCTAAACTTACCCGACTTCTGTCCCCACTTCAGCGCCGTCTTGGCTGCAGCAACACTTCCCTCGATTGCTGCTTTCACAGGAGACACGAAGAACAGTGAGAGCCATAGGTTTCTGCTGCTGTCTGTCAGATTTCTATTGGGAGGGAGCGGGCAAGAATTATCAGTTTTATGTGCGGCTATGGATGCCACACAGCCAAGCTTGGGAGTGCACAGGTATCTCCTTGGCACCTGGAGGAGTGAGGAGCAGACAACGCTGGCAGGAAACTCCGGGAAGAGGTAAGGGAAATTTTTGTGCAATATTGTTGCACAGAACAGGTAAATAGAACAGCCTTTTAAGTGTAAGGTCAAATGAGGATATGGGTCACACTGAGCTAGTCATGCTTCTGTTTTCAGCTATGTAAAAAGGGTTGAAATTGAAGTTAACACCATTGCTAAGAGGGCCAGTTACAACTTTATTCCATTGAAGGTCAGGGGTACAATTCAAAGGTAGCCATTGTGTTTCTGGAGTCTAAGTGCTGCCTTCATCAGGGCTTGACTTGCAACAAAGTGAACAAAGCAGAAGCAGCCTGGCTGCCAAACAAGCTGCTGACTAGGCCTTTGCTTTGAATTTACGCCCGGAAAAAATACCATTTGTAGGTCCAGTCTGCTTCTAGTTTGTTCACTTTGTTGCCAGTCAAGCCCTCACTTGGACCCCCCCCGAAACACGTTTGCTACCTTTTTTTGAATTGTACCCCTGACCTTTAATGGAATAAAGTTGTATCTGGACTTAGCAGTGGTGTGGCGCTTCAATTTGAGCCATTTTTAAATCACACTACAAGCCAAGGAGACTTTGGAGATCGAAAGACAAACAAATACTCCTGCGCACAAGTGGAATACCGGACAGTTTGAAAGTGAACAAATGGATGACACTTGGCTTTGCTGCCTTCACAGATAGGGGTATCCTAGTGGTAAATAACAAGAAAAGAAAAAGAAAGGCGCACCAGCCTCGTGCATTACCGTTGGATAAATTTATTATAGCGAATAAAAGAATCCTACTTACAAACAAACGAAAAAGCCATGCGTATACAAGGAACCACAGAGGCGCAGCAATGCGTCCAAAACGAATCCACTCGAATCGGTCACGGAGGGATTGACAAAGATCACTGCTGGCTGACGCGTTTCGAAGACAAGTCTTCTTCCTCAGAGCTCAGCAGTGTTCCTCTCTCTGACTACCCAATATATACACGCATATGCACACTCCCCTAGCAATGGACAAGGGGTGGAGTACCCACTAGTGTGGGCGGTACATAGTCAATAGACCAGCCCACACTGAATGATAGTTGGAGATGGAGGGGGGGGGGAGAGAGAGAGGAGGAGGAAGGGGGGAGGAACGATAAGGGAGGGGAGGGAATGAGAAGTGGTAGGACAAAAGCTTACACAGGCATCAAGCTGCTAGTAAAGTACCCACATTAGCCATAAAAAGAACTAAATGTATAAAAATGACATATGAATAAATGGCATATGGATTAGTAGTTCAGCAGCCGGAGGACAAAATATACAAATGATGATATTGACATAAGGAAGTGTCAACCTACCTCTACAAGGTAGAGACATCTGGACGCATAAGGTGTAGTGACCGCAACCTGACAGTCCGCTGCTGTAATGGCGCGGTGTACATTGATAGAATCAGTGTCACTGCACCTGGAGTTAACCGACCTCACTCTACGATCTGGGACGCACGCTGTATAGCTTGCGCTCCAGCAGTCCGGATGTTAGGTAGTCGAATCCAGGATGTCCGCCGTCACTACTTCCTTATGTCAATATCATCATTTGTATATTTTGTCCTCTGGCTGCTGAACTACTAATCCATATGCCATTTATTCATATGTCATTTTTATACATTTAGTTCTTTTTATGGCTAATGTGGGTACTTTACTAGCAGCTTGATGCCTGTGTAAGCTTTTGTCCTACCACTTCTCATTCCCTCCCTTATCGTTCCTCCCCCCTTCCTCCTCCTCTCTCTCCCCCCCTCCATCTCCAACTATCATTCAGTGTGGGCTGGTCTATTGACTATGTACCGCCCACACTAGTGGGTACTCCACCCCTTGTCCATTGCTAGGGGAGTGTGCATATGCGTGTATATATTGGGTAGTCAGAGAGAGGAACACTGCTGAGCTCTGAGGAAGAAGACTTGTCTTCGAAACGCGTCAGCCAGCAGTGAGCTTTGTCAATCCCTCCGTGACCGATTCGAGTGGATTCGTTTTGGACGCATTGCTGCGCCTCTGTGGTTCCTTGTATACGCATGGCTTTTTCGTTTGTTTGTAAGTTCTTTTATTCGCTATAATAAATTTATCCAACGGTAATGCACGAGGCTGGTGCGCCTTTCTTTTTCTTTTCTTGAGACTTTGGAGATCCTCTGGGGTGTAGAAGCTACCTGTCCGGAACAAGATCGTTTACACCAACATAAATACCTTTAAGATACCAGTAAAATAAGCCTACGGGTGCTTTTTTTCCACTTTCCCCCTCTATTTACAGCCATTACATTGACCGGCCAACATGTCAAAAGGCAGTTTTTTCAATTAAGTGTTGTACACTAGTTTTTAACTAGGTATTAGTGTAGTTATATTCCCTGTGCAAAACCTAGAAAAAAGTCTGCGACAGGTCGTGTATTCTATAAATAAAGCTAGCTGCTAACACAAAGGTGTGTTGTTTTTTTGCATAAAAAAAAATAAAAAAATACACAAAATTTTAAAATCAAATGGTTTAGTGCTAAATACTAATAAAACCTAATAAACATTTGGCATTGGTCAAAGCAGTGGAGACTGCAGTTCAATATTTCTAAATGTAAAATAATGCACCTAGGGAAAGATATTCCCCTGATAGTACAACATTGGGGGTACAGTGTTGGCCAGCACTACAGAGGAAAAAGATTTGGGGGTGCTTATTTCAGATTATTGCAAAATGGGCAAAAGATGTGACCAGGCAGTGGGGAAAGCGAATCTTCTTCTAGGATGCATCACTAGAGGAATTGCCAGCAGGAGGAAGGAGGTTCTGATTCCTCAATATAGATCTTTAGTGAGACCTTGTTTAGAATACTGTGTCCAGTTCTGGAGACCTCATTTACAAAAAAAGAAGGATATTGATAAGCTAGAACGAGTCCATTGACTGGCAACAAAAATGGTAAAAGGTGTGGGGGATAAACTATCGAGAGCTACTTCAGAAACTTAAAATTTGCAGTCTGGAGGAAAGAAGGGAAAGGGGAGCAATGATTGACACCTTTAAATACATCAAGGGGGTAAATGGGGTTTAGGAAGGCAGTTTTTTTGTTTTGTTTTTTTAATATGAAACCAAAATCAAGAACACGGGGACATGACCCCAAACTAACTGGCGGGAAGTTCAAAACTAATCTTAAAGTATTATTTTACTGAAAAAGTAGTTGTGTGGAATAAACCAGAGATGGCGAGACAGTCAACAGTTATTGGCTTCAAACATGCTTGGGATAAACATGGATAGATCTATAGTTAGACAACAAAGTTAACAAAAAAGGGCACGACTCGATAGACTACTTTGGTCTTTTTTCTGCCATCACTTTTCTATGTTTCTAAGAAACATTGCAACTTTTTACAACCACTATGCTCCAGTACTTGGTAAACAGCAGCTGCCATAATTTTTTATTCTTTTTTCCTTAACTACATTACAATGCATTCAGCTGCAGTGAAATAGTGGGATTTATTGTTGCTTCCTGGGGATGTGTTCTTTAAAGAAGGTGGTGCTGGGAAGTGGTAGGGCAGAGATAAAAAGCAGTGCTGAGAGGCAGGTAGGGAGCAAAGATGAGGGTGACCAAAGGGTGAGTTCCTGGGGGGGAATTGTTGGACCCCTTTCACACTGGGTCGTTTTGCAGGCGACATTGCGCTAAAAATAGCGCCTGCAAACTGACCCGAAACAGCCGCTGCTGGTTCCCGAGGGCTTTCACACTGGAGCGGTGCGCTAGCAGGACAGTAAAAGTCCTGCTAGCAGCATCTTTGGAGCGGTGTGTATACAGCTCCTGCCCATTGAAATCAATGGGGCACCACGGCTATACCGCCGGCATAGAGCCTTTGCAGAGCCGCTTTGCTGTTGTCTTTAACCCCGCCAGCGGCCGAATAGCGCCGCAAAATTGGCGGTAAAGTGCCGCTAAAAATAGCGGCGCTTTACCGCCGACGCAACCCCAGTGTGAAAGGGGCCTTGAGGTTTGGACCTGCACCTATTGTCTGCTTTTAATTGACCTCTAGTAGCGGCTGGTGGAACTTGGATCAATAAAACTGTATATAAAATGCTCAATTACTTATTTGACAGCTTTTTTTCATTGCCCTAACGACCTGGCAACTGGAATTTGTCTAGTATGTATATAATGAGACCTCCCCTTTTTTGTATTTATTGAACGTCACAATAAAAGCCTGACTTTTTTTATGCTACCCTTAGCTGAAACAAATTGAAACATTGGGCCTTAGTTTAGCTTGAAGCCCAAATGAATGTTGCGTTTTAAATCGGCTCAATTCATTCTATGTGCAGAAAGAGAAATTTCCTTAAATGCTAAAACTGGAGAAGACAGAATCTGGAGCAGCTATGCATAGGGGTTGATTTACTACAGGCAAAAACGGTGCAGTTGCTCCAGAGCTTAGTAAATTAGGGGAAACTCTGCTGATTTCAATCATCATGTGCTGTTTTTTAAATTGGGGAACATGTTGGACTTCTGTATCCCTGCTTCCCCATAGAGAGCAAGGATATCACCCTGCAGCGTGCTGGAAGGAGTGTACAGGCTTTTCTACTTGGGCCGTGGCTGAAGAACACAAACTGCAAGATTTGTACACTATTTTTATATTGGTGTAGCTAATGTCCACTAAAATTTTAATATTTAGGTCTTTAACATTTTGTGTAATGTGTCTGCAGGTAACATCACCCTATTTTTCTTCCCTTAGGCCCCTTTCACACATGCGAACCAAAAACATGAAGTTTACCTCCGTTTTTAACACCTGCCAGCTTAGAATGCTTAACCCAAGTCCCGAAGCCAATGTCTCCTGCAAAAACTGACAATTTGTTTACATCTGTTTTTCGTCCGATCCGTTTTCTAATGGAAGAAAAATAGGGCTTTGTTCAGTTTTCAAAAGATTTATGTTGACGGAAGTGGATGTAAATGGATGATTATCCATTTTTCTATTGAGATGCATTGATGTCCGTTTTTCATCCGTCAACAAACAGTCCGCATGTGTGAAAGGGCCTTAAAGCGGAGGGCCACTAAAAAAAAAAAAAAAAAAATCCTAAAAATTTGAAAATAAGGAAAAAAATAATTGTCTTCGTCCATGGACGGACACGGCTCCTTAATTCTTGACCATTGGGTTATGTTCCTGTTCTATAGGAGAGGACTAGGCAGAACATGTTAGATATCTAATACATGTTACTTTAACAGAGTTGAACAACCCTGCCCAGGGGGCGGTCCCTCCGGACAGAGTTGGGGACCTTAGATTGTAAGCTCCTTGAGGGTAGGGACCGATGTGAATGTACAATGTATATGTAAAGCGTGCGTAAATTGACGGCGCTATATAAGTACCTAAATAATAATAACCCTCCACCCTGCAGTTAGCAGCCTCAGTTTTTTTTTTTCTGCCTAGTAGAGAAGGACCTGGCTCCCTTTGGGCCCAGAGTCCTGAAGAAATTTTTACTTTTTATTTTTTAATTTTTTAGAATCTATCAACTGCCGGCTGGGCATGACAGGCAGGATAATAGAGATCCTTGTAGTCCCTCCAGTCCGGCCATCGAGCGTGAGCAGGCCTTGGCTACGTGCAGGGTCGACCACGGCATTCTCCAGGAGTGGCTGGTGAGTTATGCTCCAGGGTTCACATATGACCGGGCGGCTTGCTGTCTCAGTCACAGTGGACCGGGCCGACAGCTACTCCATACTGCTCAGTTGTAGGTCTGTCAGGAACTCACCAGCAGATCCTCGCAAGGACGGGTAAGTACGGTTCTTCCTACTTCGGTGAGACAGAACAGCTGGGCATTCCTAAGGGGGTCGTTAGGGGGTTCTCCTGCCCTCCCCCTCTGTCGCCCTTTTTCCTCCTCCCCTTGCAGGGCTTGGTGCGACCGGGGAATACCCTTTTAGGGGGCCTCCAGGTCCCGGTGGGGGGTAGTAAATTCTTGGAAGCCTTGCTGGCCTTCTCATCCACCTCGCTTGCTGGGCGCCATTTTTCTGGGGCCTATGCATTGCACTGAAAATCCCATTGGCGGACATTTTTGCTGTGGCCGCCTTGTGATGCCAATTGTGGGCGGCCATTTTCTTGTGGTCCGCACGCTTTCTTTGATGCACCCGGCGGCCATTTTGGAGTGGGTTTTGGCTTCTAGTGCTGGCTGAGCTTCCTGAACAGCGCAATAAACCTCACACAGTTCCTCAGTCACACGCGGTGTGCGTGCGGATGGAGAGCGGGCAGCGGTGCTGAACAGTCTCTGGCTAGGCGGTGAGTCCCCTGGGTATCCCCTCTCGGTCAGTGCAGCAAGGAGGGTGGACAAAAGTTTGTGTCAGGTATCTTGACTAAGTCCCTAAGGGCTGTCGGTGGGCAATATGGAGTCAGAAGCTGGCGTTTTTTCCCCAAACATTCCAGAGGCAGTGACCGGTGCACCTGCGGTTCCCACGGACGCTTTGTCGGCAGTCCTGGAGTCATTTGTTGCCAGGATGGAAACCAAGCGCCCCCGCCATCGCCTGGGGAATGTTCTGACTCACTCAGGCCTGGCTGCGGCTCAGGACCCCGGTTCTGGTGTCAGAAGAGGCGGACCATGACCTTCCCTGTGAGGAGGACCCCTCGTCCAGGTCAGCTCAAGACAGGGCACTTGTAAGTGCACTTATCAATGCTGTGAGGGACACTCTCAAGCTGGAAGATACAGCTGGGGCTTCCACTGCAGGGTCTGTCCCTTTTTTGGGTCGCACAAACTGACCCGCTCTGTGAAGGTTTTTCCTTTTTATGTTGATTTCTTTGGCAAGTTCATAGCTAAGGAATGGGAACGGCAGCAGAGGCCCTTTGCAGTTCCTCGGCGCACGGTGGACCCATTTGAGGAAATCCTTTGGAAAAAATGGGCTTCTCCAGTCGTTGATCCCCTGGTCTCTCGGTTAAATAAAGTAACCACTATCCCGGTGGAGGGAACCCCTGCTTTTAAGGATCCTTCTGATAGGAGGTCCGAAGCGGTGAGCCACTCCATGTTCACCATGCTGGGGTCAACATTGCGGCCTATATTGGCTGCTACCTTGGTGTCCCAGACACTCAGAGTAGGCAAAAATATTGCACCAGACCTGGAGGAGCATCAGCTCCCTCCAGAATGTGTGTCACTGGCCGAGCAGTTGGTACAGGGACTCGTGTACGTCTGTGATGTAACCCTGGATGCAGCCCCCTTGATCTCCAGGGCCTCCGCATCTGCGGTGTTGCGCCACCTAATATGGCTGAAATGCTGGTCCGCTGACCAAGCTTCTAAGAAAACTCTAGCAGAATTGCCTTTCAAAGTTGGGAGGCTTTTTGGTGCCTCACTGGATGACATTAAGGATGTTCCTGGAGGTAAGAGCACACTTCTCCCTCAGTCCACTAAAGGGAAGGAGCCGCATCATAAGCCGGGGCCCTCCTTTCCCACACAAGCAGTAGTTTCATCAGTCAGGGCCTGCCGGCAGACCCTCCCAAGCGGACAAAGGTCCAGCTGGGGGACTGAAGCGTCCCTGGGTGCGCAAGCCCACCAAGCCAGCAAACAAGCCTGCTACCGCATGACGTTTTGCCCCTGCCCGACTCCATGGTGGGGGGATGGGTTTGCAGCTCGGTGGACCTCCCTGCTCTCCGACCAGTGGGTCTGCGAGGTGGTCCCCTCCGGGTACAAGATAGAGTTCCTTTCTTGGCCACCAAACAGATTTTTTTCCCTCAAATTGCCTCTCCTTCCGGCTCATCTGGCTGCCCTCCAGGGGGCAGTGCAAGACTTGTTAAGGTGCGGGGTGATCATAACCGTACCACCGAAGGACAGGTTTCAGGGTTTCTACTCGAATCTGTTTGTGGTCCCAAAGAAGGACGGAGTCCGTCCAATCTTGGACCTCAAGGCCCTCTGCCTTTTATAGAGATTCAAAAATTCCGGATGAAATCGATTCGTTCGGTGGTGGCTGCGCTCCATCCGGGGGACTTCCTGGCATCCTTGGATATCAAGGACGCATACTTGCATGTCCCCGTCTGCGTCAGGCATCAGAGGTTCCTGCGCATTGCGATCAGCAAAGACCACTATCAATTTTTGGCTCTTCCCTTTTGGCCTAGCGTCGGCACCAAGAGTTTTCACCAAGGTGCTCGCCCCGATTCTAGCTTTGCTGAGACAGCGCGGCATTGCTATCGTGGGCTACTTGGACGACCTTCTAAGAGCTGTTTCAAGCTCAGAATTAGAGGAGGACATGTCTATAGCCAGTCAGACCCTCCGAGAGTTTGGTTGGATACTGAACCTCCAAAAGTCGTGTTGGTACCGACCCAGCGCCTAGAGTACCTGGGGTTGATTCTGGACTCCTCGGAGGCCAGAGTATTTCTTCCCTTGGAGAAGTTGCAGACACTCCAGACTGCGGTGAGGTTGTTGACATCCCGCAAATGGTCTCCGTTTTTGCATGCGAGTCCTGGGCCTCATGGCAGTACCATATGCCCAATTCCACACTTGGGTTTTGCAGAAGGAGATTCTCTCCAAATGGAACAGATCTCCGTTGTCCTTGGATCACCAGATTCAGATAAGTCATCTTGTCAGGTCCTCTGAGTTGGTGGCTGAGATCCCTGGCTCTTCGGTCCGGGAAGTCGTTCCTCCCCTTTTTTCATTGGACTGTGATCACGATGGATGCCAGTCTGACTGGTTGGGGGGAGGGGGGGTGGGGGGAGTCTTGGGGGTTCAGGCGGCCCAGGGCCGCTTGACTCCGTCCGAATCCCAACTGCCGATCAATGTTCTGGAACTCTGGGCGATCAGGCTGTGCCTCTCCAGTTGGTCTCAGACTAAGAGGGCGTCCAGTCAGGATCCAGTCGGACAACGCCACGGCTGTGGCATACGTCAATCATCAAGGAGGAACAAGAAGCTCGGCTGCAGCGTCGGAGGTCGCTCACATCCTAGGGTGGGCGGAAAGGAGCGTGCCGGCCCTATCGGCAGTTTACATTCCGTGCGTGAAAAACTGGCATGCGGACTATGAGTCGCCGGATGCTGGACCACGGGGAATGGTCGTTACATCCGGAGATTTTTCAACTAATTTGCCGGAGATGGGACACGCCAGACATGGATCTCCTGGCTTTTCGACCCAATCGCAAAGTGTTGAGGTTCGTGGCCAGGTCCAGAGGTCCCTGGGCAGATGTGTCAGACGCATTGGTGGCCCCGTGGGGTCAGTATCGGCTAATTTTTGCCTTCCCCCTCCCCCACTGAAGTTGCTTCCTTGTCTATTCCGGAGTAGAGACCGAGGGAATTCCGGTGATTCTAATCGCCCCAGATTGGCCCAGGCGTCCCTGGTACGCCGTCCTCGCGCGACTGGTGGCGGATGTGTCCTGGCGACTGCCACTGAGGGAGGACCTTCTCTCGCAAGGTCCTATTCTTCATCCTGCTTTACAGTCGCTGACTTTAACGGCATGGTTATTGAAAGCCAGGTACTAAGGGACCGAGGCCTGTCAGATTCGGTAATTTCAACCATGTTGAGGGCACGGAAATCTTCTTCTAGGAAGATCTACCATCGCACATGAAGAGCCTAGATCTGTGTGAGGAGATGGAGGGGCAGATTTCAGCTTTTGGCTGTTTTTTCTTCCAGCGACCCCTGGCGGCTCATTCACTGGCAAGTACGTTTGTGCAAGGGGTCCGACATGTGGCCCCTCCGGTGCGACCATCACTACCTCTGTGGGATTTGAATCGGGTGCTCTCGGCGCTTTAGAAACCACCTTTTGAGAACATCAGGGAAATTTTCTCTTTTGACGCTCTCTCAGAAGGTGGCCTTCCTGGTAGCCATCACATCCGTCAGGGTTTCTCATTTGGCGGCCTTGTCTTGCAAGTCCCCATATTTTGGTCCTTCATAAGGACAAGCGGTGCTACGCCCGCAGCCTTCTTTTCTTCCGAAGGTGGTTTCGGCTTTTCACCTGAATGAGGACATTGTACTTCCATCCTTGTGTCTTCGACCATTGCATTCCAAGGAGGGTGCGCTACATTCTTTAGACGTGGTATGTGCCTTACGGGTGTACCTGTCTGCTACGGCTCCGTTCCGGAGGTCTGACTCACTGTGTCGGTGTCTGGTCCGCAGAAGGGCCTGGTGGCTTCGTCGGCCACCATTTCTCGGTGGATCAGGCAGACCGTCATCCAGGCCTATACCCTTAAGGGGCGGGCGCCCGCCTCCCTTTCCTGTCACGGCGCATTAGACCAGGGCTATTGGTGCCTCTTGGGCTTTCCGACATCAAGCGTCTGTCACACAAGTGTGTAAGGCGGCGACCTGGTCGTCCGTTCACACTTTTTCAAAGTTTTACAAGGTTGATGTGAGTGCATCTTCGGATGCTAGCTTCGGCCGCAAAGTTTTGCAGGCGGCTGTTTGAGGTGGCAACTCCTCCATTGAGGAGCTCTGCTTGTTTGGGGTGAAATTGGTTTTGATTGCTGTGCCCACCCCTCGTTTATTTTTTACACTGCTTTGGGACGTCCCAATGGTCAAGAATTAAGGAGCTGTGTCCGTCCCTGGACGAAAAGAGAAAATAGGATTTTTGTACTGGCCGTAAAATCCTTTTCTCTGTCGTCCATGGTCGGACACAGCACCCACCCCTCCTTTTTTAGTTTTGTACTGCTTTTTATGAACTGAGGTTGCTGACTGCAGGGTGGAGGGTTATGTCCAGAGGGACCGCCCCCTGGGCGAGGCTGTTCAACTCTGTTAAAGTAACATGTATTAAATATCTAACATGTTCTGCCAATCCTCTCCTATAGAACAGGAACATAACCCAATGGTCAAGAATTAAGGAGCTGTGTCCGTCCATGGATGACAGAGAAGGATTTTACGGTGAGTACAAAAAATCCTATTTTTTACTTGCCAGAAATGGCGGTTGCTAGGCAGATCTTCCTAATCTGCCACTTTCTATACTGCGGCTAGCTTCTTTCTCGTCGTCCTCGTGTTGTCTCCTGGGGAATGGGGTGCTCTGTCTTCTGGGACCTGTTTGTCCCAGACAGCCGGCCATTCACAAAGCGCCTCGCGCATGTGCAGTAGGAAACGGGCAGTGAAGCCACAAGGCTCCACTGCCTGTTTCCCTTAGTTTGAATGGTGGCGCCGGCACCCGATCCGATGGACGGTTCGGCCCCGGGGGGGCGACATTGCGGGCACCCTGGACAGGTAAGTGTGCTTATTAAAAGTCAGCAGCTACAGTGTTTTGTCTTTAAATCCAAGATAGTCTAAAATATTGACTTTAGGTACAACTTTAATCACTTCAGCGCAAAGGTTTTACCCAAATCCTGACCAGGCACTGTGTTGCTTTAACCACTTAAGCCCCGGACCATTTGGTAGCTAAAGGACCAGAGGTGAATTCAGAATTTTGCACTGCGCTGCTTTAACTGTAAATTGTGCGGACATGCAATGTTGTACCCAAACGAAATTTGCGTCCTTTTCTTCCCACAAATAGAGCTTTCTTTTAATGGTATTTGATTGCCTCTGCGATTTTTTATTTTTTGCGTTATAAACGGAAAGACCGAAAATTTTGAAAAAAAATGATATTTTCTACTTTTTGTTATAAGAAAAATCGAATAAACTCAATTTTAGTCATACATTTAGGCCAAAATGTATTCAGCCACATGTCTTTAGTAAAAAAAATGTCAATAAGCGTATATTTATCGGTTTGCGCAAAAGTTATAGCGTTTACAAACTAGGGTACATTTTCTGGAATTTACACAGCTTTTAATTTATGACTGCCTATCTCATTTCTTGAGGTGCTAAAATGACAGGGCAGTACAAAACCCCCCCAAATGACCCCATTTTAGAAAGTAGACACCCCAAGAAAATTGCTGAGAGGCATGTTGAGCCCATTGAATATTATTTTTTTTTTGTCCCAAGTGATTGAATAATGACAAAAAAAATAAAAAATTACAAAAAGTTGTCACTAAATGATATATTGCTCACACATGCCATGGTTATATGTGGAATTGCACCCCAAAATACATTCTGCTGCTTCTCCTGAGTACGGGGATACCACATGTGTGGGACTTTTTAGGAGCCTAGCCACGTACGGGACCCCGGAAACCAAGCACCGCCTTCAGGATTTCTAAGGGTGCAAATTTTTGATTTCACTCCTCACCACCTATCACAGTTTTGAAGGCCATAAAATGCCAAAATAGCACAAAACCCCCCCAAATGACCCCATTTTGGAAAGTAGACACCCCAAGCTGTTTGCTGAGAGGCATGGTGAGTATTTTACAGCTCTCATTTGTTTTTGAAAATGAAGAAAGAACATTTTTTTTTTCTTTTTTTTTTCAATTTTCAAAACTTTGTGACAAAAAGCGAGATCTGCAAAATACTCACAATACCCCTCAGCAAATAGCTTGGGGTGTCTACTTTCCAAAATGGGGTCATTTGGGGGGGGGGTTTTGTGCCATCTGGGCATTCCATGGCCTCCGAAACTGTGATAGGCAGTGAGAAGTGAAATCAAAAATTGACACCCTTAGAAAGCCTGAAGGCGGTGCTTGGTTTTTGGGGTACGCGGCTAGGCTCCCAAAAAGTCTCACATGTGGTATCCCCGTACTCAGGAGAAGCAACAGAATGTATTTTGGGGTGTAATTCCACATATGCCCATGGCATGTTTGAGCAATATATTTAGTGACAACTTTGTGCAAAAAAAAAAAAAAAAATTGTATTTTTTCCGCAACTTGTGTCAACATATAAAATATTCCATGGACTCGACATGCCTCTCAGTATATAGCTTGGGGTGTCTACTTTCCAAAATGGGGTCATTTGGGGGGGTTTTGAACTGTTCTGGCATTTTATACACAACATTAGGAAGCTTACATCCACTCTTCTAACCACTTGAAGACACAGCCCTTTCTGACACTTTTTGTTTACATGAAAACATAGTTTTTTTTTGCAAGAAAATTATGTTGAACCCCCAAACATTATATATATTTTTAAAGCAAAGGCCCTACAGAATAAAATGGTGGGTGTTGCATTTTTTTTTTCTACACAGTATTTGCGCAGCGATTTTTCAAACGCATTTTTTGGGAAAAAATACACTTTTTTTAATTTTAATGCACTAAAACACACTATGTTGCCCAAATGTTTGATGAAATAAAAAAGATGATCTTAGGCCGAGTACATAGATACCAAACACGACATGCTTTAAAATTTCGCACAAACGCGCATTGGCGACAAACTACATACATTTTTAAAAGCCTTTAAAAGCATTTACAGGTTACCCCGTTAGATTTACAGAGGAGGTCCACTGCTAAAATTACTGCCCTCGATCTGACCTTCGCGGTGATACCTCACATGCATGGTGCAATTGCTGTTTACATATGACGCCAGACCGACGCTTGCGTTCGCCATTGGGCAAGAGCAGGGCAGGACAGGGGTGCTTTTTTTTTTTTTTTTTTTTTTTTTTTTTTATTATTAATTTTGCTTTTTTATTTTATTTTTAAACTGTTGCTTCCATATTTATTTATTTTTATCAGTTTTATTGTTATCTCAGGGAATGTAAATATCCCCTATGATAGCAATAGGTAATGACAGGTACTCTTTTTTTGAAAAAACTGGGGTCTATTGGACCCTAGATATTTCCTCTGCCCTCAAAGCATCTGACCACACCAAGATCGGTGTGATAAAATGCTTTCCCAATTTCCCAATGGCGTTTTTTATATCCGGGGGGGGGGGACATTCCCTCCCACTGCTTGTAAAAGCAGTCCAGAGGCTAATTAGCCACTAGGATTGCTTTTACATGAAAGCCGGCCGCTGGCTGAAAAGAATACCAAGATGATACCTAAACCCGCAGGCATCATTCTGGTATAAACATTCAAAGTCCAGCAACATACCAGTACGTTGCTGGTCCTTGTTGGACATGTATTGTAATCTTTTTTTTCATGCAGCCTGTTGGCTGAACGAAAAAAAAAGATTGATCGGTGGGTATGCCCACCATTAGAATACCGCCCTTCATCCACCCACTTCTAATGATGGGCATACATGCACCATTTATATATGCCGAAGCATGGGGGCATCTTCTCGCAAAAGTTATGCCGCGTACACATGGTCAGACTTTTCCACGGGCAAGCCTCCGTCGGAATTTCGACCGTATATACGCGGCATTAGGAGCAAAATCGCTCCTCCGCTCCTGCTGCCCCAATGCTTCGGCATATATGCTTTTTTTTTTTTAACTGTGGTGGTGAAATCACCTCCTACAGCACTGGAGTCGCAGGGATCAGGCCTGTCTCTGCGAACGCTGCAGTTATGTGTGTTGTGTTTTGCAAGTGACAGTGATCGATCGATACTGCACTTCGGTGGCCTGGGCTGGACGGAGGGGCAAAACGCAGGTGCTAGCAGGTATCTGGGCTGATCCCACTAACAGTGCGTTTTTGGGAACCCTAAACTGCTGGGGACGCTAGTATAGATCTGATCAGATCAGATATTGATCTGTTCAGATACTATACCACTAAGGGGGGTGTATGCTTCACGTGTGGGTGTTAGCGCTACTGGCACTAACCTGACGCTGCCTGGGGTGTGACGCAGACCCTCTCTGATGCTAAAACCTAACTGATATCACCCGCCGGGCGATCAGGGGGTTAAACCTTTATTGGGTTATATACGGCGGGTGCCCTGACACTATAAAAAGCAAACTAACTAACCAGCGTCACCCGTAACACTTATATGATGATCACTGGTGAAAGGGTTAACTAGGGGCAATTAGGGGGTTAAAACCTTTATTAGGTAATATATGGGGGTACCTGACGCTATATAAAAACCTGACGGCGAACCTAAAAAAAAATTACTGCCTACCTATCGGCATCACCGACACTAAGACAACGATCATAAAAACGATTGCTTAGCGACAGTGGTGATAGGGGGTGAAAGGGTTACCTGGGGGGCGATCAAGGGGGTTAAACCTTTATTAGGTAATATATGGGGGTACCCGACGCTATAAAAACCTGCGGCGAACCTAAAAAAAATTACTGGCTACCGATCAGCATCACCGACGCTAAGACATCGATCAGAAAAATGATTGCTTAGTGACGGCGGTGCTAGGGGGTGAAAGGGTTATCTGGGGGGTGATCAGGGGGTTAAACCTTTATTAGGGGGGGTTAGGGGGCTACACTGGACCTAAAACTAAATGTAGTGACACTTTTACAGTCACAAATGTCACTGATTGCAGTGATCACTAAATAAATGGTCACTGCAATCAGTGACACTGTGACTGGGGGGTGATCTGGGGGGGGCGATTTATGTGCCTATGTGTCCTGGTGTCAGTGTAGTGTTGTGTGTACTAACCTGGCATCTTCTCCTGTACGGCGCTCGGTATATGTGAGCGCCCCAGGAGAGATGACATCACTTCCTCCTTCCTGGCAGGCAGGGGAAGCTCTCTCATTCGCCGGGAGCGATCGAGAGGGGGTGGCCGGAATCGAACGGCCGTCCCCTCATGCCGGATCGCTCCCGAAGGTAAAACGACCACCCACTGTAAAGAAGGGGGGTCCGATCGGACCCCCCATCTATACAAAGGCAATCACGTACATATACGTGATTCTGCCTGTCGGTGCCATTCTGCTGACGTATATTTACAGTGGGCGGTCGTTAAGTGGTTAACTAACAATTGCACGGTCTTGCGACGCTGTACCCAAATAAAATTGTCCCTTTTTCTCCCACAAATCGGACTTTCATTTGGTGGTATTTGATTGCCTGTTTTCTTGCTTAAATAAAAAAAAAATATATATTTTTTTTACTTTCTGCTATAAAACATTCTTAAAATAAATTTAAATCAATTTTCTTCAAAAATTTAGAGCAATTTGTATGCTGCTACATATTTTTGGTAAAAATAAAAAAATCCCAAAAGCGTATAGATTAGTGTCTACAAACTATGGGATAGATTAAGGAACTTCTTTTTTTTTTTTTTTTTTTTTTTATAGCTTGGGGTGCCTCTGGGAACCTTTGTCTGGTAAACCGACAGATATTGGAGGTTATTTTGACAATCGTGTTGGCATCTTTCAATGCAGAAAGAGGCTGCCTCACTTGTCAATCCATTCCCCATGGTCCTCTGGTTACAGACATGGCTGGCAAGGTCTATGTTCTGAGATGTCCTTACAATTTACTATACGTGGGTCGGACCATATGTACGCTACGTACTAGGGCATTGATAAACGTGTGCCACATCCCTTTTCCCAATGCCATGGAAGAGACTTCAAAGCTTTGACAGTATTGGCTATTGCACACCTCCCCAAGGGATCCCTTACAGATAATGAAATATTCTCACTATTATGCAAAAGGCAAACCATGTGGATTTACAAGTTAAATTCTTTCTCCCCGCGGGTTGAACGAAGAGTTAAACACCCACACTCTTATTGCTTCATAAGCTTTGCTCCCTATTTGGTGCTCAGTTTCCATTCACACCCCCAGTCTTGATTGTGTACGCTTCCTTTGTTTAGGTTTCTTGGTGTCAAGGTGTCGCTGGTTGTTTGTGTGTTTGGTCCTCAGACTCATCCTATATTAATTCTTACATGCATTACATCCTTTTATCATGTTGGATATTGACTGGTTCCTTTTTGTTCAGTTTTCTTGTTGTCTAGGTGTCGGTTGTTAGTGTCTGTGTGTGGTTGGTTCTCGGGATCCATCCACTATCAATATATTTTTTATCAGATGGTTTTTATTTTATTCAATTTTAATTTTCATTATAAATCACAGCTTTTAACCATGTTGGATATTTTAATAATTATGGGCTATTGGAGGTGGATGTATTGGCTGCCCTGCCCCATATATTTATAGTCTTGTTTCCTGCCAGCTCTTGAATGTGTGACCTGAAACATGTAGTCCTTCCGTCGTCCAGTCTCTGGCATTTTCTCAGTTTTCTTCGTTTCCTCCCCCTTACTCTCCTTGCCCTTGGGTCACATGACCCACCGCTAGTCTGGAGCCCCCCCCGTGTCTGTACTGCTGGACACGGCTGGTGAGAAGCTCTGGTTTCTGGAGATCTGAGAGTTGTGGTGTTGGGTCCCCTGGTGTCATCGCCAGCACCGCACCATCCCTTGGACCATCTGGTAATGGAGTCGTCTTCTTCCTTCTCCATGGGCGTCCTGTGATCCTGGAGACCTCGGCTCAGGCACAGTCCCCCTTCCCTGGTGCCCACTGGATATCTGGCCATGATCCTGGGCATTTAAACCTGGATAGATGTCCATAGGCATCTCTGGATCTCTAAGGTGCCCACAGAATCTAATTTCTGGTAGCATTGGAGGTGGGACAGCCATCCATCTCTTCTGGCTTCCTGAGTGAGTGTCACAGCTACTGTGAGTGCAGGTGTCCACAGGAGAGATTTATTGCATCTTTGACTGACTACCATTTTTGCCTTTTTACAACTCTATCTTCTGTTTAGACTTTTTACACTTTTTTTCTTAGATTTGTCTATAAACTATATATGGTGAACACGGTTGTTTTTTGACATTTTACCACTCTTTGAATCTGCGCTCCCCAAGTTTTTTTTATTTGCTTATCCTCATCTGGTCTTTTGAGTCTGGGTGCAGTGGTCAGCGTTTGAAATTTTTCAAGGCTTCTTGGGTTTCCAATTTTGCGCCTGGCTCTTTGTGGATTTTTTTTTAAGAGGGTGTGCTTAGCTGAGTACTACCTCGCACGCACCCCTCCCCCCTCCTCCTGAAGCCTACTGGGATGTATGACATTTGCCTAAGCATGGAAACTAGGAAGTAACTGAACAAATGTAAACCGTTTTTAAAACAAGTAAATACAGTGGGTACGGAAAGTATTCAGACCCCCTTAAATTTTTCACTCTGTTATATTGCAGCCATTTGCTAAAATCATTTAAGTTCATTTTTTTTTCCTCAATGTACACAGAGCACCCCATATTGACAGAAAAACACAGAATTGTTGACATTTTTGCAGATTTATTAAAGAAAAACTGAAATATCACATGGTCCGAAGTATTCAGACCCTATGCTCAGTATTTAGTAGCAGCCCCCTTTTGATCTAATACAGCCATGAGTCTTTTTGGGAAAGATGCAACAAGTTTTTCACACCTGGATTTGGGGATCCTCTGCCATTCCTCCTTGCAGATCCTCTCCAGTTCTGTCAGGTTGGATGGTAAACGTTGGTGGACAGCCATTTTTAGGTCTCTCCAGAGATGCTCAATTGGGTTTAAGTCAGGGCTCTGGCTGGGCCATTCAAGAACAGTCACGGAGTTGTTGTGAAGCCACTCCTTCGTTATTTTAGCTGTGTGCTTAGGGTCATTGTCTTGTTGGAACGTAAACCTTCGGCCCAGTCTGAGGTCCTGAGCACTCTGGTGGTTTTCGTCCAGGATATCCCTGTACTTGGCCGCATTCATCTTTCCCTCGATTTGCAACCAAAAAGTTCTATCTTGGTTTTAGACAAGAGAATCTTATTTCTTACCATCTTGGAGTCCTTCAGGTGTTTTTTTTAGCAAACTCCATGCAGGCTTTAATGTGTCTTGCACTGAGGAGAGGCTTCCGTCGGGCCACTCTGCCATAAAGCCCCGACTGGTGGAGGGCTGCAGTGATGGTTGACTTTCTACAACTTTCTCCCATCTCCCGACTGCATCTCTGGAGCTCAGCCACAGCGATCTTTGGGTTCTTCTTTACCTCTCTCGCCAAGGCTCGTCTCCCCCGATAGCTCAGTTTGGCCGGACGGCCAGCTCTAAGAAGGGTTCTGGTCATCCCAAACGTCTTCCATTTAAGGATTATGGAGGCCACTGTGCTCTTAGGAACCTTAAGTGCAGCAGAATTTTTTTTATAACCTTGGCCAGATCTGTGCCTTGCCACAATTCTGTCTGAGCTCCTCAGGCAGTTCCTTTTGACCTCATGATTCTCATTTGCTCTGACATGCACTGTGAGCTGTAAGGTCTTATATAGACAGGTGTGTGGCTTTCCTAATCAAGTCCAATCAGTATAATCAAACACAGCTGGACTCAAATGAAGGTGTAGAACCATCCCAAGGATGATCAGAAGAAATGGACAGCACCTGAGTTAATTATGAGTGTCACAGCAAAGGGTCTGAATATTTAGGACCATGTGATATTTGTTCTTTAATAAATCTGCAAAAATGTCAACAATTCTATGTTTTTCTGTCAATATGGGGTGCTGTGTGTACAATAATGAAAAAAAATGAACTTCAATGATTTTAGCAAATGGCTGCAATATAACAGAGTGAAAAATGTAAGGGGGTCTGAATACTTTCCGTACCCACTGTATGATCTACCTTCCTATCCATTTACTAATACTAGCAGCATAAGGATTCAAAATGGTCAATGTTGATTGAGTGAAGTTTCGAGTTTAAATTCTGGGTTTTCATCAGTACAGGGATTGAGGGTAAATCTTCCAATTACTACAGAAGTTCTGGTGAATCTGGTAACAAACAAAAAAATGCCCTCACCTTAGGTGGATTTCCCCTCCCTTAGATGGCAAAGTAAATGGACACGTTATGACCCTTCTTTACGCCATTCAAAATGGGGGGGGTATTGGTGGAGTAATCTTACAAAAAGTCAGAGGAAATCCCCATGTCAATAGAGCAGGAAGTGAGGTGCAAAAGACAGATTTAAAAAACTTCCTCTGATGTAAAACTTATTTTGATCAAGGTTTTCTTAACCACTTAAGCCCCGGACCATTATGCAGGTTAAGGACCAGAGGTGTTTTCAGAATTTGGCACTGCGCTGCTTTAACTGGAAATTGTGCGGACATGCAATGTTGTACCCAAACGAAATTTGCGTCCTTTTCTTCCCACAAATAGAGCTTTCTTTTAATGGTATTTGATTGCCTCTGCGATTTTTTTAATTTTTTCATTTATTTTTTATTTTTTATTATTTTTTGCGATATAAACGGAAAAAGACAATTAAAAAAAAAATGATATTTTCTACTTTTTGTTATAAGAAAAATCGAATAAACTCAATTTTAGTCATACATTTAGGCCAAAATGTATTCAGCCACATGTCTTTAGTAAAAAAAATGTCAATAAGCGTATATTTATTGGTTTGCGCAAAAGTTATAGCGTCTACAAACTAGGGTACATTTTCTGAAATTTACACAGCTTTTAATTTATGACTGCCTATCTCATTTCTTGAGGTGCTAAAATGGCAGGGCAGTACAAAACCCCCCCAAATGACCCCATTTTTGAAAGAAGACACCCCAAGGAAATTGCTGAGAGGCATGTTGAGCCCATTGAATATATATTTTTTTTTTGTCCTAAGTGATTGCATGACAAAAAAAAAAAAAATACAAAAAGTTGTCACTAAATGATATATTGCTCACACATGCCATGGTTATATGTGGAATTGCACCCCAAAATACATTTTGCTGCTTCTCCTGAGCATGGGGATACCACATGTGTGGGACTTTTTAGGAGCCTAGCCGCGTACGGGACCCTGAAAACCAAGCACCGCCTTAAGGATTTCTAAAGGCACAAATTTTTGATTTTACTCCTCACTACCTATCACGGTTTCGAAGGCCATAAAATGCCAAAATAGCACAAACCCCCCCCAAATGACCCCATTTTGGAAAGTAGACACCCCAAGCTATTTGCTGAGAGGCATGGTGAGTATTTTACAGCTCTCATTTGTTATTGAAAATGAAGAGAGAAAATAATTTTTTTTTTTTTTTTTCAATTTTCAAAACTTTGTGACAAAAAGCGATCTGCAAAATACTCCCCATACCTCTCAGCAAATAGCTTGGGGTGTCTACTTTCCAAAATGGGGTCATTTGTTTTGTTTTTTGCCATCTGGGCATTCCATGGCCTCCGAAACTGTGATAGGCAGTGAGGAGTGAAATCAAAAATTTATACCCTTAGAAAGCCTGAAGGCGGTGCTTGGTTTTTGGGGTCCCGTATGCAGCTAGGCTCCCAAAAAGTCTCACACGTGGTATCCCCGTACTCAGGAGAAGCAACAGAATGTATTTTGGGGTGTAATTACACATATGCCCATGGCATGTTTGAGCAATATATCATTTAGTGACAACTTTGTGCAAAAAAATAAAAAATAAATTGTCTTTTTTCCGCAACTTGTGACAACATATAAAATGTTCCATGGACTCAACATGCCTCTCAGTATATAGCTTGGGGTGTCTGCTTTCCAAAATGGGGTCATTTGGGGGGGGTTTTGAACTGTCCTGGCATTTTATACACAACATTAGGAAGCTTACATCCACTCTTCTAACCACTTGAAGACAAAGCCCTTTCTGACACTTTTTTTTGTTTACATGAAAACATTTTATTTTTTTTTGCAAGAAAATTATGTTGAACCCCCAAACATTATATATATTTTTAAAGCAAAGGCTCTACAGATTAAAATGGTGGGTGTTGCATTTTTTCTTCCACACATTATTTGCGCAGCGATTTGTCAAACGCATTTTTTGGGGAAAAAATACACTTTTTTTCCATTTTAATGCACTAAAACACACTATATTGCCCAAATGTTTGAAATAAAAAAGATGATCTTAGGCCGAGTACATAGATACCAAACACGACATGCTTTAAAATTTCGCACAAACAGACAAAAACTAAAACTCTATTGGAGCACTGGCACAAAGGGATACACTCCTGGTTCGGGAGGTGCAATTTAATAAAATTGAGCATCCTACCCAAATTTTTATACCTGTTTCAGGCCCTATTGATTAGAATACCCCCCAGCTACTTTCGGCAAGTGCAAGCGGTGTTCAGCCGATTTGCGTGGGCAAACAAAAAATCACGTTTACCACGTGCCCTGCTGACGACTCCTAAACAACACGGAGGTCTAGCACTCCCAGACGTTAAACGGTACTATCAAGCTATACACCTTGGGAGGGTGGTGGACTGGACACGACACCAAGAGCTGAAACTGTGGGCCCAGATAGAACAAAGTCAGACAGAGACACCGTTGGGAACGGCAATTTGGTGCTACGACTCACTGCCCACAGAGATAAGGACACATCCCTTGATTGGGAACACTCTAAGACAATGTAGACAGGCGACCCTTCAGAACGCACAGACGACCAAGAAGTCCCCTATGACTCCAATCATAGGTAACCCTAGCTTCCCCCCGGGGAACTCCCCCACGAATTTTCAGACGCTGAGAAGCAACGACCAAACACTGGCAGGTGCATTTGTGATACAGGATAGATGGCCTACCATAGGGGAGTTGACGGCCCCGAATGGCAGTTACCAACTGCCATTTTGGAACGCGGCCCAGTTGCATCATTTCCTACATAGCATACCAGAACCCTATCTCCACGCTAGACAGAGGACTCCATTTGAGGAATTCCTAACGGGGAAGGAACCTTTAACGCAGGTCCTTTCGAACATGTACACTCTGCTGAACACACCATCAGGAACGCCGAATTTGGCGTGCTTTGAAGGGTGGGAAGCAGACCTGCACTGTACCTTTTCGGCAACACAGAGGCAGATCATGATAGACTTTGCCCTTAAATCCTCCATCTGTACTAAAATACAGGAAACAAGTTACAAAATCTTGACTAGGTGGTACTTCACGCCTAGCCGGCTACACAAGATTTTTCCTGAATCCTCTGAGCTATGCTGGAGGTGTCAGGGGGAAAGGGGGACACTGTTACACATGTTCTGGTCCTGCCCGTTGTTAACATCCTTTTGGGCTGTGGTCCGCACCACGTCCCAAAAGTTCACAGAATTCCAGATCCCTGACGACCCAACATTTTTCCTGCTCCACTTAGCTACCCTATCTCCCAAGAGATACAGGAAATCCTTACTGAGACATCTGACGAATGCAGCTGAGGCCTGTATACCACTGTTGTGGAAACAACAATGCCCGCCAACTGCGGCACTGTGGCTGCGGAAAGTGGAAGACATAAACAAAATGGAAGACCTCATACTGACCTCACAGGATAAACATGAAACCTATAAGAAGACTTGGCAATTATGGAACATCTTCATCCTCTCAGATGAAGGGAAAGCCCTCTTAGGGACCTAAATCTCAATCTAAATCTGCTCATTCTCGCTAGTAACATGGAGCACGACCCGATACCGAACTGTTGAGACATGCGGTTATCCCCCCCCTCCCCCCCCCCCCGTCTCGACCCTTTCTGACCTGTGCTTATTCCTTCTTCTTTCCTTTTCTCTTCACTCTTTTAAACTACAATCTAGTGGTTTACATGAATAGCCTACCGGGTGAGACCTAGGTGGTTAACCCTACCCTGGTCCAGAGACCAACGATACACAAGAAGTTTGTGCAATAATAGGAGGATAACGGGTTGATATAATGTACTGCTGATGTCTGTGAATTGAACCCGGGAGGCTGCGACCTTCACTAAAGTTATATGATTGTAAGTTCTGCTGGGGCTTGAGCCTCATTTCCTGTCTTTTCTTGAAACCTTAAATAAAAACTTATATTTGAAAAAAAAAAAAAAATTCGCACAAACGCGCAGTGGCGACAAACTACATACATTTTTAAAAGCCTTTACAGGGTACCACGTTAGATTTACAGAGGAGGTCTACTGCTAAAATGACTGCCCTCGATCTGACCTTCGCGGTGATACCTCGCATGCATGATGCAATTGCTATTTACATATGACGCCAGACCGACGCTTGTGTTCGCCATTGCGCAAGAGCAGGGCAGGACAGGAGTGCTTTTTTTTATTTATTTTTTATTTTATTTTTAAACTGTTCTTTCCATATTTTTTTTTTTTTGTTATCTCAGGGAATGTAAATATCCCCTATTATAGCAGGTACACTTTTTTTTTTTTTTTTTTTAAACTGGGGTCTATTGGACCCTAGATCTTTCCTCTGCCCTCAAAGCATCTGACCACACCAAGATCGGTGTGATAAAATGCTTTCCCAATGGCGCTTTTTATATCCGGGGGGGGGGGGACATTCCCTCCCACTGCTTGTAAAAGCAGTCCAGAGGCTAATTATCCGCTAGGATTGCTTTTAAATGAAAGTCGGCCGCTGGCTGAAAAGAATGATACCTAAACCCGCAGGCATCAATCTGGTATAACCAAAGTCCAACAACATACCAGTACGTTGCTGGTCCTTGTTGGACATGTATTGTAATCTTTTTTTTTTCATGCAGCCTGTTGGCTGAACGAAAAAAAGAGATTGATCGGTGGGTATGCCCACCATTGGCATACCTCCATTCATTCACCCACTTCTAATGATGGGCATACATGCACCATTTATATATGCCGAAGCATGGGGGCATCCTCCTGCAAAAGTTATGCCACACACATGGTCGGACTTTTCCACGGGCATGCCTCAGTCGGAATATTGACCGCATGTACGCGGCATTAGGCGCAAAATCGATCCTCCGCCCCTGCTGCCCCCATGCTTCGGCATATAAGCTCTTTTTTTTAACTGTGGTGGTGAAATCGCCTCCTACAGCACTGGAGTCGCAGGGATCAGGCCTGTCTCTGCGAACGCTGCAGTTATGTGTGTTGTCTTTTGTAAGTGACAGTGATCGATCGATACTGCACTTGAGTGGCTTGGGCTGGACGGAGGGGCAAAACGCAGGTGCTAGCAGGTATCTGGGCTGATCTCACTAACACTGCGTTTTTGGGAACCCTAAATTGCTGGGGACGCTAGTATAGATCTGATCAGATCAGATATTGATCTGTTCAGATACTATACCACTAAGGGAGGTGTATGCTTCACGCGTGGGTGTTAGCGTTACTGGCACTAACCTGACGCCTGGGGCGACGCAGACCCTCTCTGACGCTAAAACCTAATTGATATCACCCGCCGGGCTATGAGGGGGTTAAACCTTTATTGGGTTATATACGGCGGGTGCCCTGACACTATAAAAAGCAAACTAACCAGCGTCACCCGTAACACTTATATGGTGATCACTGGTGAAAGGGTTAACTAGGGGCAATCGGGGTTAAACCTTTATTAGGTAATATATGGGAGTACCTGACGCTATAAAAACCTGCGGCGAACCTAAAAAAAATAACTGGCTACCTATTGGCATCACCGACACTAAGACCGCGATCAGAAAAACGATCGCTTAGTGACGGAGGTGCTAGGGGTGAAAGGGTTACCTGGGGGGGGCGATCAAGGGGTTAAACCTTTATTAGGAAATATATGGGGGTACCCGACGCTTTAAAAACCTGCGACAAACCTAAAAAAAATAACTGGCTACCTATTGGCATCACCGACACTAAAACAGCGATCAGAAAAACGATTGCTTTGTGACGGAGGTGCTAGGGGGTGAAAGGGTTACCTGGGGGGCGATCAAGGGGTTAAACCTTTATTAGGGGGGTTAGGGGGCTACACTGGACCTAAAACTAACTGCCCTGACACTTTTACAGTCACAAATGTCACTGATTGCAGTAACCATTTACTGATTACTGCAATCAGTGACACTGACTGGGGGCTGGGGGATGATCTGGGGGGGCGATCATGTGCCTATGTGTGCTGGTGTTAGTGTAGTGTTTTTGCACTAACCTCTGTCTTCTCTCATGCAGCGCTCGGTATATGTGAGCGCCGCATGAGGGATGACATCACTTCCTTCTGCCTGTGTAAACACTACACAGGCAGAGGAAGCTTTTCATTCGCCGGGAGCGATCGCGAGGGGGTGGCCAGAATCTAATGGCTGCCCCCTCATCACGGATCGCTCCCGAAGCGATCCCGGCCGCTCACTGTACCGGAGGGGGGTCTGATTGGACCCCCCACCCATACGAAGGCAGGCACGTACAGGTACGTGATTGTGCCTGTCCGTGCCATTCTGCCGACGTGTGTGTATATGTATGTATGTGTGTGTGTGTGTGTGTGTGTGTGTGTGTATATATATATATATATATATATATATATAAATATCTCTATCACTTTTTTACCCTGAAAATAGAGGGTAAACTGTGCTTGCATGTTATACGCAGGGGGCTGTGGAAAGTTTTTTTCCTTAAACCTCCCTCTAAAAGTTTAGGGTGCGTGTTATACACTGATAAATACGGTATATATTATAATATAATTCTTTTCCTCTCAAACCATGTCATACCGCTGTCCAGATCCTCCTTCTCAGGTACCTCTTTGCTGCTCATGGCACCATCCTCCTGTTGAGTGCCCCCACAGCAAGCTGCTTGCTATGAGGGCACTCGAGTCACAGCTCCCTGTGTCCATTCAGCCCTGATCCTCTCTCTCCTGATTGGCTAACTGACTTTGACTGCCACGGTAGCCATTGGCGCCACTGCTGTGTCTCAACCAATCAGGTGGAGAGTCCCGGATGGCCAAGGCTTCCACATACAAGGCTTGTTGCCTTGTATGTAGCTTGCAGTGAGAATTGTAGCATCCAGCAGGAATCGCCATAGGTAATCGCTAGCTGTGCATAGAGACCTGAATCCTTGCAGCCACAGGCAACCTGTCGTGTCGTTTTTAGTGAACAGGGCCAGCGGCCGCACTTGGCCACTGAGGGCCACAACAGAAATATGATTCCTGCTGCTACAATTTACACCGGCCTTGATAGCTGGCCCTGTAGCCTTAAAGAATCAAAATCAGAACCAGTGACAAGTTTTAATGCTTGCAAGCACCTTCAAGCTCTTGCAACAATGAATGTTCTGCTGAATTTCACTTAATGTTCATAATGAAAGCTTCTACTTTTACACTGTGCCGTGTATCGGAACAGAGTCTCCTTTTTTTTTTTTCACTTTCAATGTCAGATTTAATATAGGTTCCTAAACCACTGGCTATACTGATTACTGGCAATGTAAGCATGAATATGCGAAGTGAAAAATGTCTGTCTGCCTACACTTAAAGAGAATTTCAAATTTTTGCTGGAATTCTGTTACCCAGTAATGTGTTTGTTTTGTTTTTTTTTTTTTTTTTTGTTTTTTTGGTTTTGTTTTGCTCTGATTTTTTGAGTATCTAGAAAAGCACGGTATATTCTGCTTTGACTCTTGGCATAAACAGTTTGTTCTGTGCTTGCTGGAGTTTTGGTAAACTGAGAGAATAAAAAATGTACAAAATGTTCTATAAAAGGAAGTCCTCTGCAGAAGATCCAGGACAACATTAACAAAGTGCCCTCAGTATATATTTTATCTGTACCAGAACAGACAAAACATTCATTGAGCTGAGATTTATATCACCCAGATAATCTCGTATAGCTGTGGCAGTTAAATGAAGCATCATCTGCCCTGATGCGCAGATCTGTAGCACACCAACCCAAGAAGGAGAGTCCTTTACTTTATGGGATCAGTGAAAGGGTTTGTTTTAATGGACCGAGTGATGCAAGTAAAGTTTGTAGCAAGAACTGTTGTCGGCAACAATGAGTGTAAAGTAAGCTAAGGGAATTTCTGGCCAGAACATCTCAGCTAATGGCACTATTTGAGGCCAAAAATCTTTAAGAAAAATATAATAGGTTTTTGACAAGCTGTGGATGTGTTTCATTATATAAGGTTAACTTGCTGTTTCATTCCAAATGAGCGCAATATAGCATCTGGAAATGTGGACAGCTTGTAAACTTTCCATCTACGGTCCATAGAAAACAAAAGCACTGTATGAAAGGAACCCTCCAAGAATCTGCCACTCACAGTTCAACCACTTGATCTCTAGAACATTTACCCCCTTTCATGACAGGCCAGTTTTTGCAATCCGGCACTGTTATTTTAACTGACCATTGCGTGGTCATGCAACGCTGTACCCAAATAAAATGTATGTCCCTTTTCCCCACAAATAGAGGGTTCTTTTGGTGGTATTTGCTCACCTCTGCGTTTTTTTGCGCTGTAAACAAATCCGACAATATTGAAGAAAAAGCTTTTTTAAAATTTCTGCTTTAAAACGTACACAGGAAAACATTTTATTTCTTCATCAATTTTGGCCAATAGGTATTCTGCTACATAGGGAGAAGGAAGGAGGGTGGTGTGACTTTGAGGCATGCATCCAGGGAGATGACACGATTAAAAATGAGTATGGCAGATACATAATCTAATAGAACTAAGAATGTTACATGAAAGCATTGCATAACAATTGGCAATCAATAGTTTAATTGTATATAAAATAGAACAATAATAACATAGTTCATGCTGTAAACATTAAGGACCAAATTCATTGAAGCGTGTCTCCATAATAAATTACTGTAACCCTGATTGGTTGGTACAATCCAATTGGTATATGAGGTAGTTGATGGTAATAATGCAATATATAAGCGAGGGGTCATCTATTGGCTCAACGCATTTCGTGGCGACTGCCACTCTTCAGGAGTAGGTATGAGGTAGATGTCTATAAATATTAAAACATACAATTTTTCCTTTAATTAAAAAAAAATATATGGTAGGTCTTTCTATAGGGAGAGGAGGGGAAAAAAGATTTCCCAGAACTACTTGCAGATATGCCTATGAATCTGAGCGTAGGCGTGGAGGGCTGGAGGCCGACCAGAAGATCAGCCCGGGTGAGACGCGCTTCAATGCATTTGGTCCTTTATAATGTTAACAGTATGAACTAATGTTATTATATTATGTTATTGTTCTATTTTATATACAATTAAACTATTGATTGCCAATTGTTATGCAATGCTTTCATGTAACGTTCTTAGTTCTATTATATTAGGTACCTGCCATACTCATTTTTATCGTGTTATCTCCCTGGATGCATGCCTCATATAAAGTCCCACCCTCCTTGCTCAAGTATCAGAGATGGAGGCGCTTGGCTTCACATGCCCTGCGCCTCATATAAAGTCCCAACATTTTGTTTTTAGTTTTATTCTGCTACATAATTTTGTATAAATAAAAATATCCAATAAGCGTATATTGATTGGTTTGCAAAAAAGTTAGTGTCTACAAAATATGGGATTTTTTTTTACTAGTTATGGCAGCGATCAGCAACTTATAGCGGGACTGTGATATTGCGGTGGACTTTCTGACACTTTTTGGGGGCCAGTGACACTAATCCTGGTGTCCTTTTTTATTTTTTTATTTTTTTTCTGCTCTGGCACTCCAGCTTGACTTATTTTTTTCACAGGGTCTTACCCCTTTTTGTAGCTTGTTGTGTGCTTATTGTGCTTTTGTCTCTGGCTGCACCCCCAGAGTGTTAGTACCCTGTGCTTCAGCTGCAACGCTCCGTGTCACATGGCTTGGGTGGGAAGCAGGTGCTGTACCACTTGTGAATTTTGTATCATTCCTACTTTACGGAGTCTGTGTGGCTCTTTGTGTTGCCTTCACCTCATCCGCTTCATGCTCACGTGATCTTTTTTCTGACTTGCACCACCACTACTCTTCTCTGCAGAGACCAAGTCATGGGCTCTCTGCTGCCTTAAAGTGATGAGGTCACAGACAGCCATGTAACCTCCCCTGCCCTGCAGCTAGTTGTGGGGCAGCTTGCAGTGTCCCTGCCCAAGGGTCTGATGCTGAAAACCTGGACAGCGGTCCCCACTGGCTCCTTGAAGTTTTCCTAAGCTACACCATGTCTGACTTCCTGCTCTGTTTATGTAGGGAGAAGTACAACTGTGCAAACTTGTCAAGCCTAAATTTGCTTCTCTGATGGCTGACTTGGAAAGCGGGTGGACACAAGCATGCTTCTTTGTTTTCCTTCGGAGCCTCTCTGATTTACCTGCAGCTGTCTGTGTGCTTGGAAGAGGAGTGCACCCTATCCATTTTGGACGAGTTTGTGCCTGAGGAGCCTCAGTCTGCTGACATTCTGCCTGGGCTTAGGGATACACATCACAGTACACACATTTCACTTTCAAGTATTTCAAAGTACAAGGGGAGATGCATGTAAATATAAGCAATGCACTATTAGTTGCCATACCTGTAACCACCAACAATAGAAGTCCATGTCTGAGCCTAAATAAAGTCTGTAAATACTGTATATAGAATAGTAAGTTGGTAATACCATCTGTTTTTGATTACTTTTTGGTGGTATTTATTCAAGAGTTGCGCAGCTTTATTATTTTTATTGGTAATACAGAGGTGGTCGATGGCTTGACAGGATTAAGGCAGTTGGCAAAACGCTGACCAGCATGTGTACAGTGTTCACCTTTCTAGAGCTTGGAAGCGGCCAAGCTTAGTGGTTTTGCACGCTTGGAAGCCTTTCAGAATCGGTGCATTGTATTTATACTGACGTGACAGATCATGTGGCACTTTGATTGGATAAGGTCCACCTGTGTGCAATCAAATTACAGTATGCGACTTCTGATGTTAATTGTCTTGAACACTTCTTATTTAAAAATTTTATAGCAAAGAGTGATTACTTATGTACACAACATAATTTATTAATTTGTTGAAGGTGCAAGTTTTTTTAAGCCAGTTGTGTACATTACTGTACCTCAAAGTCCATTTTAATTCAAAGTTGTAATGCAACAAAACTAGATGAACACATTGGGGTGAATATTTTCACAAGCCACTAGAGCTACACAATTGTTAAAAATCGGGATCTCGCTTTAACCCCCCTCACGATCTTAATCCGGCATTTCCATTATTCAGTGCAGAGCCATTCTCTGTTCACTGCTGAAAGCTGTAAAAAAAAAAAAAAAAAAAAAAAAAAAGCAGCCTGACAAATTTTTCACAACACTGCATATATGCATATATACACATATATACACATATAAACATCTATCTATATATATATATATATATATATATATCTCCTAGAGAATAAAATGGGGGTCGTTGCAATATTTTATGTCACACTGGTATTTGCGCAGTTGTCTTTCAAACGCAATTTAAAAAAAAATGCACTTCAATTAATAAAATAAAAAAAACACAAAATAGTCTGTTCCCACACGTGGGTGGTCTCTGCTTCTGTCTGGGCTTTATAGTTCATCTCACTGAATATCTGGACTTTTACCATTTATCTAATTTTCTTGAATTTGATTACATTTTTTTTGCGCTGCACTTTTTTCTTTGGATTTCCCCAGACTCCATGCACACTGGGCTTAAAAAAAAGTCTGTTCTCTCGGGAGGAAAACACTTATAGAGCATTTTTTGTACAAAGTCTAGACAAGTTTAGGAGAGTTTGTTTTTTGTTTTATTTTTTTGTGCCTCCAAGCTCCAATCAAACGTGATTTAGAAGGGTTTTTTCTGCCTCTAAACGTTAAACTCAAAATATGCCTCAACGTCCTAATGTGAATGGACACATAGGATAACATTGAGCTGCTTCTACAGGCAGCACACAACTCCTGTAGAAGCAATGTTTTTTTAAGCCTGTGTGCATGGAGCCAAGTGTTGTGATTACCCTTTTTATAAGTGTTCAGTTGGCAAACAATTGTTATCAATTTGTGTATTTGCACTGATTTGTTCTTTCTGTTAAACAGTAAAGTTAGCCCAATTTTTTTGTATGGGAAAGATGATTATACGCCATGAATTGTGATCTTTATTCTAAGCAAAAATTATTTGTGATTCTCATTTTATCCAGAACCGTGCAGCTCTCCAAGGCACTGTACATGACTTAAAACAAACCACACATAAGTGCAAAAAATATACTGTGCATGAAAATGAACAATTCCTATTCCCAAAAATGTATCAGACCTTCACAATGTGAAAATAGAATCCATGTATATCAATTTAATCTTGATCCACTGCCAAATCGGTGCAGAAACGTACGTCACCCAATGCCACTGGTGTTTTGGTGGCAAAAGTAGTTTACATTAACCGTTTCACACCCTTGGGACATAACCTTGTGTTCTAAGGTTGAAGTTGTTCTACCGGGATCATGGCTGCAGCTGCGATCCTAGTATCAAAATTTGAAGCCGCTGATGTACTTTCCTGTAGAAGTGATCCGAGTGGCTCTACAGCCAGCTGATTACTTCTACAGGGCTATTCCTGGGCTCTCTGGTGCGATTGAGGAGCATAGAACTGCGGCAACCTGTCAGCTGTCAGGCCAGCTGAACACAGAGGAAAGGCAGGTACATCTGTACCTGTCCCTCCCACCTCTTTGACAAATAAAACCTGAAGCTGCAAGGATTTTGTAATTTTTCAGTTTGTTTACAAGCCGATATTGGCTTGTAAAGCAGCTGATCACATAGATTTTGGTTTGATCAAATACTTCTGAGGACAGAGGTAAGATCTGGGCTCTAATAGACCCCGGATTTCTCAGAGAATATCTGTAACTGCCTAAGCTATCACAAGGTATGTTTCTTCATCCCTTGTGAACTGTATAGACACAACCTTCTTGTGGGATTTATTTTTTATTTTTTTAGGGCATGAAGTACAAGATTAAAAGTTACTACAATAAACTTTATTAATATAATACATAGAAAAGAAGCGTTCATGAACAGATGAAATACCAATGCAGTTACAGAAGGTAGTAATGATGGCTATACAGAAATGATCACATTTGTCTGTCAAATAATTTATAGGGACAGAAAACCCAACGGGTTTCAAAAATGCAAATACAAAACTTTTCTACAATAAAAACGGTACAGTTTGACTTCTTACAAGTCGATTTAATACAAGGTAAAAATACTAGGTTTTGAAATTTTACTGACTCTGTAAACACAAACCTTGGTTACAGGCAACTGCATCATTTAAAAACCTAAAGATTGAATTTCTGCTGTGTTATACCCGAGGTCCAACTGGTGGGGACACTGGGACCTGCGTCACTCTACCCACAAAGTTACTGGTAAGCTTACAGGACTTAAAGAATCTGATACTTACTGCTTGGTGCCAGATGCCACGGCATACCTTCAGAGTTAAAAGTAGTTGACTTCCATCAAAAGGCAGGTCCCCAATATATAGGCCAGTAAAAAAGAAAATCAAATGGAACCTAAAAGAATCCAAATAGGTCCATCAATGCATGCATAGCGAGTAGTGAAAATGGGGCAAATCTAGACCAGGATGCTTACTTGCCATATATAATCAATAGAAAGCCACATCTTCTCTGCATCTGGCAGACATTGATTTCCACGCATTGCCTCCATATACAATATCTCACAAAAGTTAGTACACCCCTCACATTTTTGTAAATATTTTATCTTTACATGTGACAACACTGAAGAAATTACACTTTGCTACAATGTAAAGTAAGTGTACAGCTTGTATAACAGTGTAAATTTGCTGTAAATAGTAAGAAGAGCCGGCAAGACTGTAATCCTTGAAGTGTCGTTTATTGGTACATCAGAGTGACCATAAAACAATGCTGATGCGTTTTTGGCAATGACCTTAGTCGTAACTAGGTTGAAACAGATATGGCAGTGTGTGTGTGTGTGTGTGTTGTTGTGGAGAATTTTATGAAGTTGTATTTAATATGTATTGTCATAGTGTCACCCAGTGTTAGTACTTCCGCCACCCGCTCTAAAGAGCTGACTGGGGCAGTCTGAGGCTGGTTGAGATAAACTTCCTGATTTGGAGAATGGTGTTTGCGGAGTGAGGCCTCTCTGCAAACACATTATCGGTTTAGCAGGTGTGTGCTCTTGTCATCTCTGTATGCCTGATCAGCATTTGAGGTGATGGCGTGAGCGCACACCTGCGGATAAGCTCCCCTCTTCAGGAACTGTGCTCATTGATTATTGTATTATTATTGTATTATTGAATCCTTTAAGCTATATTTCTTGTGTTGTATTCTGAGTGGAGCTCCTGTGAGCTCACTTCCTGTGGAGGAGGTCACATGTTGTGACATCACTTTCGGCTGAGAGTTTAATAAAAGGCTTTTATGGGCGTCGGCATAGCAGTCATGCTGAGATGAGAACACAGCTGTCTGGTGATGTCTGGTCTTTGGATGAATGGGACGAATGAGTGGTGAGTAAATTATAGTTTAAGAAGCATTATTGCAATAAGACGAAGTGTGCTTATTTAGCACAAGGCAAAGATGGCTGCGTGCTCTGCAAACAACCAATTTTGCCACTACAGTGTGTGTGTGTGTGTGTGTGTGTGTGTGTGTGTGTGTGTGTGTGTGTGTGTGTGTGTGTGTGTTATTACGCTCCACCTCTACATAATTGGCCTATCAGGTTAGTGTCACAGAAAATTAGCATATTTAATTGATGCTACCAATCATTCAAGTGGTTGGTGACTACACCCGTTTTCAGCCAGCAAGAGAAAAGAGAGGAAAGGAAGACGATGCACACTGCATCAAATTGGTCTGCATATCTGTCGTCCCAGAAGCCTCTTATAAAGATAATGTACAAAGCCCGCAAACAGTTTGCTGAAGACAAGCAGACAAAGGACATGAATTACTGAAATCATGTCCTGTGGTCTGATGAGACCAAGATCAACTTATTTGGTTCAGATGGTGTCAAGCGTGTGTGGTGGCAACAAGGTGAGGAGTACAAAGACAAGTGTGTCTTGTCTACAGTCAAGCATGGGGGTGGGAGTGTCATGGTCTGGGGCTGCATGAGTGCTGCCGACAGTTTGAGTGAACCATGAAGCCAACATGTACTGTGACATACTGAAGCAGAGCATGATCCCCCCTCTCTCCAGAGACTGGGCCGCAGGGCAGTATTCCAACATAAAGACCCCAAACGCACCTCCAAGACAACCACTGCCTTGCTAAAGAAGCAAGGTTTCGAACATCCACCAGCTCCACGATGTCGTCATGGAGGAGTGGAAGAGGACTCCAGTGGCAACGTGTGAAGCTCTGGTGAACTCCATGCCCAAGAGGATTAAGGCAGTGCTGGAAAATAATAGTGGCCACTCAAAATATTGACACTTTATGGCCAATTTGGACATTTTCACTTAGGGGTATACTCACTTTTGTTGCCAGCGGTTTAGACATTATTGGCTGTGTTGAGTTATTTTGTGGGGACAGCAAATGTACACTGATACATGATGTACACTCACTACTTTACATTGTATCAAAGTGTAATTTCTTCAGTGTTGTCACGTGAAAAGATATAATAAAATATTTACAAAAATGTGAGGGGTGTACTAACTTTTGTGAGATACTGTATGAGTGTCTGGTCCATTGCACCTTGTGCAGAAACAAGTTCTTCACCCTGCCTATATCCAGTTTAAGACTCGCATGCCATACAATCGGATCTCATTTAGTGTTCTATTAATACTTGGATACTTTTTTGCACTTATGAGCTGGTCATCAGAGGTGCTCCATGTTTTTTTACACACATTGTAACATTTTGAATGTAACCCAACATTCTTTAGACCCCATTCACACAGGGGCGACTCGTCGGGCGTCTCAGCCGCCTGACAAGTCGCGTCCCATTTTGTACAATGGAACCGTTCTAAGCGGTGCGACTGAAGTCGCTCCGACTTAGAAAAAGGTTCCTGTACTACTTCAAGACGACTTCAAGGCGACTTCTATTGACTTCAATACAGAAGTCATTTTGGAAGTCAGCTTTGAAGTCGTCTTGAGATCGCCCAGCACAGTCGCGGCACAAGTCGTGCCGCCCCTGTGTGAATGGGCTCTTAGAATGAATGTGGTAATTGTGCTACAATACATTTTTTTTGTACTTTTTTTTTTAGCTTTTGTCTGCCCCTCAAATAAGGCAGGTGTATAATTATGAGCTTTTGAATAACTATTCATCTTTTTTCTGTCTACTGCAAGGTGCCAGTTAAACATGTTTACAGAGTGCTGCAGTGTCAGGAGGAAGAGCTCACTCAGATGGTCTCCACAATGTCTGATGGCTGGAAGTTTGAGCAGGTAAGCCATGAGAGTAGCTTGTGGTGTATTTTAATTGTGTTTAATTTTTGTTTTTATAATTGATACTTTTTGAAAGTAAATGCAATGACATATACCCCTAACTGCCTGCTTATGTCAAGCGATTTACTGTATTTTTATATTTTTTTGTAATGGGGGGGGGGGGGGGCCTTTTATGAGAGCACTTGTCACATGTTTATGCATGCCTTTTAAGGTGTTTAAAAACCATAACCATGCAAACCTAGAGAAAGGTCTGGTGTCACCAGGGACAAACATCCACCCCTAAATATAACACATATATAGAAACAATCGCCCTGGGACTTTAGATGAGGCCACTGAGTATCAAGAGTAGATAGAATATAAATATTCAAAAATTGATATACATACATGAGTATTAAATCATCCAATGAATTGCACATGATAAAAATAAGTTGAAACAAACGTCATACAATGAAGTATATACATATACAGGCATCAGAAAGATATGACGCGTTTCGCAAGACCATTGCTCACTCCTCAGGGTTAGATGCGGATATGGTGTATCTAAATAGACAAAGATGTATCACAGTGGTGAATGTAGAGGCAATGGTAGAAGGGGGTGGACGGCAGCAGCGCAAGTATGGCACGGGAGCTGAGGGGGAGAAAACGAACACAGGCACCACCAGGGAACAGTTGGGTGGCAGACATGGCATTGGTTAAGGTATATGGCCCTAAATGTCTCAGTATGTAAATTGATGGATATCGGCTGTAAACACAAATGTATATATCTTAGTAGATTGCCACAAAATAGCAAAATGGACATAGAATAGTATATTATAATTGTATATATGAGAGCATGTATGCTCTAACATGGGTATATATGTCAATCATTACTAAATTAAGCAGAGTAGACAGAAATAATAAAATTGTTTGTATAAAAACATATGTGGACTGACCTGATCCAATAATGGAGCAGACATAGAGACCGTAGGTGAGTATGCATAGCCTAAAAACTATATCTGGGAAAAACAATCCCTAAAATAAGAACAAGGTGTATAGAAAGCACTGTGTAAATAAAAAAATATGAATGAATGCAGTGAGTACAGATAAAGCACCAAATGAGTACTGAGGCGGGGCAAGTATATTCACCTTGACCTGATAGACTGCTTCGCAGCAGCAGAAATCTCTGGTGTGTTTGGTATAGGTGAGTGAGGGAAACAATTGCAGCCATGTCTATCCCCCAACTTATATTCCCGAGGGGTCTGGTAGGCTCTGCCCCCATTGCCATGTGAGGATGGTGAGACAAGCCGACGCGTCGGCCGTCAATGGGAGTGCGCGTGCACAGTGATCTCCCGTCCATCCATGCTGACGTACTGCACTCCACTAGGTGACGTCGTGGCCGCGAACGCCATCCGATTGGTGTAGAGACATGGCGCCGATATACAGGTAGCCCCTCCTGCCCGAAGGATGGGGAGGGGACAACAGACAGCTCCCTTTTGTTGCATATCGCAGCTCCAATGCCAGACAAAACACAGCTGACCGCCAAAAACCATAACCATGAGCCACTGGTAATAGTTGAATCTTGTATTTCTCAAATCGCCTTTCAGGACAAGCTTGGAGAGAGCGTAGCTCCGCCTCTTCAACAGGAAACACATTCAGCCTTTAAATCCCTCCTCTTCCACCATGGCCTCAGTTATTGTTTCCTCCGCCATGGTGGAAGCAACAGGGGGAACTACGCTCTTTCCAAGGGGGAAGAAGTAAGGCTTACCTTTTTTAATTTCTCTTATCCATGGACCGACACGGCAGCTCTTAATCACTGAACGTGTGGGTATATGTCCCTGCTTACAGGAGAAGACCTAGGCAGGATGTTAAATGTTAAAACATTCTAGAACAAACCAGAGCTGAAAAGCCCCGCCCAGGGGGGCGGTCCCTCCGGACATTACCCTCCCACCTGCAGCCAGCAGAGCCTAGTTTATTTCTGCCTAGCAGAAGACGTGGCTCTCTCAGGAGCCAGTCTCCTGGAAGATTTTACTTTTTAAATTTTATTCCTTTGGGAATTTTATTATTTTATTTTTGAGACCTTCAATCAACTGTCGGCTGGGCAACAGGTTGGGTACATTAGTATCCTCGTGGTCTTCCCTGTCCGACGATCGAGCGTGCTGATCCTCGCCTTGTGTGCATGAGACTCATTTTACGACCTACCCCATGGCTCCAGGGGTGGCCGGGTTGCTTTCATGCTCCTGCGGTCCTCTCAAGATTGAACAGTACCTACTGTATCTTTCGCGGTTGACCGGGCCGACAGCTACGCAGTACGACTCTGTGATAGGTCTGTCTGAAACAAGCCAGTGAGTCCCTCTATTGGCACCGAGGGTGTTCTCCAAGGTGCTTGCGGGACAGGTAAGTAGTCTCTCCTGCTGCAAGCTGAGTACATGCTGGCTGTGTTTCTGTGTGTGGGGGGGTTCTCCCTGTCTCCCCCCTGTTATGCTGCTCTCTGCACCCTGTTCTGCTGCTGTGCTGTGATGCTTGGGGGGTCACTCTGCCCTGGGGGGGGGGGGCGCTCCATGGCTGTTAGTCACTTGGGAAGTGTTCTGGGGGAATGTGTGTTTTTTTACGTGCGCCAGTGGCGCAGTGTTTTAAATTTAAATTTAAAAAGTGCGCCATCGGTGGCCATTTTGCCACGGCTCAAATCAGTTATACAGGCGCCCGGCGGCCATTTTCTTGTAGCCGCTGCGCTTTGTTTAGTTTTCGGCCTCTAGCGGCGCTGCCTGAACGGCGCGGAATCCACATCTCTTCACAAATTCTTCACTCTCCTCAGGCTCGCGCTACAGCGTAGCTCATACAACGGTACCGAGCGGTCCCTAGGGGTGGTGAGTACTCTGGGTATCCCCTCCACAGCCCCAGCACAGCCAGTGGGTGGGCTGTATTATTCACTGTAATGGTGAATAAGGTCTCAGAGGGTGGCAACATGGAGTCTGGTTCACCTGTTTCTTCACATGTTAGAGACAACTGGCAGTGCTCCTGCACCTGCGGTCCTTATGGACCAGTTGTCGGCAGTCTTGGAATCATTCTGACCAGGAGGGAAGCAGTGTGTGAGCGCAAGGGAGCAAAAAAGCCCCTCTCCCCACTTTATTTCCACAAAAAAAAGGGGGGTGTGCGCTGATTCAGATATGGGCCAGCCACTACCGCTCAGGACCCTAGCTCTGAATATATTTGATGGTTTTGAACAGGACATTCCTTGCGAGGAAGACTCCAGTTCTGTGTCAGTAAATGACAGGGCGCTTGTTAGTGAACTCATGCTGTGGTGAGGGACACTCGCAAGCTAAATGCTGCGGATGCAGAACCTCAGGCGGACAGTCTCCTCTGGTTCCTTAGGGCCGGGCCTTCTAAAAAAGTTTTTTTCCATATGTACCTTTCTTTGACCAGCTCATTGATGAGGTCTGGGGAAAAGGCCGCAGAAGACTTTTATGGTCCCGCTGTGTTTGCCTATCAGATACCCCTTTGAAGATGCCCTACTAAAAACGTGGGCTTCTCTTTTGACAAAGTGGGTATTATCCGTTAATTAGGAGTGACTAGGCAGAAAACTTGTAAAAAGTGTTGCATCACACCCTTTTATGTACCGCCAAGGGGGCGGACCCTCTGGGTATATCGCCTTAGTCTGCATCTCGCAGATCAGTTTTTTTTCTGTCTAGCAATGAGTAGGACATGGCTCCCTTCGGGCCCATTGGTCCGGGGGAAAAAGATATATATTTTTTGCTACATTTTTTGTTTCCTGCGATCTTCGATCAACTGCCGACTGGGTGACAGGCTGGATCCTCGATCCTTGTGGTCTCCCCAGTTCGGCCATCGAGCGTGTGCTGACCCTAGCTACTGGGTTTTCCACGACATGCCCGTTGCTCCACGGGTGGCCGGTGAGCCTACGCTCCAGGGCCTGCATCGGACCGCTCAGCTTCAGCTGACCTTACGGCTGAGTCGCAGCAGCCTGGCCAGTGAGCTTACGCTTCAAGGCTTGCATCGGACCGCTCAGCTTCGGCTGACCTTATGGCCGAGTCGCAGCAGCCTGTCCGGTGAGCGTCGCGCTCCAGGGCATACATATGATCGTCCCTTTTGGGTCCAATCACAGCATGCCTGGCCAACAGTCACCTTCCGTGCGTGGAAGATGATCTGTTTGGAATGTCTTCCAGCATAATACATGCAGGATAGGTAAGTAAACTCCCCTGCCTCGGCTGGGTGATTTGGCTGGACATTCCTGGAGAGACCAAGTAAGTGGTTGTGGCCCCTTTCTTCCCTCTCTCCCTGCCTTTTCCCTCCTCCCTGGGCTTCTAGCTAAAGGTTGCTGGGGGTCACCTAAGGGGTTCCACTGGAGCGGGGCTGGCTGTAACTAACATTTAAAAGAAATGTCATTTCTGCTTACCTGTGTGTGCTTCCTCCTCCATGCTGTCGGGGGCCATTTTGTGGTGGTCCATGCTGGGTTCGGCCTCTAGTGACTGCCCGGCGGCCATCTTCCTGTGGTTTTGGCGCCATTTTCTTGTAGTCCACACCCACTGGCCTCTATCAACTGATCGGCGGCCATGTTTGTCCACCCTGTATGTATATACGTTTTGTGGGCTACGGCTGCTTGGCCTCTATCTTCGGCTCGGCGGACATTTTCTTAGAGCCCACATTATCTTCCATACAGACGTTTTTGGCGCCCATTTTGCGAGAGTCTCCGGCCTCTAGGGTGCATTACACTGGCGCGAAAATTCACACAGGAAGCGCTGATAAAAGAAGCAGACTGACACCGCAGCAGTGGGACAGCATCACAGGCGCAGCACACGGCAGCATAGCAGTACCGGTCCAGGGTGGTGAGTCCTCTGGGTAACCCAGTATCTCTGCAGTGCAGAAGGGTGACCTATTGATATCTTGCCTGGAGCCCTGTGGGTGTCAGCGTGTGGTCAGCATGGCATCTGAGCCAGATGTCTTCTCCCCTGAAGCACCAGATTTAGCAGCTGGTGCCCCTGAGGTGTCTATGAACGCTATGTCGGCAATCCTAGAGGCGTTTGCTGCCAGGGTGGAAGGGGATAGTTCTGATGCAGGACCAGGTCTAGCTACGGCTCATGGCCCAGATTCGGACGCATCAGACTGCAGACCGTGACCGATCGGACAGTGAGGATGACTCCAAGTCCAGGTCAGTACGCGAGACGACTTTGGTAGCTGACCTTCTTACTGCAGTGCGGAATACGCTAAAGTTGGAAAATACTGCAGAAGCAGCAGAAACTCCAGTCCCCTTTGGGTTTCGTAAACCTGCACTGCTAAGGTGTTGCCTTGTGTGTCTTATTTTGACAAACACTTATACAAGGAATGGGAGAACCCACTGAGGGTCTTTACAGCCCCAAAGAGGTTTGCGGTACCTTTGAGGAGAGTTTTCTGAAGAAATGGACCTCCCCTCCTATAGTGGACCCTCCGGTGTCCAGACTTAATAGAGCCACCACTATTCCAGTAGAAGGGGCTCCTGTTTTCAAGGACCCTGTGGTTAAGAAGGCTGAAGCACTCACTCGCTACCTATATTCAGTGGTAGGCTCGGCAGTACGCCCGGCATTGGCGGGGGCCCTAGTGTCTCACACACTTACTGAATGGGCAAAATTGCTACTCCAGGGGTTAAAGGCGCGAGCTGCTCCTCCTAATGAGATGACTTTGGCCGACCAGTTGGTCCAGGGCCTTAAGTTTGTCTGCGAGTCAGACATGGATACTATTCCCCTGCTGTCAAAAGCTTTGGTTTATGCAGTAGCAATACGCCGCCTGATCTGGCTAAAGGGCTGGTCTGTGGACCAGACTTCCAAGAAAGCCCTGTTGGATCTGCCTTTTAAGGGCGACAGACTTTTTGGGGCTTCTCTGGGTGACATCAAGGATGTGCCACAGGAGGTAAAAGCACTTTGCTTCCCCAAACTAGCAAGGGTAGGGGGCCACACCAAGGGCAAGGGCCCTCCTTTACTGCACGCAGGCGGTTTTTTCGTCCCCCCTAGGGAGACAGGGATAAGACCCCAGGCCGACAAGGTGCCTGCCCAAGGACAAAAGTGTCCTTGGTGCCGCAAATCCAACAAGCCTGCGGACAAATCTGCATCCATTTGAAGGTCCGCCCCCACCCAGCTCTCCGGTGGGGGGACGTCTTCGCAAATTCGCGGCTCAGTGGACAGCTCTAGTCTCCGACAGGTGGGTTTGCGAAGTAATCTCCTCAGGCTACAAGATAGAAATTCTCTCTTGTCCACCGGACAGGTCAATCACCTCCAATCTCCAGCTACTACCGACCCGTCGGGAGGCCCTGTATGGGGCGGTCCAGGGTCTACTGGAACGCGGGGTAGTCGTTCCAGAAGAGGAACGAGGTCAGGGTTTTTACTCAAATCTGTTCATTGTGCCGAAGAAGGAGGGGGTTCGTCCAATCTTTGGATCTCAGAGCCCTCAATTGCTTTGTGAAAGTACAAAGATTTCGGATGGAGTCGGTTCGATCTGTAGTCACAGCTCTCCATCCGGGGGACTTTCTGGCCTCCTTGGACATCAAGCATGCATACCTGCATGTCCCCATATACTCCAGACACCAGATGTTTCTGCGAGTTTGCTATCGGGAAGAACCACTACCAGTTTGTGGCCCTCCCGTTTGGCCTTGCCTCAGCACTCAGGACATTCACCAAGGTGCTCGCTACGATTCTGGCGCTTCTAAGATAGCGGGGTATCGCTATCATGGGCTACTTGGACGACCTTCTACTGAAGGCCCCTTCAAGCTCAGAATTAGAGGTAAGCGTGTCCTATTACCTGTCAGACTCTTCGAGACTGTGGTTGGATACTAAACACGCAAAAGTCAGTATTGGTGCCCACTCAACGCCTAGTGTACCTGGGGTTGATTCTGGATTCCTCAGAGGCAAAGGTATTCCTCCCTGTGGAGAAGTTGCAGACCCTCCGGGCTGCAGTACGGCAGCTGACTTCCAGGAATTGGTCGTCACTCCGTTTTTGCATGCAAGTGTTGGGCCTCATGGTAGCCTCCTTCGAGGTGGTCCCATATGCTCAATACCACACTCGAGTGTTACAGAAGGAAGTTCTGTCCAGATGGAACAGACAGATGCCCTTCATCTCTGGATTATCAAATCCGAGTGAGCCACCTAGTCAGGAGATACCTGGTATGGTGGCGGACGGCACCGGCTCTAATGGCCGGGAAGTCATTTCTTCCGGTTTACTGGATAGTGATCACGACGGACGCCAGCCTTACAGGTTGGGGTGGGAGTCTGGGGTGTTCAGTCGGCGCAAGGTCGCTGGACCCCAGAGGAAGCCCTCCTGCCGATCAATGTCCTGGAAATCCGGGCGATCAGGCTGTGCCTCTTCAAATGGTCTGAGGCTGCAAGGGCGTCCAGTCAGGATCCAGTCAGACAACGCCACAGCAGTGGCATATGTCAATCATCAAGGAGGAACAAGAAGCTCAGCTGCAGCATTGGAGGTCGCTCGCATCCTAAAGTGGGCAGAGAAGAGCGTACCGGCACTGTCGGCCGTGTAATTTCCGGGTGTGGAAAACTGGCAGGCGGACTACCTGAGCCGCCAGATGCTGGACCAGGGAGAATGGTCCTTACACCCGGAGGTGTTCCAACTCCTCTGCCAAAGATGGGGCACACCAGACATAGATCTTCTGGCTTCCCGACTCAATCGGAAGGTATTGAGGTTTGTGGCCCGGTCAAGAGACCCATGGGCAGACGCAACAGACGCGTTGGTGGCATCGTGGGGTCAGTATCTGCAAATCTATGCCTTCTCTCCCTTAAGGCTTCTTCCTCTTCTGCTCCGCAGAGTGGAGGCAGAGGGAATTCCAATGGTCCTAATCACTCCAGATTGGCCTCAGCGTCTTTGGTATGCCGATCTAGTACGTCTGGTAGCAGACGTCCCCTGGCGACTACCACTACGGAAGGACCTGCTATCGCAAGGTCCCATACTCCATCCTGCTTTACAGTCACTGGCTTTAACGGCATGGCTATTGAGAGCCAGGTACTGAGAGACCGGGGCCTATCAGATTCAGTAATCTCTACTATGAGAAGTGCTCAGAAACCGTCCTCTAGGAAGGTTTATCACCGCACTTGGAAGGCCTACATCTCCATGTGTGAGGAAATGAAATGGCATCCGCGTACTTATTTGGTTTCCAGAATCCTGCTGTTTTTACAGCGTGGGGTGGAGCAAAGGCTTGCCTTAAATACGATTTACAGATATCTGCCCTGGCTGTCTTTTTTTTTTTTTTTTTTTTTTTTTTTTTTTCAGCGACCCCTGGCGACTCACTCTCTCGTGAGTACATTTGTGCAGGGGGTTCGACATGTGGCCCCTCCGGTCCGTCCCCCACTACCTCCGTGGGACTTGAACCTGGTCCTCTCGGTGCTTCAGAAGGCACCGTTTGAGAATATTAGAGATATTCCCCTGTTGACACTTTCTCAGAAAGTGGTCTTTCTGGTGGCTGTTACGTCAGTTAGACGAGTCTCTGAGCTGGCAGCCTTGTCCTGCAAGGCTCCCTATTTGATTTTCCACAAGGATAAGGTGGTGCTGCGGCCGCAGCCTTCCTTTCTTCCGAAGGACGTTTCGGCTTTTCATCTCAATGAAGACATTGTACTTCCATCCTTGTGTCCTCACCCGTTGAATCCTAAGGAGTCGGAATTGCATTCCTTGGACGTTGTCCGAGCTTTGAGAGTATACCTATCTGCTGCTTCCCTGTTCCAGAAGTCAGACTCCCTGTTTGTTTCGGTGGCTGGTCCCAAGAAGGGCCAAGCAGTCTCGTCGGCCACCATCTCTAGGTGGATCCGACCGATAGTAATCCAGGCTTACGCCTTAAAGGGTCAAGCGCCCCCCTTTCCGGTCACGGCGCATTCAACCAGGGAAATAGGTGCCTCTTGGGCTTTCCGACATCAAGCGTCTGTTTCCCAATTATGTAAAGCGGCGACTTGGTCGTCCGCTCACACTTTCACAAAATTCTACAAAGTTGATGTAGGTGCATCTTCGGATGCCTCTTTCGGCCGCAAGGTTTTGCAAGCGGCTGTTTAGAGTTGCAACTCCTCCGTTGGAGTGCTGTTTTATGTTTGGGGTGAAGTTTATTTTTATGCTGTTACCACCCCTTGTTTTTTCTCTGACACTGCTTTGGGACGTCCCACTTTGTCAATAGAGAGGCTGTGTCGGTCCATGGACGAAAGAGTAAATAGGATTTATTACTCACCGTAAAATCCTTTTCTCTGAGTCCATGGACCGACACAGCACCCACCCCTCTTAAGTTTGTACTGCTTTTTGACGAACTGATCTGCCAGATGCAGACTGAGGTGATATACCCAGAGGGTCCGCCCCCTGGGCGGTACTGTAGAGGGTGTGATACAACACTTTTTACAAGTTTTCTGCCTAGTCACTCCTAATTAACGGATAATACCCACTTTGTCAATAGAGAGGCTGTGTCGGTCCTATTTTTTCATCTGTCAACGGGAGGCCCTCCCAGACTGACAGCGGTGCAGCTGGTGGACACAAGCGCCCCTGGGTGCGCAAGCCAAACAAGCCGGCTCCCTAAGCCCGCCTCCGCGTGAAGTCTTGCCCCCACCCGACTCTGGGGTAGGGGGGATGACTTTGCAGGTTCACGGATCGGTGGACCTCCTAGATCTCCTACCTGTGGGTGGGCGAGGTGATCACCTCAAGTTACAGCATAGGTTTCCGTTCCTGGTCCCAGACAGATTCTTCCCTCGAATCTTCCTCTCCTTCCTGTCCGTCGGGCAGCCCTATGGGGCCTATTCAGGATTGCTTAGGTCCGGAGTGATTGTGCAGGTTCCGTCACAGGAGAGGTTTCAGGGATTCTACTCAAATTCGTTTGTCGTCCCAAAAAAGGGACGGGGTTCGGCCTATCTTGGACCTCCAGGTCCTGAATGCCTTTGTGAAGGTGCAAAAGTTCCGCATGGAATCCATTCGCATGGTGATCAGTACACTGTCAAGGGGATTTTCTGGCGACCTTGGACATTAAGGATGCCTACTTGCATGTTCAGATCTGCGCAAGTCACCAGAAGTTCTGCGCTTGCCATCGGCGAAGTCCACTATCAATTTGTGGCTCTTCCTTTTCGGCCTAGCCTCGGCACCGAGGGTGTTCACCAAGGTGCTTGTGCCAGTTCTAGCTTGCTGAGACAGCGAGGCATTGCTGTCGTGGGCTATCTGGACGATCTTCTTCTCAGAGCAGGAAATGTCTCAGAATTAGACAGTGTGACTATCGTCAGTCAGACCCTCAGGGACTTCGGGTGGCTCCTAAACATTCAGGAGTCAGTCCTGGTCCCGACTCAAGATCTGGAGTATCTCGGTCTGATTCTGGACTCCTTGGAGGCAAAGGTATTCCTACCTCCGGGGAAGCTACTGACACTTCAGTCTGCAGTGCGGGTGCCGACATCACGAAAAATGGTTGTCAATACGTTTTTGCATGGGAGTCCTGGGACTCATGGGGTGACCTCTTTCGAGGCCGTTCCGTATGCCCAATCACACGCCAGGGCATTGCAGAAGGAGATCTTGTTCCCTTTGGGACAAATCCCCGTTGTCTTTGGATTTTCCGAATCGGGTGAATCACCTGGTCAGGGCGTCCCTGACATGGTGGTTTGGGTCCCCGGCTCTTCGGTCCGGGAAGTCGTTCCTCCCCATCCAATGGACGGTGTTCACTACAGACGCCAGCCTGAAGGGCTGGAGTGTAGTCTGGGGAGTCCTGTTGGCCCAAGGGCTTGGACTCCGGACGAAGCCCGTTTGCCGATCAATGTTCTGGAAATACGGGCCATCAGACTGTGTGCCTCTCCTCGTGGTCTGAGAGATGGCAGGATCGCTCCATTAGGATCCAGTCGGACAAAGTCACGGCGGTGGCGTATGCCGACCATCAAGGGGGGACTCGGAGCTCAGCTGCGGCTTCCGAGGTCCCCCGTACCCTGAAGTGGGCTAAAATAAGCGTGCTGGCTCTGTCGGCCGTTTACATTCCGGGCATAGGACTGGCGGACTATTTGAGTCGCCAGACGTTGGACCAGGGAGAGTGGTTCTTGCACCCGGAGGTATTTCAACTCCTTTGTCACACAGATGGTGGGGCACGCCGGAGGTGGACCCGATGGCCTCTCCACTCAACTGCAAGTTGTCGATTTGTGGCCAGATCCAGGGATCCTTGGGCGGTTGCCTCAGAGGCGTTGGTGGCCCATGGGGTCATTATTACCTGATATACGTTTATCCTCCGCTGCAGTTGCTCCCTCTCCTGCTGCGCAGGGTGGCGACCGAGGGAATTCCGGTGATCCTCATTGCTCCGGATTGGCCTCGGCTTCACTGGTACGCCGATCTGGTACGTGTCATCGCGGCCGTTCCCTGGCGGTTGCCAATAAGGGAGGACTTTCTGTCTCAAAGTCCTATATTTCATACTGCCTTTACAGTCTCTGGCCTTAACGGCATGGCTGTTGAAAGCCAGGTGTTGAGAGACCGAGGTCTCTCGGACTCGGTCATTTTGTCCATATTAAGGGCACGGAAGTCTTCCTCCAAAATGTTCCATCTCCTACCTGGAAAGCTTACATCGCCATGTGCGAAGAGCTGGACTTGCGTCCTCGGACGTATTCCGTCCCTAGAATCCTGCGTTTCCTCCAGCATGGAGTGGCCCAAAGGCTCGCTTTGAGTATCATTAAGGGTCAGATTACGGCCTTGGCCATCTTCTTTCGGTGACCACTAGCGGGTCATTCCTTGGTTAGCACCCTTGTGCAGGGGGTTCGCCATGTGCTCCCTCCTGTCAAGTCTCCTCTCCCCCCGTGGGATCGGAATTGGTACTCTCGGTTCTCCAGGAACCTCCTTTTGAAAATATCAGGGATATTCCCCTCTTGACTTTGTCTCAGAAGGTGGCCCTTTTAATGGCATCACTTCTGTTAGACGAGTGTCTGAGTTGGCGACCTTGTACTGCAAGTCGCCATATTTAGTCATCCATAAGGATAAGGCGGTGTTGCATCCGCGACTTTCTCTTTTGTCGAGGGTAATCTCGAATCGCATCCCAGAGAGTGTGCGCGGCACACTTTGATGTGGTACGAGCCTTGCGGGTGTGCCTGTCTGCTACTGCTTCTATTCGGAAGTCTGACTCTGTTTGACTGTCTCTGGTCAGAAACAGGGCCAAGCGGCTTCGTCTGCCACCATTTCTAGGTGGATCGGACAAACCGTCTTTCAAGCCTATGCTCTCATGGGGCGGCCGCCTCCCTTTCTGGTTACGGCGCATTCCACCAGGGCAATTGGTGCTTCCTGGGTTTTCCGACATCAAGTGTCGGTTGCACAAGTGTGCAAGGCGGCGACCTGGTCGTCTGTTCATACCTTTTCTAAGTTTTATAGGGTTGAAGTGGCTGCATCTCCGGATGCTTCCTTCGGCTGCAAGGTATTGCAGGCCGCTGTTTAAAGTGGCAACGCCTCCGTTGAGGAGCTCTGCCTTGTTTGGAGTGAAGTTTTTTTGGTTTTTCCATTTATACTGCTCTCATCCCTCTTGACACTGCTTTGGGACATCCCACACGTTCATTGAATAAGAACCGCCATGTCGGTCCATGGATGATGAGAGAAAATAGGATTTTTGTACTCGCTGTAAAATCCATTTCTCTGACATCCATGGACCGACACGGCACCCACCCTTCCTTTTTAAGTTTGTACTGCTTTGTTACAAACTGAGGTCTGCTGGCTGAAGGTGGGAGGGTAATGTCCGGAGGGACTGCCCCCCTGGGCGGGGCTGTTCAGCTCTGGTTTGTTCTAGAATGTTTTAACATTCTGCCTAGGTCTTCTCCTGCAAACAGGGACATATACCCACACGTTCAGTGATTAAGAGCCGCCGTGTCGGTCCATGGATGTCAGAGAAATGGATTTTACGGTGAGTACAAAAATCCTATTTTTTTCTCTGCCTGGTGTGCAGTGTTTACTAGTACTAGTGACCATCCCAGTACCCCCTCCACCGCAAGCGGGGGGTGTTCCGGAGTCCCCAGTCTCGCCTGCTCACGGGAGTAAAGGACCCACAGGAAGAGCAGCATCTTGTGCCTGGAATCCGCGGTAAGGCTCCGGGAGCCGGGCGGATGCCGCTGCTGGTCAGCGGCGCAAATCGCATGTCGGTTCCGGGTCCCGGTCGGCGGGTGACGTCATGTCCGGCGATGTGGCTTCCTGTGGGGGCCCGGCGCTAGTGGTTCCCAGCGCTTGGAACGCAGAGGCTAGGGGGCGGGTCTTTCGACCAGCGCTTCCGTTTTCGGCCCACGTGGGTGACGCGGGACCCGGGAAAATTTTAAAAACACACTGTGTGTAAAGCCCAGCTGCAGTCTCGGCAAGATGGAGGAGAGACAGTCGGCGATGGCGGAAGCAGGCGCCCTAAGCTCCGGTCAAGCTCAGGTAAGAGGGGTACAATGGTGCCTTTTGATTCTTGCCCAAAGGAGTCTATGTGCTGTGTTCTTGGTGTTTCCTCCCTGAAGGGAGCCTGCTGCTGTTCGGTTGGAGGTTACTTCTTTCTGACCTGCTACAGCTTGGACATGGTGTATGCACTGGGGACACTTCTTTCTCTATTTCTGGTGGTGGTCTAATTGCACTAGTTGGTTTAGGTGTGGTTAGGACATTAGGTGTATTTTATTTTTTGTCTTGTTTCAGGAGAAAACTAGGGAAAACCAAACATGTAAACCCACCAAGCCAGAGGAAGTGTCCCTCCTGCAAGAATCCGTTTAAGGGATTCATGGCAAAAAGCTATGTGCAAGTCTTGTATTAAAGACCTGGTGGAAGAGGAAACATCCCAGCAATACAAGGATCTATTTTTCTCGGTAAGAGATTACAAACTCTCTTACTTCAGTTAAAACTTTACTGAAAAGTCCAGCAGTTTTAGCTGAACCTCAGCAACCACCGTCCAGCCCAAGAGCCTCCACCTCTAGACCAGCAGAGAGTGTGGACTCTGGGGATGAAAGGGCAAGTACTCTCCCCTCGCTCAAGGATTCAGATGAGGAAGAGGAAGACGATAGCAGATCCTCCAGATATAAATTATCCTTAGAAGATGTGGATGATCTCCTAAGAGCAATTTACACCACTCTGGATATTCAGGAGGAAAAAGTACAATTATCAGTTCACGATAAAATGTACCAGGGTCTGGATGATTCCAAACAGACTGTTCCCGGTCCATAGGGTCATATCGGACACAATTAAAAAAGAATGGAAGGATCCTGAAAAAGGTCCTTTTATTTCCAAGACCCTTAAAAAGCGGTTTCCTTTTGAAAACAAAGACTCAGAGGTTTGGAATAAAAAACCACGAGTGGATGCTGCCTTCTCGCAAGTCTCTCGTCGTACGGACCTCGCTTTCGAGGACATGGGAGTGTTGAAGGACGCGATAGATAAAAGGGCAAACTTCCTGCTGAAAAAAGCTTGGGATTCCACATCAGCTAGCCTCAAACCAGCTATGGCCTCCACAGTGGTGGCAAGGAACCTGGAGTGTTGGATAGAGAAGCTGATGAACCATGTAGAGGCAGGTGTACTCCAAGGAAAGATCTGCTGGAGTCCTTCCCTCTAATACTTAAAGCGGTGAAGTACATGGCTGATGCATCCGCTGAATCAATCAAAATGTCCAAGATCAGCAGCATTGGTAAATTCAGCTAGGGGTGCAGTCTGGCTAAAAACCTGGTCGGGTGACACATCCTCTAAAATCAAACTTTGTGGCCTACCCTTCTCGGGGGATTTTCTGTTTGGACCTGAACTAGAAACTGTTCTGGACAGAACAGCCGATTAAAAAGAAGGCTTTACCTTCTAAAAAGCAGCCTTTTTAAAAAAAATTGTGCTGTTTAGCAAACCTTCAAAGACAACAAAAAACCTTGGTTTTCCCAAAAAGGTAGAGGAAGAGGGAGTTCTTTTTAGATCTCCCCCAGACCAAACTTCAAAAAATAAGTGACAATCTTACTCCAGTGGGGGGAAGATTGTCAGCCTTTCTTCCTCAATGGAACCAAGTATCCAAAATTCCCTTCGTAAAGAACATCATTGCGCAGGGATACAGTCTGGAATTTTCAGAATGCCCTCAAAGCAGATTTTATGTCACAGCCCTACCACGGGATCAGGAAAAATCTTCTGCATGGATGACCCTCTTACAGGATCTGATACAACAGGAAGTGATTGTTCAAGTCCCAAAACATCAGGAGGGCCGGGGGTTTTACTCCCATATATTCCTGGTGAAAAAACCTTCAGGCAAATACCGACTGATTCTGAATCTGAAGATCCTAAACAGATCAATACGGTACAAACACTTTCGCATGGACACAATCCACTCCATAACAAAGTTGACTCCAGGTTGCCTCATGGCATCCCTGGACCTGAGGGACGCCTACCTACATGTGCCGATAGCTCTGGCTTAACGGTTTCTCCGCCTAGCCATCAATCTGGGGACATCAATATGGCATCTCCAATTCAGAGCCCTGCCGTTCGGACTTTCATCCTCACCCAGGATATTCACAAAGGTTATGGCAGAAGCCCTAGAGCCTCTGAAACTGAGGGGGATCTCGGTCATTCCATATTTGGACGACCTACTGTTTTTTGCAGATTCCAGAGATCAGGTCGTGACAAACCTTCAAGTGTCACAAACTCATCTCAGAAGTCTAGGTTGGCTCTTAAATCTGGAAAAATCAAATCTAGATCCAACTCAGGAGATGAGGTTTCTGGGTTACACCATAAACTCAGTTCTTCAAAAAGTATTCCTTCCTCAGGAAAAGATGGAAAAAATCTATTCTGCAGTGAGTCAGATTCAGACGAATCTCTCAACATAAGTCCGATCGGCCATGGCAGTGTTGGGCCTCCTCACGGCCTCAATCCCAGCCATTCAATGAGCAAGACTGCATTCCAGACCCCTCCAGAGGAACATTTTACAGGTTTGGTCACACCAGGAGTCACTGGAAAAGTGCTTCAAACTAACACCAAACGTAAAACGAGCACTCTGGTGGTGGAGAGACCCAAACAACCTGACAAAGGGTCTCTCCTGGGTTTTCCCCCTGGACAAACGTCTGACAACAGACGCAAGTGCTTGGGGAGCTCACCTGGAAGGTCAAACCGCACAAGGAACTTGGTCCAAAGTGGAAGCAAGAAAATCGTTAAACTGGCGGGAATTAAAAGCCATATTTCTGGGCCTCCTTGCCTTTCAACAGACAGTCAAAGGACCTCATGTTCAGGTCCTGTCAGACAACACGACATCGGTAGCTTACGGGCTCAAACAAGGGGGAATCCGGTCTCAGAGTTAGCCAGTCGGTTATTGTCCTGGGTGGAGCTAAATGTGACCTTATCAGCAGTTCACCTAAAAGGATCCCAGAATCTGCTGGCAGATCTAAGCAGAAGAAGTGTAGTGGAGGCAGAGTGGAGTCTGAACCAGGAGATTTTCACCATGATCTCCAAAGATTGGGGGAAACCTCAGTCAGCAAAACACAAAGGTCCGAGAATTCTCTTTTCTCCACAAAGGGGACCAGGCAGTAGGCATAGACGCTCTAGCACACCCATGGCATTACCAGCTGTGTTACGCCTTTCCCCCCTTTCCTCTAATCCCACTGGTATTGAGAAAGTTCAGGGAAGAGAACACCAACATGCTCCATATTGGCCAAAAAGGCCCTGGTTTGCGACACTGCTAAACTTAGCCACAAATACTCCATGGAAGCTACCACTCAGGAAGGACTTACTAACACAGGGTTCTGTGAACCATCCGGAAGCAGACCGACTACACCTGACTGCCTGGCTTCTGAGGAAGACCTCCTAAGAGCTAAAGGACTTTCAGATAAAGTAGTAAGGACCTTACCCTCCAGTAGGAAGGAGGTAACTAGGGCCATCTACCTTAAAGTATGGAAGAAGTTCAACTCTTGGTGTTCTTCCAAAAGCCTCGAAATCAAGAGTGTCGTTTCAGTTTTGGAGTTTCTTCATTAAGGAATGGAGAAAGGACTAGCAGCCAGCACCCTGAAAACTCAGGTTGCGGCTCTTTCTGTTTATTTTGAAAAACTCTGTCCAAAGAAACTTTAATTTCCAGATTTTTTAGGGCTCTGGTTCGAAACAAACCTGTAGCCCTTAAAGTTTTTCCCAGTTGGGATTTATCTATTGTTTTACAGGGTCTCACGGGAGCTCCGTTCGAACCCCTTCAAGAGACTTCCTTAAGGAGTTTAGTTTTCAAAACCATATTTTTAGTTGCCATCACGTCGGCAAGGAGAGTAAGTGAACTCCAGGCTCTGGCAGTTACAGAACCTTTTTTGAGGGTCTTCTCAGACCGGGTGATCCTCCAGACAGATCCAGCCTTTCTACCGAAAGTGTTGTCAACCTTCCATCGGTCGCAAGAAATAACTTTACCTACTTTTTCCTCAGTTCCTACCCACGCAGGAGAGGAAGCTTTCCTTACACTAGATGTGAGAAGATGCCTGCTTCAGTTTCTAGCAGTTACCAAAGAGTTTAGGAAAACAAATGCATCTAAAAGTACATTAGGCAGATGGCTTAGACAAGCAATTACAGAGGCCTATCAAGCTAAAGGAGAAATACCTCCCTCAGGTATTGCTGCTCACTCAACAAGGTCAACAGCAGTTTCCTGGGCCGAGAGGGCCGGTGCTACACCTGATCAGATTTGCAAGGCTGCCACCTGGTCCAACTAAACTTTTCTCCGTCACTATAGGTTGGACTTGCTGTCTGCCGCAGATCAAGCCTTCAGCAGGAAGGTACTGCAGGCAGTAGTCCCACCCTAGGGTAAGTTACTCGGTTATCCTCTCCAAGGTTGTCCTGAAAGGCGATTTTAGAAAAACTTAGTTGGACTTACCGGTGACGGTATTTCTAAGAGCCTTTCAGGACAACCGCTATTTCCCTCCCTAATATATCTTAGAAGTGTTAATTAAGTGTCTATCATGGTTGTTGTGGTTCTTCTGTGCTTTGTCTTCTAGTTTGTCGGAGACCACAATAACTGAGGTCATGGTGGAAGAGGAGGGATTTAAAGGCTTAATGTGTTTCCTGTTGAAGAGGCGGAGCTACGCTCTCTCCAAGGTTGTCCTGAAAGGCTCTTAGAAATACCGTCACCGGTAAGTCTAAGTTTTTTAACATGACTGCTCACAAAAATGTAAGCACAATTGGTGGGCAGTAGGATTTTATCGGTACAGTCAGACATTACAAAAAATTTAAAAATAGAATTTTTTTTTTTTTTTTTTTACGTGTATAGTCTAAATACAGTGGGTCAAGATAGACCTTCAAAATACAGTGGGTCCCTCTTGGTGGTAACTACACCTTCTAGGTCACTTCTACCCAAGGATAGTGTGAGGGTGTAGACCGTCCAGGCTCTCAACATGTTGAGGTCACCCGCTTCAGGAGAAAAAAAAAAAGTAGACACTGATTTAGGTTAGTTGGCAATCAATAGGCACCAAGGCACATACCTCTGGGCGAGCATGGGAGCAGGTTTACAAGGGCCTCTGTAAGCACACCATGGCATTGCCCTCAGGCCAAAAAGGTCAAAAGCGTTATAGGCGATGGGGTAGATGAAACCCGACTGGATCTCAAAATCAAAGGTTGAGTTTCATACCCGAGCTGAATACACTTCAAAGTTGTTTCCATCAATATTGATGACACAGTAGTATATTGTGTCCAAAGGGAGATTAGTGGTATAAACTTATAGCTCAGTTTGTGTAGTTACAAAGAAAAGTTGTGATCCCACCCTGGGGCAAGTCCAGGGAGGGGTAGATCCGTTGGCGTGCATCCACCGCCATGTTTCAATTTCTGCCCTCATTCCACAAAAATGCCATGTGTTTGTAGTAGTGGTGCAACGGATCGGTGGTGATCCGAACGGGTCACCCTGTTCGGATCGGAACACCACGCGATCCGCGGAGCGCTCCGAAACCTCGGCCATAGGAAAGGCCGCGGCTTCGGCCTAGCTCCGGAGCGGCGGTTATCTTTGTACACCCGGCGGCGGCCGCTGTAGTGACGTTTTGTCGCTATCTTGCTCCACCCCACACTCCTCACTATCATTACTGTGCAGAAGGGGCCAAGCGGACATCTTGTTACACCCAATGGAGTTTTAGTTTTCTGTTTATTTCAACACAAAACGGAGCTTATATGCATTATTTGGAAATCCAACGGACTGTTTACATGTTAAATTTAAAAGCAGCAGCATGCTTGCTAATGTGACGAAACACCTCTGATTTTCACATTTAACGTTTAGTTAAATGTGAAAATCAGAGGTGTTCTGTCACATTAGCAACCATGTAAGGTCAGCAGGTTTGCTGCTGCTTTTAAAATTTAACATGTAAAGAGTCTGTCGGATTTACATATACTGTATTTAAGCGTATAAGCTTCGTTTTGTGTTGAAAATAACTGAAATCGAAAACTCCGGTGGGTGTAACATATTTTTTTTTTTTTTTGCTGATCCGAAAAATGATCCGATCCGTGCGTCCTGATCCGAGGATCGATCCGTGAGTTTTTTTGATCCGTTGCACCCCTAGTTTGTAGCCCACAATAGGACTTGGGAGCTAAGTGCGTGTTTCTGGCACATCAAATGGTATTTTTCTGTACTTTAAACATTGGGGAATGTGTATATTGCAATAATATACCGTTTTTTGGGGGGGGGGTTTGCGTGCTGTGATGCACTTTAAGCAACGTCTTCTGGCTAGACTGTTACTGCTTTTATGAAGTCTGACATATGTGGATCAAAATTCAGTTTATGGCAAGAAGGGAATTCGGATTACTTGTCAGCTTTTTTTGTACAGCAGCCAAGTGATCTGGAAAAAGTGGAATTGTGACCATGCATAAAAATTCGGTCATTGAAATACTAGCATTCCTTCTCCATGATGGTGTTGTATAGTTACCACATTAATGCGGAAAAATACTACAGGAAATTCTAAGCGGATGACTATGCTTGCCTCTGTGGAGTGCTCAGTTTTGACATATATCTGCCTCCAGAATGGTGACCTGATTGGGGAAATGTTGAGTATCAATCTCAAAAGTAGTTTCCTGATGTTGGTAATGGAGGTAAGCCATCTTAAATTGGTTCCTGTATGAAGTAATGGCTGTTTTCAGTCAAGGCATAAACTAGGTGGAGGGTGAAGCAAACTTTAGATGAACTAAGTACAGTATAATATTGAACAGGGTTATGTTGGATTAGTCATTCATAGCAGTGTGTGTTTGCATTTGGTACATATTATATTATAATTATTATTATTTTTTTATATACGGTATATTGTCTCTTGTGGCAATGCATTCTCCTTGTTATGCAATGATAAACAAATATGCCTTTTTTACAAAGGGTAAAATTTTGAAGTGGAATTGATGTATTTTTTATATGGGTGAAGACCGCGGTAACATAACAAGTACAAGGAATACAGTCAATGTAAATGCTCAGTTGATTAGATGTTTTTTTCTTGTGCTATTTTACGCCATACTGTATGTGTATATTTGATGATACTGAATTTCTAGTAAGTATAATTCAGGATGATTTCATTGATTTCAGCTGGTCAACATTGGTTCTTCCTATAATTATGGAAACGAAGACCAGGCAGAATTTTTGTGTGTGGTCTCCAAAGAGTTGCACAATACACCATATGGTACATCTAGTGAACCTAGTGAAAAGGAAAAGGTATGTATGTATGTATGTTCTGTCTTTTTTTATTTTTTTTATTTACCCTAAATTAGTGATTTTTATTGTAATGTTCCTGCATGAATGTAACAAGGGGACCAGGGCTTGTTTTAAGTGATCAAATGCTTTTGCTAAAAGCTTGATGGGTGTTTTTTTAAGCTCTGTTGAAACAAACTACAACTATCTTTTTTTATTAGCCTTTTATTTTCTTTAAAGCGGAGGTCCACACAAAAATGAAACCTCCGCTTTTCGGACCCCCCCTCCGGTGTCACATTTGGCACCTTTCAGGGGGGTGCAGATACCTGTATTATTTGGGTATTTGCACCCACTTCCGGGCATAGACAGCCGCAGAATCTTCAGGGGTCTACGTCGCATCCCTTCGTCCCCCGCTGTCTTCTGGGAGACAGGAGGAACCATTTAGAATTGCGCAGCGCGACTTACTCGTGCAGTAGGGAACGGGGAAGTGAAGCTGCAAAGGCTTCATTTCCTGATTCCCTTAGCGAAGATGGTGGCGGCAGCATCCGAGGCACGGGTCGACCTTGGGTTCCGTCATCGCGGGCGCGCTGGACAGGCAAGTGTCCATATTTTAAAAGTCAGCAGCTGCAGTATTTGTAGCTGCTGACTTTTAAAAAAATAAAAATAAAAAATTTGGCGGACCTCCGCTTTTAAGGACGTCATTCTAAACTTCTGTACCACTGATAAAATGTTTTTCTCTGTGACATTTTTCAAGTATGCTTGGGCTGATCTTGACATGGCAGTTATCTTCATTGGAATATACTCCGCAACAGCTTTGTAGCCTGTGCTCTGACCCTGTTTTACTGAAAGATTGTAAAGCTAAACTGGAATGTGACCTTTGGCTCAGCATTGTGGCGCTTTCTAGACCTCTGTTTACCGTTGGCTGCAGAGCTTTCTAGATCCAAACCCCTTACACAGCCTCTGTTGTGACCCTGTCTTTGAAGACTCTCATAGTAAGTTAGGCCAGTTGGGCTAAAGCACTGGGAGCTACCTTTTGGTACGATTTGAGCACCTTTTCAGATGTCAAATTTTCTAACGTAACTTAGAGTTGCACCTGAGCGCTGATTACCATGTGCAGTGTTGCATGCACTCATGCCCTGCACACTTTCTCCTGCCATTTCAGCCCAGAGGAAATGCCATCCTTCTGCTTCCAAAGCACCACAGGGGTCTTCCAGTCTCCAGGTCTCATTTCACTGCCTGCCTACAATGGCTTAGTCACCTCTGGCCAACTGCAACTCCCATCAGCACCAGCTACTTGGGTTTAAGTATATGAGGCCTTGGCTCGTTTTGAGTTTTGTTTTCCCCTACTTGGTGCAACATTTCTTGTCAAAGAAACGGACAAGGCAGTCCCACTTAACTGGGCAATCCTAAATCATACTCTTTTCTTTCTCGTACATCACGGGACACAGAGCGGCATAGTCATTACTATGTGGGTTATATAGTTTACCTTCAGGTGCTGGCACTGGCAACTTCCAAACCGGAAGTACCCTCCCCTATATAAGCCCCTCCCATCCGGGAGCACCTCAGTTTTTTGCCAGTGTCTAAGGTGTTGGCCAAGAAGTAACATGTGTTTTTCACTGAGCTTGCGTACAGGTTCTTTTGGGCCTCAGTAAGCTATTCCGGATCCGACCAAAAAAGCTTCATAGCTAAACGGTCGGTACCCGGGCCTTGCAGAGAAGAGCAAGGTTTTGCCTGTAATGCTTCTCTTAGGAGAGCTGGACCCTGGGATCCAGAGCTCTGGTCATACCCACGACCAAGATGTTTTCTGTGCAGGGTGCTATACAGGTCCAGGGGAGTGGAATCCTTGGGAACCCGGTCCCTGAAGGTTTAATTACAATGCCTGCCGTGATAGGTGAAGTTTGGGCTTCTGTGGACCAAACCGAGTCCTGCGGCGGGGAAAAGGTAAGTGGGGGGCCCCTCAGGAACTTGGTTCTATTGAGGGGACCCCCAAGCCTAATATGTCTTTATGCCTGTTACCTAACGGTATTCCTGCTAAATATCTGTGCATGCCTGTAACTACTAAAAAATGTAATAATTTTAATAGTGGTCAAGAAAAAAAAAAATATAGACTGCGGTACCTGTGTTAATCCACTAGAGGCCGCTGTGAAACGTTTCTTGTCGTGGACTTTTTTCTTTTCATCAGAGCAAGTCCAGGCAGATGGTGAGTTCTCTTGTGGGAAACTGCTTCCTCTGCCATGTTGCAATGTTCATCCATCCCCCGGCCTGTGGCAAACATGGCCCTGTCTCCTGTCCCTAGTTTCCCTTTTCAAAAAAGAGCGCCGAAGGCGCACGTGCCCGCGCGCTTGCGCGTGCACGCGCTTCTCTATATAGAGGTGAGTGGAAAAGGGGGCGGAGCTTGGTGGATGACGCTCTGTGCGCGCCGCAGCGCTTCTGCACATGTGCGGGCGTCCCAGCATGTTAAAAGGCACAATTATGTGTTGTGAGCTGGCTATGGTGCAGAAACAGAGCTGGCAACATTTAAAGAAAGGCATACAGCAAGCGGTTGATGCAGGCATCCCCATAGAAAGGCACATTAGTAGACACCAACTGTTTATATAGCAGCATTTGTGCTAGACTATTGTCAGTAAGTGGTGTATTTCGGCTGGAATACCTCAGCTTTGGGCTTAGGAATATGCCGTCTAAAAACTCAGAGACTAAGAATCCCAGGAAGCATAGGGGGTCTCCATCGGGCTCTGAGGATCTTGGGCATGCTTCGGCTGCACCAATCTCCCCTGAAAAATCAGAGGTTAGTGACCGTAGAGCACCCTCAGGAGTACCTGGTACTGTGGCTGTCCTCAGTTCACCTGCTCCTGTGTATGTAACAGAGGAGGTTTTTTCCTCAGCTCTGGGAGGGTTGGAAGAGAGATTGACAACATTGATCGCTGCTTCCCTGTCAGAGGGAAAGCGCGCCCGATCTCCGTCTCCTCCCTCAGAGTACCTGTTAGCGGAGCAACAGTCCCATACAGGGATCGACCTACCTGAAGGGGATCAGGACGAGGTTGATTCTGTTGTAGAGGAATCAACAGTGGAAGAACCATTCTCAGCATCACATGCTGAAAGATTATGGGTTCAGTCCCTGACTAACATGGTCCGATCAGCATTTAAAATGCCTCTTGCGGGGCCATCATCCACTTCTGTCTCCTCGTTGGGGTCGCTAAAAGCCCCCCAGACTGTTTCTTCCTTTCCAATCCATCCTTTACTGGAAGGGCTCATTTACCAGGATTGGGAACATCCTGATAAAATATTTACTCCTCCCAAGAGATTTCAGGTGGTCTATCCCATGGAGGATAAGTTCATCAAAAAATGGAAGGTCCCTACAGTGGATGCAGCCATCTCTTGTGTGAATAAATCACTGACATGTCCAGTAGCTAATGTCCAAATGTTCAAGGACCCAATAGATAAAAAATTGGAGTCCTTATTAAAATCTGCTTTTGCTACAGCAGGCTTGGTGACACAACCAGCAGTGGCAGCTATTGGGGTCTGCCAAGCAGTGAAGGATCAGTTGAAACAGGTCTTAAGGGACTTGCCAGATCAGCAGGCTCTTGCCCTAGCTGATCTACCTAGAGCCTTATGCTTTGCGGTTGACGCTATAAAGGATTTAATCCATCAGGCCTCCCGTCTTACGCTGTCTGTAGTACATATGCGCAGGCTTCTGTGGCTCAAAAACTGGTCTGCTGAAGCTCCCTGTAAAAAATTGCTGGTCAGCTTCCCATTTCATGGTGAACGCTTATTCGGGGAAGACCTGGACAAATATATCCAGAAAATTTCCAGCGGTAAAAGTACACTCTTGCCGGTTAAAAACAGAGTTAGAGGTCCCTCTTTTAAGAGGCCTGCTTCTCCAGTCCCTAGGACATCGGCTGTGAAACAGTTCCGACGGCCTCCTCGGTCAAATCCCGTGGGGTAAAAATCAGGGACAATTGCAGGGTAACAAGAAACCCTGGGTCAGGAGAGGTACAAAACCTCCCCCAAAGTCAAATGCATGAAGGGTTGCCCCCACTCAATCGGGTGGGGGGGAAGACTTCAGTTGTTCGCAGAGACCTGGCGGGACACGATCAGAGACAGATGGGTGCTCTCCGCAGTAAGTCTGGGATACAAATTGGAGTTAAGACTCCCCTCCTTCCCATTTTATAAGGTCAAACGTGCCAAGGGATCCCCAGAAGAGAGGATCCCTCCTGTTGGCACTAGAACAATTATTGCTCCAAGCAGTAATTATAGAGGTTCCCCTGGAAGAATGGGGGTTAGGGTTTTACTCAAACCTCTTTACAGTCCCGAAGCCAAACGGGGACGTGAGGCCCATATTAAATCTAAAAGGGCTAAACAAATTCCTACATATCAGGACTTTCCGGATGGAGTCGATCCGATCGGTGGCCACTGCCCTACAAGGGGAGGAATGGTTAGCCTTGATCGACATCAAAGATGCTTATTTGCACATTCCCATCTTTCCAGTCCACCAAAAATTTCTACGCTTTGCAGTAGAAGGGTGCCATTTTCAGTTCAGAGCCTTACCCTTCGGTCTGGCCACAGCACCACGAGTGTTCACAAAAATTCTGGCCCCATTATTGGCCAATCTAAGAACACGAGGTGTAACAATAATGGCATATCTAGACGACTTGTTGCTGATAGACCACTCAGTGGAAAAACTAGAAGTGGTTGTTCACGAGACAATCGAGTATCTGGAATATCACGGTTGGATTATCAACCGAGACAAGTCAGGCCTAAAACCAGTCAAAAGTCTGGAATACTTGGGGCTAAGGCTGGATTCAGACCAGAGAAAATTTTTCTTGCCTCAAGAAAAGGTGTCGTCTTTGAGAGATTTGATCCACCTAGTGGGTACAAAAAGACAGCCATCCATACGCCTGTGCATGAGGCTGCTGGGAAAAATGGTGGCATCATTCGAAGCAGTACCCTACGGTCAATTCCATTCAAGGAATTTGCAAAGGGCTATACTGTCAGCCTGGAACAAAAGAGTTCAGGCCCTAGACTTACCAATGTCCTTGTCCCCTTCCGTTCGCAAAAGCCTCCGTTGGTGGTTGGTTCCCCAGAATCTGGAAAAAGGGAAATCCTTCAGTCTGATTTCTTGGAAGGTGGTCACTACAGATGCCAGCCTTATAGGCTGGGGAGCAGTACTGGAGCAATGGTCTCTCCAGGGCAGTTGGTCGGATGCAGAAAAGGCCCTGCCCATCAATCTCTTAGAGATACGAGCAGCCCGGTATGCCCTAGTAGCATGGACATCCAAACTCCAAGGGTCCCCTGTCAGAATTCAATCGGACAATGCCACGGCAGTGGCATATATCAATCATCAGTGTGGCACCAGGAGTCGTGCAGCCCAGAGGGAAGTAAATTGCATCCTGAAATGGGCAGAAAGATATGTCCCAGCCATATCCGCGGTATTCATTCCAGGAGTGGAGAATTGGAAGGCGGACTTTCTAAGTCGCCAACAATTATGCCCAGGGGAATGGTCCCTTCACCCCGAGGTTTTCCGGACAATATGTCAGCGGTGGGGAACACCGGATGTAGATCTGCTAGCATCCAGATTCAACGCAAAGGTGGACAGGTTTGTCTCTTGGACAAGGGATCCCCTAGCTTGCGGCTCGGATGCCCTAGTGTTCCCTTGGGATCAGTTCAAGCTGATATATGCATTCCCACCGCCACAATTGTTACCTCGATTACTCCGCAGAATCAGGGTAGAAAAGAAACCAGTGATTCTGGTGGCTCCAGCGTGGCCCCGAAGAGCATGGTACGCGGAGATTGTAAAAATGTCTGTGGGGTGTCCTTGGACCCTCCCACATCGTCCGGACCTGCTTTCGCAAGGACCGATATACCACCCTTCCTTACCAGCCCTAGGTTTGACGGCCTGGCTATTGAAGCCCACGTTCTAAAAAAGAGAGGTCTCTCTAATCCTGTGGTATCTACCATGATCAATGCCAGGAAGCCGGTATCCAGGCAGATCTACTATAGAATCTGGAAGGCGTACATCGCCTGGTGTGAGGCCAAGAAATGGCATCCACGTAAGTACGTAATAGGTAGGATTCTGGACTTCCTACAGTGGGCTGTAGATAGGAAGCTTGCCTTGAGTACTATCAAGGGTCAGATTTCGGCCTTGTCAATATTTTTTCAGAGGCCCTTGGCTTCGCATTCACTAGTCAAAGCCTTTATACAAGGAGTGATGCGTATTAGCCCTCCGGTTAATATTCCCATATGTCCATGGGACTTAAACCTGGTTCGGTCGGTTCTACAGAAACAACCATTTGAACCATTACAGCATATTTCCCTGGTTCTTCTCACCAGGAAATTGATTTTTCTAGTAGCCATTTGTTCGGCTAAAAGAGTGTCGGAATTAGCCGCTATGTCCTGTAGGGAGCCATATCTGGTTATCCATAAGGACAGAGTAGTGTTACGTCCTCATCCAGCCTTTCTTCCTAAGGTGGTATCGAGGTTTCATTTGAACCAAGATGTGGTTCTTCCTTCTTTTTTTTTCCCCAAACCTAGTTCAGTAGAGGAAAAATTATTACATTCTTTGGATGTAGTAAGAGCAGTTAAAGCTTATCTAAAAGCCACTGCTCAGGTTCGCAGAACGGATACTTTGTTTATTCTGCCGGAAGGCCCCAGAAAGGGTCAGGCAGCGTCAAAATCTACGTTAGCCAAGTGGATTCAACAGGTCATTATGCAAGCCTATGGCTTGAGAAGGAGACCGCCTCCGTTCAAAGTTAGGGCGCACTCCACGAGAGCAGTTGGAACTTCATGGGCAGTGCACCACCAGGCCTCCCTGGCTCAAATCTGTAAGGCCGCAACATGGTCTTCAGTACACACGTTTACTAGGTTCTACCAGGTGGACGTTAGAAGTCAGGAGGATGTCGCCTTTGGGCGCAGTGTGTTGCAGGCCGCAAAAGATCCTCATGTCTGATAGCGCTCAGCTTATGTATGGTGTATCCCCCCCCTCATTGGGCATTGCTTTAGGACATCCCACATAGTAATGACTATGCCGCTCTGTGTCCCGTGATGTACGAGAAAGAAAATAGGATTTTTATAACAGCTTACCTGTAAAATCCTTTTCTTGGAGTACATCACGGGACACAGAGCTCCCACCCCTCTTTTGGGGACACTTATTGCTTTGCTACAAAACTGAGGCGCTCCCGGATGGGAGGGGCTTATATAGGGGAGGGTACGTCCGGTTTGGAAGTTGCCAGTGCCAGCACCTGAAGATAAACTATATAACCCACATAGTAATGACTATGCCGCTCTGTGTCCCGTGATGTACTCCAAGAAAAGGATTTTACGGGTAAGCTGTTATAAAAATCCTATTTTACTGGTTCTGGGGTTGTTTATCCAGTATCCCTAGCAGAGGCGTAACTAGAAACTTCAGGGCCCCGGTGCAAGAAATCATGAAGGCCCCCCCCCCCGAAAAGCATGATTTTGATACTTTATCTTTGTCTATACTTTACTGCGGGTAGACACCCTCTTAGTGCAGACCCCCGCAGTATAGACACCCTCTTAGTGCAGACCCCCACAGTATAGACACCCCCCTTAGTGCATACCCCCGCAGTATAGACACCCCCTTAGTGCAGACCCTTGCAGTATAGACACCCCCTTAGTGCAGACCCTTGCAGTATAGACACCCCCTTAGTGCAGACCCTTGCAGTATAGACACCCCCTTAGTGCAGACCCTCGCAGTATAGACACCCCCTTTGTGCAGACCCTCGTAGTATAGACACCCTCCTTAGTGCAGACCCCCGCAGTATAGACACCCCTCTTAGTGCAGACCCCCGCAGTATAGACACCCCTCTTAGTGCAGACCCCCGCAGTATAGACACCCCTCTTAGTGCAGACCCCCGCAGTATAGACACCCTCTTAGTGCAGACCCCCGCAGTATAGACACCCTCTTAGTGCAGACCCCCGCAGTATAGACACCCTCTTAGTGCAGACCCCCGCAGTATAGACACCCTCTTAGTGCAGACCCCCGCAGTATAGACACCCTCTTAGTGCAGACCCCCGCAGTATAGACACCCTCTTAGTGCAGACCCCCGCAGTATAGACACCCTCTTAGTGCAGACCCCCGCAGTATAGACACCCTCTTAGTGCAGACCCCCGCAGTATAGACACCCTATTAGTGCAGACCCCCGCAGTATAGACACCCCCTTAGTGCAGACCCACAGTGTATTACACAGCCCCCCTTAGTACACAACCCTGCAGTATAGACACCCCACTTGGTGCAGACCCCCGCAGTATAGACACCCCCTTAGTGCAGACCCACAGTGTATTACACAGCCCCCCTTAGTACACAACCCTGCAGTATAGACACCCCACTTGGTGCAGACCCCCGCAGTATAGACACACCCCCTTAGTACAGACCCCTATACATACAGTATATACACATACTATACATACACATAGACACAGTCACACACCAGCATTTTTTACCCAAAATCAGCCTGATTGAACACACTGCTGCCCCCATCTCCTGGCATGCTGGGACTTGTAGTGCCCCAGCAGCTCACAGGCACATTAGTTGGTAATACAGGAGAGGAGGGGACTGTGCTTGTTTAGTGGTGGGCAGCTAATGAGTAGGAGATGTAGTTAGTAGAGATTGGGGAGACATTCATGTTCTTCCTCCAGCAGCAGTGCTCTTCTCGCAAACACAAAATCAATCTAACCGCCTCAGAGACAGGAGGAGCCATGCTGGAGATAACACATCCTCTCCCTCACTGCTCACCAGGCTAATCCATCGACAAGAATCCATTAAGTAAAACTCAGACAGCTTACCTTATCAGGCAGCAGTCCGTCCCACACTGCAGGCTGTGTCCCCGCCTCCCTCTCCTCTCCTCATCTCCTGCTCTTGGGTCAAAAAAGCCGCGCTGTGGAAGGGGGCGTGTACAGCATGTTCCTATTGGCTGAGGGGGCAGTGAAGAGGCGGGGCAGCTATAATCTGACTGAATGGTCAGTCCTCCCCTGCCAGCAACGCCATGACGGGCGGGTGGCTGGCCCCCGGGACTTGGCAGAACTACAGGGCCCAGTCGCAACTGCGACTGCTGCGACCATGAAAATTCCGCCACTGATCCCTAGAATGAACAGACACCTGTAATCTTAAATCTGTGACCCATATTATAGGTTCATTCTCATGGGAAGCATCTAAAGCTCTGTCAGGCAAGGCTGAGGCCTCCCTTCATCTCCAATTTAGACTTTAGACTTTTTTTTCTGCTAGTGCCTAACCGCTATAGAAACCTGCTCTGAGGCTATAAGCATGCTCTGGTGCCAATCTGACTCTAGCTCTGACCCTCTTTGGCCTCTAATTCGGGGTGTTCCTAGGCTCCCATTACCATCTCTAACTCTGTATATACTCCAGGAAAGGCTGTGTATTTTACTGCTGGATTTCAAGATGGTTCAACACCCCAGCATTGGGATTCATGTCACCCTCCTTTAAGCTTCAGATTCACAAAGCAGGCATTGCCTTCTGCTGCTCGTTCTGTTCTTTTTGCACAGTATTGTGCATCTTCTTGGGTTTGTTTTAGCCACTTCATATCCTGAGCCTTTTTTTTTTTTTTTTTTTTTTTTTTTTTTTTTTATATTCCTTCCTTGGGATTGGTATTCCAACTGGACTGCTCCTTTTCTGGGTAAGGACCTTACACCCCGGTGTCCTGCTCAAACCTTCTTGGGAGAGTCCACTCCCTGTGAACCCTCGCCTTCCCTACGTGTAGAAGACTATTTCCTGAAGCTAAGCTTACAGATTTCTGACTAATTTCAAATTTTTCCTTTTTTTCTAGTAACCAATCAGTTCCCAGGAGTACCACTGGGATTTCTGCTCCTCTCTCCTCAGAGGAGGATGTTACTACCCTCAAAAATAGCCTACTTAATCCTTAATGATTGGTTACTGGTACAGGTTATAGATCTAGATCTATCATACATTGCATGTCCTGTAAGAAAGAACCCTATTCTTCTTCTTCTGATCCTGATGTTCCAATATTCGTGGTTGGCTCACCTTTATTCACATCTTCCATTGTGTGGGCATTTTATTCACCCTTCTAAAAAAAAAAATCAGGTTTGTATCCTTTTTTTTTTTTTTTTTTTCTTTCAGTTTTTGTTCAACTCTTGTGGGTTTCTTCCTTCTAACCATGGACATGTTATGCTGTGAGAGATGTCCCAACCATGGCTTTCTCGCTCTGTTTTAGTTGTGTAATTGGTCAACTTCTTTTGGTCTTGTCTGTCTTGCCCTTAAAGCGGAGTTCCGCCCCCAAAAAAATATATTAAAAGTCAGCAGCTTAAAATACTGCAGCTGCTGCTATTTAATGTATGTACACTGTCCTGTCCTGGGCGCCCGGATGTCGGGTCCCGAAGCCGATTTGTCCCTCGACTGGAGGCGCCGCCATCTTCGGTAAGAGAATCAGGAAGTGAAGCCGCAAGGCTTCACTTCCTGGTTCCCTACGGCGAATGCTCGAGTCATGCTGCGCGATCCCACTGGTCCCTGCTGTCTTCTGGGACCTGTGTGTTTTCAAGAAGACAGCGGGGGGGACAGAGTAGGCGCCGGACATTTTTCCAGTTCCATTTTTGGGTGGAACTCTGCTTTAAATCAAGAGTTAAAGCGGAGCTCCGCCGGAATTTTTTTTATTAAAAGCCAGCAGCTACAGCAGCTGCTGGCTTTTAATATTTGGACACTTACCTGTCCTGGAGTCCAGCGACGTCCGCAGCAGAGGACGAGCGATCGCTCGTCGCTCTGCTGCTCCCTCCGCCATCCTCGCTGATGGAACCAGGAAGTGAAGCCCTGCGGCTTCATGCCCGGTTCCCTACGGCGCATGCACGAGTCGCGCTGCGCCGTTCTGATTCGTCCTCGTGTTATGGGAGCCGAGTGTCTCCCAGAACACTACGGGAAGTCTTGGAAGTGACGTCACTTCCGCAGATTCCCGGAGAGAGGACTCCCGGATGTGGGTGAAAATACCTGTCTTAGACAGGTATCTTCACCCCCCTCCCCCCTGAAAGGTGTCAATTGTGACACCGGAGGGGGGGAGGGTTCCAAATAGCAGAAGTGAAAATTTAGGGTGGAGCTCCACTTTAAGAAATGCTGGGCTTAAGTCTCCTGAGATGACCAACTGATCCACCCCCCCCCCCCCCCCCGTGTGTGTGTGTGTGTGTGTGTGTGTGTGTGTGTGTGTGTGTGTGTTTTTTTTTTTTTTTTTTTTTTCTCTACTGGGTTTAGAACCAATACAGGGCGTTTTTTTTAACCATTTCAGCCCCGGGAAGGATTTACCCCCTGAATGACCAGGCCATTTTTTGCGATGGGCCACTGCGTTACTTTAACTATAAATTGCGCGGGCGTGCGACACTCTACCCAAATAAAATTGATGTCCTTTTTTCCCCTCAAATAGAGCTTTCTTTTGGCGGAGTTTGATCACCTCTGTGGTTTTTATTTTTTGCACTATTAACAAAAAAATTACCAATTAATTTAATTTTAGTTTAAAAAAACAAAACAAAAAAAAAAAAACTTTCTGCTATAATGCATATCCAAAAAAAGTGAGAACTAGTTTCTCAATCAATTTAGGCCAATATGTATTCTTCTACATATTTTTGGTAAAAAATAAATCCCGATAAGCATGCATTGATTGGTTATTGGTAATTTTTTTTTTTTTGTGGGACTGATGTTGCAGTGGACAAATCTGACATTAAGTGACACTTTTTGGGGACCAGTGACACCAATGCAGTGATCAGTGCTAAAATAAATGCACTCGTTACTGTATAAACACTGGCAGGGAAGGGGTTAACTACAGGTGGGATTAGAGGGTTAAATGCGTTCCCTGTTGGTGCTTTCTTACTCTATGGGGGAAGTGTTGACATGAACACAGAAATCGCTGTCCCTAATCACTAGGAACAGCAGATCTCCATGTTGTCCCCTGTCAGAACAGGGATCTGCCTTATTTACATAGTGGCGGACAGACATCGGTTCCGCTCGGCATGTGCATTGGCTCCTCCGTGCAGTGGGCGCGTGCGCCCATTCGATCTATTTCGTGGAACGGCGTACAGGTACGTTGTTTCACGCAATAGAACCGCCCTGCCGCAGTATGTATGCAGTGGGCGGTCTTTAAGTGGTTAATTTATTCGTGGCATTGGTCTGCCGCACTTCCCATTTGGGAATGTTTATTTCCAACAGTTATTGGTGAATAGTTATTTTTCCCCACCAATTTCACTGTTTGGATGAGGCCTATGGTATAATTTTTTCTCTTGGTGGTGGTTTTCTCTTCTGAACTGGAGCTCCGTATGATCATCAATGCTCTCCCATTGAGAGCTGTAGCTCCCCTTTTTCATTCATTTTTTTTATTCTTTATTTTTTTTTGGCCTTTTTCTCATTAGCCACGACTTGGACGTTGATTCATTCACATACTTTTGTAGAAGGGTCCCTACACCTGTTGAATCTCTGCATTGCCCACCTCCTGTTTTCAGTGCCTTTTTGGATGTCTCCTCAATTTTAAGAATATCCTAAATTCCTGTATCCTTCAGTGGATAATGAAGAAAATAAGGTTATTGTACTCTGTAGTTTCTTGTTCGTAAAGTTCATTGAGGGATACAGATCACACTCTTGTGTCTTGGTCTTTATGTACTGCTTGCTCACAAAACAGAGGCATGATGGGTAGAGGGGCTGGTGCCAACGTTTTTCCTGTTTGTCAGTGTTTCACTCTTCGTGTTAGGCCTCATGTACACTGCTGCTGGTAAACGGACGTTTAGGAGCAGTTGGGCATTTTTTTCAACTGCTCCTGAACTCTCCTCTGTTATCTTATCAGTACATGTACACAGGGTCGTTTATAGTAGTTTCTAGGCAGTTAAGTTTAGAGGTATTTCAAGCGCCAAACGCAGTAACTCGCGTTTAGCAGCGTTTCGTTTAGATGTTTTTCATTTTAACCCACAAAAAACGCTTCTAGACCTAAACACGGCATGTAAAAGTGGCTAAACAGTAATTTTTAGACGCCGGTGTCTAGTTGTCTAGTTGTCTAGTTAAATCGTTCAGGAGAGGTTGAACAATGTCCCGTGTACATGAAGCCTTATTAGACTATCCTAGATAAAGCTCTGTGTCCCTTAATGGACTTTAAGGGATTTTACAGTAGATCAAAAAATGTTTTTTCATTTAGTCTCTAAATGAGTGCCTTTTATTTAGTGTAAATGTCAAACTGCTATAGTCTACTATTGGTTTATTTACTAAAATGTGGCAAGCTTATGCTTGGTCCTTGGGTTTAACCAGGCTGTAATTGTTTTAAATCACTGGTAAAGGCTTGATTTAAATCAACTCTATTTTTAACCACTTCAATACCCAGCCATAGTAATATGACACCCACAGATGGGATCTCCCATCCTGGGTGGGCGTCATATGACGTCCTGGGTTTGAGGGGGGATATCTGAATGATGCCTGCAGCTAAAGGCACCATTCAGATATCCTTTTGCTGTGCCAGCGATTCTGTGCACCATAAGAACGATCATAGCGGCGGTTCCGCCGCTTGATCGTTCTTTTAGGCGGCGGGAGGGGACACGCCTCCCGCCGCCATCCGGTGCTTCTCCGGGCTCTCCGTGCCATCGGGGACCCGGAGAGAATCGTCCGGCGCCGGTGGTGGGTCACGTGACGAGCTTAGAGATGACTGGTGACCAGATGGGTCCCCGGGTCCTCAGATGTAAACAAAGCTGCCATTGCGGCTAGTAAACATGAGATCAGTGAATTTTTTTTCACTGATCTCATGCTTTCCAGCCTGGAGGAGAGATGTGGGGTCGTATTGACCCGGCATCTCTCAATAAAGAGGATCTGTCACACACATTCCTATTACAAGGGATGTTTACATTCCTTGTTGTAGGAATAAAAGTGATCAAAAAAAAAAAAAAAGAAATAATAAAAAAAGAAATTAAAACGCCCCTGTCCTCGGTAGCTCGCGATCAGAAGCGAACGCACGCGCAAGTCCTGCCCACATATGTAAACACCGTTCAAACCACATATGTGAGGTATCGCCGCTTGCGTTAGAGCGCGTGCAACAATTCTAGCACTAGACCTCCTCTGTAACTCTAACCTGGTAACCTGTAAAAAAAATTAAAGCGTCGCCTATGGAGATTAAGTACCGAAGTTTGGCGCCATTCCATGAGTGTGCGCAATTTTAAAGCGTGACATGTTGGGTATCTATTTATTCTGTGTAACATCTTTCATATTTTCCCAAAAAATTGGGCTAACTTTACTGTTTTTGTTTTTTTAATTCATGAAACCATTTTATTTCCAAAAAAAGCGTTCGAAAAATTATTGCGCAAATACCGTGCAAGAAAAAAAGTTGCAATGACCGTCATTTTATTCCCTAGGGTGTCTGCTAAAAAAACATCTATAATGTTTGGGGGTTCTGAGTAATTTTATAGCAAAAAATTATGATTTGTTCATGTAGGAGAGAAGTGCCAGAATAGGCCCAGTATGCAAGTGGTATAAAAAGCCCTGTATTGAAGTGGTTAAATCATAATTTTTAACCACTTACAGACCGCCTGCCGTCGTTATACGTCGCTACTTTGAAGAGGAATACCGTTATGGTGGCAGCTAGCTACCATAACCCTGGTATCCTCTTCAAGAGCGGGCGGTCCGCTTCAAGATAAAAGTGGGCTCTGCAACCTGAAGAATTTAAACGTCGCCTATGGAGATTTTTAAGGGTAAAAGTTTGTCGCCATTCCAACGAGCAGGCGCAACTTTGAAGCATGACATGTTTGCTATCAATTTACTCGGTGAACATTATCTTTCACAATGTAAAAAAAAAAATATTGGGCTAGCTTTACTGTTCTATTTTTTTTATTAAAAAAAGTGATTTTTTTCAAAGTGCGCTTGTAAGACCGCTGCGCAAATACGGTGTGACAAAGTATTGCAACAACCGCCATTTTCTTCTCTAGGGTGATAGAACCCGCAATCTCTCTCTCGCTCTCTCTCTCTTTCTCTCTCTCTCTCTCTCTCTCTCTCTCTCTCTCTCTCTCTCTCTCGCAAAAAATAAAGATTTTTAACTTGTAAACACCAAATCTCAGAAAGAGGCTCGGTCCTTAAGTGGGTTAAAGAGCAGCTGTCGTCTGACACGCTGTTGACTCACCGACAGTCCCATTCACTTTAATAGGATGGCTGATGATACGGCCGTGATGAGACAAGGTGAGGAACGTGGCGGCAGCAGGTGAGCTAATGTCCGCTAACAGGCGCTGCCATGATGGATCTGAAATGACAGGTGGTCTTTAAATGCAAGGACTTATTCTTGCTGGTAGTTAGAATATTTAATATTTGCAAACAAAATGACGGTTTCCTATTTAGAATAATAAGCTGTCGGGGCGTGGCCTGGACATGGCTGAGTGAAGCTGCTTTTTTCTGGAGCTCCCGGCCCTAACCTTGCTGTACCGGCTTTAACTCCAGGAGTATCGGCATGCACTCCGCCAAAAAGCACAAGACGAGAGCAACAACCAGGGAGACCCGTTCCAGCGCTGCTAGCGGTGACCTACATGGATGCTTCCAGCCAAACCAGCGCCCATCTCCCGGAGCCAGAGCAACTGCATCCTGAGGCTCTCCACGTGGCGATCCCAAGGAGGCCCAAGACTACAGTGAGTGGGACACCATCCCGTACACCCCGGCCTCCCCAACCCGCACACCGGACCCAATTAGGCCACCACGACAAGTATGGAAACACCCGCACAACATCCAGAGGGCCCTCAGATGGATCCAGCCATCCGGGCGCTCCTGGAGGCCCTCCCCACCAGAGCGGACTTTGAGGCGATCATCCTCCGTCTGGAGGACACTCAGACGGGACTTCCAGGAGGTGAGAGTGGACGTATCGACACTGACGGAAAGGGTAACCTCCGGGGAGACCTCCTTTACGGCACTGGAGCTTCGGGTCACAGAACTAGAGGGCCAGGGACTGTCGCCGGGACACCGCGATCGCTGTCCAGCTCCACCTGGAGGACGTCGAGGACCGGAGCCGCCGCAACAACCTGCGGCTCCGGGGTATCCCGGAATTGGTAGAAGCGGAGGCCCTGGGGCAGATCATACAGGAACTGTTCCGCTCAGTACTAGACGACCCGGCGGGGGTGATTGAAGTGGACAGGGTGCACAGAACCCTGTGCCCCAGATCAGCGGATCCGGAGAGACCCCGGGATGTGGTCTGCAGATTGTGGTAGTCACAGAAAGACAATATTCTGCGCAGAGCCTGGGAACAGGGAGAGGTACTTTTGGAGGGCGCTCAGGTTAAAATCTTGTCAGACCTCTCTGGAGCGACTTTGAAGCGCAGGGCACTGCTGAGGCCCACCCTAGATCTTTCTAAACAGAAGGGGTTCACGTATAGGTGGGGATACCCTCTTGCAGTGACATTTCGGAAGGATGAACAGGCCTTCACCCTTCAGGCGCAAGCAGATCTCCCAGGACTCTTCACCTTCCTGGAAGCAGAGCGGATTGCAGTGCCTGATTGGCTGCAAATCCTCCCGCGACCTACCAGCATATCGGGACCCTCTACATACCAAATCCCAGCACAACCTCACCAGCAGAGAACCAGGAGGAGACCCGTGCCGTCAGACGGACACCGTGAGTAGGCATTGGGCCACTGCAACCCCCTGACTATTTTACCACCCCTGCACTATCCTATGGCTGTTCCCATTCCTCTGACTAAACCCTGCAGAACCTGGCCAGTATGATGGAAGTCTAGTGGGCCTCACGCCGGGGCAGACTGTTGGAGCCCCCGGCGACCTTCCTCCCCTCGACATAACTCATCCCCCACTTCACCTCCCCCTTGCCCCGGAACTCCCAGAGCCCTGAAGCTGCTTGCCATTTCTTTTTACTGTCGCGGAACATCAGTTTGCGGAGCAGCTCTGATAACCCTGTTCCACACCGAAGGAAGAAACTACCTGACCGGACAAAGACGGGGATTGGTAGAGCAGGTGACAATATCTGTGGATTCTAACACTGTTTGCTGGGACTTGGGGGGAGGGAGCCTGTTTTTGGGGTGGGGAGAGGGGGGACATGGGAATAGCATGGCTGCTTGTGGAGGCGACCACACACCCACCATTTATGAAACCGCTTTAGGCACTGGCATCTGCAGGAGAAACCTGATTCGGGAAGCCGCGATTGACCTGCCCAGACTATTCAGGTCACTCCTCCAGTCTTCCTGTTGAGGATGGTGGGGACAATGGGGATATGGGTTTTCATACATCTGCTTACTAGTCGGGCGGGTGTGATGCTATTCAGGGATACAGACACACTAGTTACCATATCTGCTCTTCTTTATCCCAGAGTATATGTTCTGCTATGTTTTTTATTGTTTGCAGGAAATCTGTTTGCACTGTTGCCTCTCTTGTGAAATTTGCACCCATTGATTGACTATGTTTGATATAATGCCGTTCCATGACATACCAACTTGCATAACCGGTGCTGGATGGGGAGATCCGGGAGCCCGCTTCCTGACTCTGTTCATCCAACTACCCACATAGGATTGCGCTCAATTCACAGTAACCTACCTTTTAGAGCGCCTTAGCTTACTTTTAGCTACATTAGTATTTTCTCCTACTGCCGCACACTCTAGGGCAGGCCTACTAACCTTCCTCTATTTTCTAGGATCTATCTATTCACCTTTTCTGCCATATTTCCTATCTGTTCCCTACCGTATCTTTAGTTATTTGAGTTTAATCCCACCCCTCCCATCTATTCACAAACATGGACACCCTTAACATAGTGTCTTTGAATGCGAAGGGGCTGAATACCCCCGAAAAGAGGAGAATGCTGCTTCATGATATGAAACGCATGAACGTGGACATTGTCCTGCTCCAAGAGACACATTTCAGGGACAATAACCTGCCCATACTGAAAAACAGATTTTACCCCACAGTTTACCATTCATCATATACTGCAGCAAAATCCAGAGGAGTTTCTATCCTGATCTCCACTAAAGTACCGTGGACTCACACAGAGGTCAAAACTGATGGGGAGGGTCGCCTTTTGTTGCTGAAGGGTCGGATTGGGGCTGAGCGGGTCACCCTTGTGAACTTTTACGCCCCGAATGACCATCAGGACAGATTCCTGAAGGGACTGTTAGACCAACTTACGAACTTTACGGAGGGACATCTTATCATAGGGGGAGACTTAAACATCCCCATGACGCCAACTGAGGACACCTCCACTGGACTATTCTTGACCTTGCGAGAGATTCGCAGACGCATCTCAACATCAATACACTCTGCACAATTAATAGACGTGTGGTGCCTTTTTCACCCTGGAGAGCGGGACTACACGTTCTTCTCCAACCCACACCAGTCTTATTCACAAATTGACTACTTTTTGATCCCTCAGACACTTGCAGGCATTCCAGGAAACCACGATAGGATCCTTCACATGGTCTGATCATGCCCCGATCACACTAAAATATGTGATTTCAGATACCTAGAGATCTCAGACACCCTTGGCGACTTAATCAAGGCGTTGTTACGAGATACAGAGCTCCTTTTTAGATGTAGTTAAAGAGATAGGACACTATTTCAACCCTAATTGCACCAGTGACATTAAACCGGATGTAGTATGGGAGGCCCATAAAGCCGTAGTCCGTGGGACCCTTATTAAACAGGGGGCCAGACTGAAGCGACAAAGGATGGAACAGTTGACAGCCTTACTCCATAAATTACAGGCGCTAGAGACCCGGCACAAACAGACCACTTCAAGGCGCTTGGGCATGGAACTTGACACTGTTCGCAAGCAAGTCACTGACCTATTGCATTTTAAGGCTAAAGCCGCTCTACAAGTTTGCAGACGGAAAGTGTACGAATCGGGTAATAAATGCGGGAAAATGTTGGCCCAAGCCCTTCGAGCGCAGAACATGGCATCCTATATACCGCACATTTCCCCCGGAGGCCAGAAGGTTTCATTGCCCCATCCTATATCACAGGAATTTAAATCCTTCTATCAGACCCTGTATAATCTACCCTCACCACCTACCGACCCAGACTTGACTACGGAGTATCTGGCTTCTTCTCTTTTACTGACCTTACCTACTGAAACAAGGGACCTATTGGAGTAACCTATTACCCTACCAGAACTTCAGTTAGCATTGAAAGTCACCAAACTGGGTAAAGCCCCTGGACCGGATGGACTTACCACGACATACTACAAGACTCTACTCCCATACTTAAGGGACCGTCTAGTGACCCTGTTTAACAGCCTTAGCACAGGTAAGACCCTACACGAATCCACACTGCAGGCGCAGATAGCTGTAATCCCAAAGGATGGCAAAGACCCGGCCCAATGCGGTAGTTACCGCCCAATTTCATTATTGAATACCGACCTCAAACTTTTCACCCAAATTATCACCACTAGAATGCAACAGTGCCTACCCGACCTCATTCCTTTAGACCAAGTGGGGTTCGTGCCAGGGATAACACGACCAAAGTCCTGAACCTGTTACACATCGCTAACACTACCAAGACTCCATGCATATTCATTGGGACAGACGCCGAAAAAGCGTTCGATCGGGTGAACTGGCAATTCATGTTCTCTACCCATGAGCATATAGGAATAGGCAAGGAAATGAGAAGCTGGATTTCAGCAGCATACTCCAACCCGACGGCTAGGGTCAGGGCGAACGGGGTGTTATTGGATTCCTTCCCAATCACTAACCGGACCAGACAGGGGTGCCCTCTCTCGCCCCTTTTTGCCCTATCCCTTCAACCCTTCCTGAGTCACGTACGCATGAACCCAGACATTTCAGGGGTAGAAGTTAATGGAGAGCAATATAAGGTTTCTGCCTATGCTGACGACATGTTTTCACTGACGAGGCCCACGTTATCTCTTCCCAACCTAATGAAAGAGTTTGAAAAATACGGGAAACTGTCCAACCTGAAAATTTTCAGAAGTCCGTGGCGATGGGCGTCGGTATACCCCCGCAGCATCTCTCCCACCTGCAAACCAATTTCCATCTGAAGTGGACTGATGCGGCCCTGACATACTTGGGCACACGTATCCCCCCGAAATTCTCGTATCTTTTCAGGATCAACTTTCCACCTTTTTGCTCAGATCTGTCCAAAACCTGCTGACTCAATGGACCACAGGTCTCCACTCGTGGTTCGGTCGGTGTAATATACTTAAAATGACAATCCTGCCCAAATTCTTGTACCTTCTGCAAGCCATCCCGATACATATACCGGCAGATTATTTTAAGCAAGTTTACACAACGTTTAAAACATTCCTCTAGGCAGGGAAACATCCTAGATTACATAAAACGATTCTATCATTGCCTAAACGGTACGGAGGTATTGCGATGCCAGATGTCCGAACATACTATCATGCAACGCATTTAAATCGACTAGACTGGTGCCGGCACGGAGAAACAAAACTTTGGCCGTGATTGGAACAGGCGCAGAGTGAAACCCCTCTGCGGTGTGCTCCCTGGTGCCATACAGCTATACATCAAGTTGTCAAATGTCATCCGTTGAAAGGGAACACCAATAACATATGTGCACGATTGCTGACACAGGCAAATCTATGCTCTCGCTTGTCACCACTACGTCCAGTACTAGGCAACCCACACTTTGAACCAGGTACGAGGGATAGGAGATTCGGTGCCCTGAGAGAATCAGGCCTGTATCAAGCTTCACCCTTTAGTGACACAGGATGCTGGAAAACATTGGCGGAGCTCACGGACCCAACGGGCAGGTACCACCTGGACTTTCTGAGGGCTGGACAACTTTGTAATTTTCTTAGGGCCATTCCATCCCCTACTGCTACAAATCAACCCCTTATGGTTATGGAGGAGTTCTGTTCTGATTTGGGTACGTTGCCACATGCCTTGTCCTTTACACATGACCTGCTGATTACACCGAGGGAAGATTACCAGCTTCCAAGCCTCTCCAGGTGGGAACGGGATCGGAACTGCACATTTTCCACCAAAAAGAAACAACATATCCTCACATTCACGCACAAGTCATCCATATGTACCAAAATATAGGAGACCAACTACAAAATCCTCACAGGCTGGTACAGGACCCCAGCTCATCTTCACAAACTCTTCAGCTTCAGACTTGTGCTGGCGCTGCCAAACAGGAAGAGGCACACTGCTTCATGTATTCTGGTCCTGCCCTCGACTCCGAAACTTCTGGATGGAGGTCAGGCGGATAACACAACAATTCACAGACCGGGTGGTCCCAGATGACCCAGCGTACTTTCTTCTACACGCAAACGACACCCCCGCACGCATTTACAAGAAGTCAGTCATTCGCCACCTATTAGACGCAGCAAAAGCCTGCATCCCACTTCACTGGAAATCACCCCACCCGCCGACCATTGCCATGTGGCTACAAAAAAGACAAACTCAATAAAATGGAGGACCTTATCCTCACTAGCCAAGACAGACAAGAGTCGTTCACCAAAACCTGGCGACTCTGGAATATTTTCACTTACTCAGATGAGAGGGGCAAGCTCTCAGAAGTGGTGACACTTCGACCTAAATTCCTGGGTTTTGCTGGCAGCAGTCACCCACGATGGGCGATGGCGGTGGATCATTATGACGTCTGACCTTCATATTCAAGTAGTGGAAGCGGGGGTCCATGTTCGTGATCTCCCCCCCCCCCCCCTCTGGGTTTCTTTTATTTGTATTTTTCTTCCCTATTGTATTGTCCGTGACTTAATGTCTTCCTTCTTCTTTCACTATTATTTCTGTTTTTTGGAAAAGAAAGGGGGCTGGACCCGTGGGGCCATGGTGACCCAGCTTAACTACTATGCACAAGTTGAGACACCTAGTGGGAACAGGAAGACTTAGTTGGAACTCACAGGTGATGAATGACCTATATTTGCACTACAGTTCACAATACAAGGGCATGTGTTCACACGGACCTGTATGATACGGTTTCCTCAGTCATGTCGACAGTCAATTTTGCACTTGTTCTGTTCCCTTTTTCTATATATAATTGTGCCTTTGCTATTGCTTGTATTGTCATGGTGGACCATGTGGTCCCAGTTCCCTGTTTATAAATAAAAAAAAAAGAGAGAATAAGCTGTCAGGTTAGTAAAACAGCGATATCAGAACCGATTCAATCATACAGTTTGAAGTGTACATAGATTTGCAAAACAATGGGATAATGAAATATTCCTGAACTTTGTTTTATCTCGTGGTTACTGTGAAATTGTGTGGCGACAGTTTTGATTTTTATTTAAAAAAAATATATATTTTAAATAAAATCAGTTGATTTTTTTTTTTTTTATCCACACTGGGTTTAACAAATTAGTCTTGTGGCTTGATATGTTCTCTCCATTTTCCTTTCCTCTGACACTGTCCCCTTGCAGACTTGACGATCTGCAGGTCAATAACCTCTTACTAGTTGACTGATGCTTATTATTATTATTATTATTATTATTATTATTATTATTCACGATTTATAAATCGCCAACAGTTTACGCAGTGCTTTAGAATGTAGAGGGGGGACAGCACAATTACAGTACAGTTCAATACAGAAGGTACAAGAGGGCCCTGCTCGTAGAGCTTACATTCTAAAGGGAGGGGGTGGTGGTGCAAAAGATAATCGCTGCAGGGAATGATTAGGTGGGTGTGTGATAGGCTTCCTTAAATAAATGCGTTTTCAGGGATCCCCTAAAGGTGGACCGGGTAGGGGCTGATCAGACATATTCATCCAACCCACTTCCCCTGAGCCCGGAATGTCAGACACACCACCTTGGGCTACATCATCCTGCTAGCATGGGCTCACAGTATTCTTGGACAGCCCACCATCACTGCTGGTGGAGAAGACTAAATACCTATTAATAAAATGTGAAACAGTGGTATAGTTTCTATACTAAAACCATAAAACAAACAGTACGCATCTGCCTAGTGCACTGATGGCAAATCTTGGCACCTCAGATTTTTTGGAACTACATTTCCCTTGATAATGCACTCTGCAGTGTAGTTGAATTGTGTCATGGGAAATGTAGTTCCAAAACATCTGAGGTGCCAAGATTCGCCATCACTGGCCTTGTGTATTATCTTAAGCTATCCTTTTATTAATCAAATCGGTAATATACTCACAAACAAGCATATGTCCAAGCGTGTCGGAATGAATCTTATTCCAGACAATCGGCACATCTCATCGTCCAAAAGGCTTAACGAGTTTCAAGGGACTTGCCCTCTTCAATACTGTAGTATGCTACACTAATGGATACAAAACTGTGTGCTGATAATCAATTCAAACAAATATGTTACAAATATACATTTTGTTACAATGCAACGTACACAGTGCTAAATGCAGATAAAAAAATAGTGCGTGTTCTCCAAGTTCATAAATAAAATATTTCAAAGGCTTGTGTCCAAAAATCCCTTTTCTCTTATCGTCCATGGACTGACACAGCTGGATACTGTAAACGTGTGGGTATATGTCCCTGCTCGCAAGAGAAGATCTAGGCAGATTGTTAGAAACCTACATTCTAGAACAAACCAGAGCTGAACAGCCCCGCCCAGGGGGGCGGTCCCTCCGGACATTACCCTCCCACCTGCAGCTAGCAGCCGCAGTTTTTTTCTGCCTAGCAGAAGGAGAAGACGTGGCTCTCTCAGGAGCCAGTCTCCTGGAAGATTTTACTTAAAAATAAAATTCCCAAAGGAATAAAATTTAAGAGACCGTCAATCAACTGTCGGCTGGGCAACAGGTTGGGTACACTGGTATCCTCGTAGTCTTCCCTGTCCGACCATCGAGCATGCTGATCCTCGCCTTGTGTGCGTGAGACTCAGTTCACGACATGCCCCATGACTCCAGGGGTGGCCGGGTTGCTTTCATGCTCCCGCGGTCCTCTCAAGATTGAACAGTACCTGACTGACTGTATCTCTCGCGGTGGACCGGGCCGACAGCTACGCAGTACTGCTCTGTGATATGTCTGTCTGAAACAAGCCAGTGGGTCCCCGAAAGGGACGGGTAAGTAGTCTCTCTTGCTGCAGGGTGAGTACATGCTGGCTGTGTTTCTTTATATGGGGGGTTTCCCCTTGTCTCTCTCCCTGTTATGCTGCTCTCTGCACCCTGTACTGGTGCTGTGCTGTGGGGGTCACTCTGGCCTGGCTGGGCGCTCATGTCTGTAGTGGGTTCTGGAGAGAGGGGCAGTTTTTCTGGTGTGTGTGAGGTGATTATTGCGTGCGCCATTAGCGCGCATTAGAGCTTTGAATTTTGCGCTTGGCGTGGTTCAATGGTGCAGGTATAGCTGCGGCCGGCGGCCATTTTCTTGTAGCCGCCACGCATTTTCTTTCAGTTTCGGCCTCTAGCGGCGGCGCGAATCTCCTCACAATCTCAGATTCTTCACTCTACTCAGGCTCACAGCGGTTTCTTCAGCAGGACTGAGCGGTCCTTACGGGTTGGTGAGTCCTCCGGGTATCCCCTCCTCAGCGTAGCCAGTGGGTGTACTGTATATTCACTGTATAGTGTATAAGGTCTGAGGGTGGCGTTATGGAGTCTGATGCACCTGCTCTCCACACTTGCCTGGGGCAACTGGCAGTGCTGCACAGTTTAACATGTTCATATGTTTCCTGCACCTGTGGTCCTTGTGGACCAGTTGTCGGCAGTCCTGGAATCCATTCCTTGTCAGAATGGAAGCGGTGTAAGAGCGAAAGGAGCTATAAGCCCCCTCTCCCCACAAAAATCTTTGGTGAAGGAGTGCTCTGATTCAGATATGGGCCTAGCTACTGTGCTCAGGACCCTAGCTCTGAATATTTAATGTTTATGTTCAGGACATTCCCTTGTGAGGAAGACTCCAGTTCTGTGTCAGTAAATGACAGGGCGCTTGTAAGTGAACTCATTGATGAGGTGAGGAACACTCTCAAGCTGGGTGCTGTGGCTGAGGTACCTCAGGTGGACGCTGTTTCCCTTGGTTCCTTCAAGCTTTTCTTTTACACAGCTTCCTCACTGTTATCCTCTCACGCTGCGTCAAGAGCAGCATGGATGATACAGTGGTACAGTGTTTCCCTCCCCCTGGACGGTGCAGCGTGGTGGGGGGGGGACTTTATTCATTTATGTCTCTAGTCCCTGTGAGCCTTCTGTGTGATGTCCTGAGGCAACAACAGGGTCTCTGCACCTGTGGTTTCCTGCCATTTCTTGGGGAACGCTTTGAGCTCTGACAGACACACGGTCTGAGGATCCGAGGTTACCTGTTACCTGCATGCTGCTTCGGCAGCACAGTCAAGCAGGTTGGAATGATACAGAGAAGATAATGCGCCTCTGCGCCATAATTTAAACTCATCCTATTCCTCTACACTGCATACATTCACAGTGTATGTATGTGTTGTTGGTCTCTGTGTCTGCGTGGGTGTCCCCCCACGTTCCAATGCTGTGTTTCAGTGCCATACATGATATAAACGTCCAAAATATGTTTATGCACGACTCCAGATACATTCACAGCATATGTATGTATTATACTCTCTGGGTCGGCGCAGGTTTCCGCCGGGGGCTCCGGTGTCTTCCCGCGCTCTCATGGTATGTGCTCTTCGGCTCTCTGCACAGTATAGACATGTTCAATATGTTTATTGCACATACTATACATGTTTACAGTATGGGTATACTGTTTGCGTGGGGTTCCTCCCGGTACCCCGGTTTTCCCCCACACTCCAATGGAAATGCACAGCATAAACATGTGCAATATGTTTATTCACATGCTATCATTCATTCACGGTATCTGTGTGCTGTCTGCGTGGGGTTGTTCTGGTTTCCTCCCACGCGCTGACGGTATGTGCGCCTTTTGGCCTTCTGCACAGTTAAACATGTTCAATGTTTATCACGCATGCTATAATACCTACACTGTATGTGTTTTGCAGTCTGTGTGGGTTTCCTCCGGGTACTCCGGTTCCCTCCCACACTCCATTGGTATGGGCGCTTCGGCGCTATGCAGTCTAAATTTGTGCGATTGGATATCCACATACTAACATACCTACCCGGTATGTCTGTGCAGTCTGCGTGGGTTTCCTCCGGGTCTCCGCCCACGCTACATGACATGCGTGTCTTTGGTGCAATACACAGTGTAAACATACACTATGTTTATACACAACACTAAAAACATTCACAGTAGTTGTAGGTATTGCATTCTCGGAGTATGCGTGGGGTACTTCGGTTCCTCCCACGCGCCAACGGTGTGCGCGCCTTCGGTGCTATGCACACATGGGCTTGTGCAAAATGTTTAGCACGCATACTATAATACCTACACGGTATGCGTATGCAGTCTGCATGGGTTTCATCCGGGTGCTCAGGTTTCTCCCCTGCGTTCCAATGGTGTGCGCATTTTCAGCGCTATGCACAGTATAAACATGTGCAATTTGTTTTATTTGCAGGCTAACATACCTACACAGTTGTGTACGCAATCTGCGTGGCTGGTTTACGTCCAAGCCCCGATGTGCTTGCCTTCGTTGCTGGCACAGTATAAACGTGTTTTAATAGGTTTATCCACACATACTAAACTACATATGCCGTATGTGGTTGTATTATGCTCTTTGTGGCTGGGTGGGTTTCCTCCCACACTCCATTTGCACATTTGTACAAACACATAGTTTATACTATGTATTGCATCAATCGGCACTTATCCATGGGTAGCTGCTGAATGGAGCATTGTCACAAGGATCCCTGGTTTCAGGGGTACCACTTCCCACCTGCTTTCAGTGGTGATCAGAAGCGCTGGCTTGGACTGTGTTCGCCAGGCTGAGGTTAGCGTTACGCCCGTTAGTGGCTGCGTCTCTGGCATTTTTGTAGCTCAATGACTGGGCAAAAGCCTCTGCTTCATCCATCAGTTGTCTAGCAGGTGCACTGCAACTGCTTTTAGCCTTTAGGGTCTCTGTGCCCGGGGTGGGTTTGCGCCACCTGTGGAGGCTGAGGTACTAGTCCTCTGACCGAGTTTCTAGGGAAGTTCCGTCAACTGTTGGCCAATAAAGGCAACTTGAGGCACCCTGTACACCGGGGCCTCCCTTCTCCGATACATTGTGGAGTCTCTTTGGGATTTTCGTACGTCTCGCTGCAAGACGGTCCTGTCGGCCGTGTGCATTGCAGGGGAAGGGTCCTTGCATCCGGAGGTGTTTCCACCTCCTTTACCAGAGGTGGGGCACCGGAAGTAGACCTTATGGCCTCTCGACTCACTCGCAAGGTGGCAAGATCGTGGCCAGGTCCAGGGACCCCTGGGCGGATGCGTCAGATGCGTTGGAAGCCCAAGGGGGCAGTATCGCCTGATATATGCTTACCCTCCGCTACTGTTGTTGCTTCGCAGAGTAGGGGCTGAGGCCATTCCGGTGATCCTCATTGCTCCGGAACGGCAACATTGCTACGCCGATCTATTTCGGCTAGTCGCAGATGTTCCTTGGCGACTGCCCATTGGGGTGGACCTTCTGTCTCATGATCCCATACTTCATCCTGCTTTACAGTCCGTGGCTTTAATGGCATGGCCGTTTAAAGCCAGGTGCCGAAGGACCGAATTCTCTTGTATTCGGTCATCTCTTCTATGTTGACATGGGAATCTTCCTCCAGAAAGATATCTCGCTGTACCTGGAAGGCTTACATCGCTATGTGCGAGGAACTTGAGTGGCGTCCTCGGATGTATTCCGTTCCCAGGATTTTGCTGTTCTTACAGCGTGGTGTGACACTAAAGCTGGCCTTGCATACCTTTTTTGAGGGTCGGATTTCGGCCCGGGCTATCTTTTTCAACGACCGCTACCGGGCCATTCCTTGATTGGCACCTTTTTGTGCAGAGGGTTCGCCATGTGATCCCCCCCTGTCAAGCCTCCTCTCCCTACTTTACTTTGGGATCTGAATTTGATGCATTTCTGTTCTCCAAGAACATCCCTTTGAGAATATCAGAGATTCCTCTCTTGACCTTGTCCCAGAAGGTGGCCTTCTTAGTGGCCATTTCTTCGGTTAGACGGGTGTCTGAGTTGGCGGCCTTGTCCTGCAAGTCGCCTTGCTTGGTCCTCCATAAGGATATGGCGGTGTTGCGCCCACGACCGTCCTTTTCAAAAGATGGTCTCGGCCTTTCGCCTTCGTCTCTAGGTGGATCAGGCAGACCGTCATACAGGCCTATGCCCTTAAGGGGCGGACGCCTCCCTCTCCTCCGGTTGCGGCGCATTCCACCAAGGCAATTGGTGCTTCCTGGGCCTTCCGACATCAAGCGTCGGTTGCACAAGTGTGCAAGGCGGAGACCTGGTCGTCCGTTCATACCTTTTTTTTATTTTATTTTAGTAGGTTGATGTGGCTGCATCTTCGGATGCTTCCTTCGGCCGCAAAGCATTGCAGGCCGCTGTTTAATGTTGCAACTCCTCTGTTGAGGAGCTCTGCTTGTTTGGAGTGAAGTTTTGGTTGTTCCTTTACTACTGCTCCCACCCTTCTGGTACTGCTTTGGGACGTCCCACACATTTACAGTATCCAGCTGTGTCCGTCCATGGACGATAAGAGAAAATAGGATTTTTGTACTCGCCGTAAAATCCATTTCTCTGACGTCCATGGACTGACACCGCACCCACACTTCCTTAAGGTTTGTACTGCTTTGTTACGAACTGAGGCTGCTAGCTGCAGGTGGGAGGGTAATGTCCGGAGGGACTGCCCCCCCCTGGGCGGGGCTGTTCAGCTCTGGTTTGTTCTAGAACAGTGATGGCGAACCTCGGCACTCCAGATGTTTTGGAACTACATATCCCATGATGCTCAACTACACTGCAGAGTCCATGAGCATCATGGGAAATGTAGTTCCAAAACATCTGGGGTGCCAAGGTTCGCCATCACTGTTCTAGAATGTATGTTTCTAACAATCTAACATTCTGCCTAGATCTTCTCTTGCGAGCAGGGACATATACCCACATGTTTACAGTATCCAGCTGTGTCAGTCCATGGACGTCAGAGATATGGATTTTACGGTGAGTACAAAAATCCTATTTTTTTTTTTTTTTTAAATCGTGTTCAAAAAATATTCTTTCATAAGGTGCCAAATCAGATATCGCCTATGAGCGGCTTACTTCAGTGCGCCACCATTTGCTCCAAAAAACTCACTGGACCAACTTGCTGGTATCTTTAAAACTAGCAATAAAGTGGATGTATTCACAAATGGCTTCTCCTGCTCCTCTTCTCCCTCACAGCTGAATTATTTAATAGCCATGCAATCAGCATTCAACTGTATCTTTAAAACCAGCAATAAATGTGCTGTATTCACAAATGGCTTCTCCTGCTTCTCCTCTCCCCTCACAGCTAAATTATTTAATAGCCATGCAATCAGCATTCAACATAACAATCATAGAGGAAGAACCAGCATAGTTTAAAACCAACATTACACCTGTCTGCTCCAGCCGCTACACTCTGGCTGCGAGCTCAGACCCGGCCAAGCGTAGTAACATCGCATCGACTAGCCCAGCCTTTACAATTCGTCCATTGACATCTTCCTCTGATTAGTATGTTGAATGCTGTTTCCATGGCTATTAAATTCAGTTGTGAGGGGAGAAGAGCAGGAAAATACATTTTGTGACATTCATGCGATTTATTGCTGGTTTTAAAGATACCAGCAACTTGGTCCGGTGAGTTTTTTGGAGCAAATGGTGGTGGTGATCACTTTTGGTGGTGCACTGACGTAAGTTTTTTTTTTTTCTCCCCATCTGCACTTTGTAACGAAATGTGTATTTGTAGCATTTTTATTTATTGCTTGAATTGATGGATTACACTGGGTATAAGTTTTGTAGATACTAGTGTAGCATCTTAAAGTATTGTAGGATTAGTATAGAAACGCGCACTGTTCCAATTTTAATTTAATCTTTTTGGGTTAGGTTATTTTTTTTTCACTTTAGGAATAGTTGCTAAACCGGTTTGGGGTTCTGTGACAGTTCATTTATTTTCCATAAGACTAAGAACCTGTAAAGTAAACTGTCTGGTTATGATTTTGGATTAAAAAGTGGTGTGGAGCAGGAAAAAATTCTCGGGCTTCCTGAATTCCTATTTAATACAGCAAGTTGAAACACGTTTTAAATGACTGGTAATTGTATTGATTAGGTTGTGTTGGAGAAAGTAAAGGAGTTCCCACCCAAGAAGTCACTTGTCTGCCGTTGCTTTGTGTAGTCTTCTCTGTGTAATGTCCAGTTGATATTGGTCGGCTACAACACACTTTAGCAAGAGACTCACCAATGACTGTTCTCACATAGTTACATAGTAGGTGGGGTTGAAAAGAAAAGTCCATCAAGTCCAACCTGTGTATGTGATTATATGTCAGTATTGCCTTGTATATCCCTGTATGTTGTGGTCGTTCAGGTGCTTATCTAATAGTTTTTTAAAACCATCGACGCTCCCCGCTGAGACCACCGCCTGTGGAAGGGAATTCCACATCCGTGCCGCTCTTACAGTAAAGAACCCTCTACGTCTAAGGTTAAACCTATTTTCTTCTAATTTTTATCAGTGGCCACATGTCTTGTTAAACTCCCTTCCGCGAAAAAGTTTTATCCTTGTGGGGTCACCAGTACGGTATTTGTAAATTTAAAATCGTATCCCCTCTCAAGCGTCTCTTTTCCAGAGACAATAAGTTTAGTGCTTGCAACCTTTCTCCATGACCAATATCCTCCAGACCCTTTATTCGTTTTGTTGCCCTTCTTTGTACTCGCTCCATTTCCAGTACATCCTTCCTGAGGACTGGTGCCTAGAACTGGACAGCATACTCCAGGTGCTGCTGGACCAGTGTCTTGTAGAGCGGGAGAATTATTGCTTTATCCCTGGAGTTAATGCATGCCAATATTCTGTTTGCTTTGTTGGCAGCAGCTTGGCATTGCATGCCATTGCTGAGCCTATCATCTACTAGGTTCCCCAGGTCCTTTTCCTTCCTAGATTCCCCCAGAGGTTCCCCCCCCCCCCCTAGTGTATAGATTGCATTCATATTTTTGCCACCCAAATGCATTATTTTAAAAAATTTCTTCATTAAACCTCATATGCCATGTAGTTGCCCACCCCATTAATTTGTTCAGATCTTCTTGCAAGGCTTTTACATCCTGCGGAGAAGTTATTGCCCTGGTTAGCATCGTCCGCAAATACAGAGATTTAACTGTTTACCCCATCCTCCAGGTCGTATATGAACAAATTAAATAGGATTGGTCCCAGCACAGATCCCTGGGGGACCCCACTAACCACCCCTGACCATTCTGAGTATTTATCACCACCCTCTGAACTCGCCCTTGTAGCCAGTTTTCAATACATGTACTCGCCCTATGGTCCATGCCAACGGACCTTTATTTTGTACAGTAAACATTTATGGGGAACAGTGTCAAATGCTTTTGCAAAATCCAGATACAACATGTCTATGGGCGTTCCTTTATCTAGATGGCAACTCACCTCCTCATAGGTTAATAGATTGGTTTGGCAAGAACAGTTCTTCATGAATCCATGCTGATTACTGCTAATGATACCATTGTCGTTACTAAAATCATGTACAGTATATAGTCCCTTATCCCCTCCAAGAGCTTGCATACAATTGCTAACTGGCCTGTACTTCCCAGGGATGTATTTTGCGGCAAAGCTTTCTATTTTGGCACCTCAAATAGTTTCAACAACTAAAAAACCTTTTTGGGGTGAGGGTATGCTGCATTTGGAGCTGTGAATCCTTCCTTTTTTTTTTTTTTATATATTTTTTATTATATACAGATCTGAGTGGACAATGCACACTGCTGTAGTGATGCATTCGGCGCCATTATTTTTTTTTTTTTACAGTCTTGCATGTGGAAATGTTCACATATGCAGGTACATAGTGTACACATGTAAATTTGAAACACTGGAAGCTAAAAGCAGATAAGGAGTTCTAGGCATGTATACACGTGCGCATGTTTATGCACCTCTACATATGTATGTAAGGGGACTTTGCGGGAAATAACTTGTGTTTTTTACTCCTGGTCTTTCTGCCACAATCTCCTATGTATGGGCAATTAACTGAAATATTACATTCAAGTGCAAGGGCCTAATAAAGACTGGTCACTGCTGCTGTCTCTCTAAAGTAGTGTGGCTGGTTTATTTGCCCCCTTTCTGCAGGCAGCCTGTAATGGTTGGACCTGCTGGGATCCCTCCACAGATATGCTCGCCGATCAGCCTAGATCTAGTAGTGATGTCACTGCTTGCTTTTTACTTTGTGGCTATTGAGGAATATATTTAACCAACTTTTTTGCCCAGCGTTCAGCTGTAAGGCTAAATACACACAGCAGTTTAAGCGGTAAGCAGGGGCGGCTGCCAGCAAGAATCAGCATATTCTTGTTGCAGGTTGTAAATGCTGCTTGCACTCAGCTGCAGGTGGTAGGGTTCAGTGGCCAGTTCCACTGCTGTGTGCATGTAACCACTCCTCCCGAGCTTTGGAATAGAGAGCCAGTCTGTGTCCAGGGTCAGCATCTCAGATTAGTTGCATACAGTTTGTGTGCTGCCTACACAGTCTGTTATTAAGCAGCCATAGCACATAGTGTTGCAGCATTCAGAGACAGCGTTTAGCTGCCCCCCAAAATGGGGACCGATACCAAGCATTTGCGCGAGTACTTGTACTCGTGCAAATGCTCCAGATGCTTCACCCGATCCTTTTTTTTTTTGTGGCCGGAGAGGGTGGGAGGAGTCAGTGGCTGGAGAGGGCGGGGGAGTGCGGGCGGAGTCCCGCCAGAGGGCGGGAGGAGTCAGTGGCTGGGGAGGGCAGGAGAGGAAAGTGCGGGTGAAGTCTGGCTGGAGAGGGCGGGCACAGTCCCTCACCTGCAGTTGAACCTGATAAGCTGGCAGGGGTTTTAGGGCGCAGCCGCATCAGGATCGGTGACCGGTGTTGTCACATTCCGTCGCCGTCAGCGGCTGAACGTCCCCACGCCCATCTTGGTATACCCGGCATTCGGCTGCAGTAAGCAGCAGCAGACATCTTGTTATACCCAGCCCGAGCTATATGGGCTGGGTGTAACAAGATGTCTGCTGCTTACTGCAGCCGAGTGCAGGGTGTACCAAGATGGGCGTTGCAGCAGTTTTTTTTTTTGTTTTTTTTATCCTGTCATCCCCCCCCCCCCCCCCCCCCGCAGCATTTCAGTGCCAATCGCCTATCAGTGCCCACAAGTGCCACCTATCAGTCCCCATCTTTCAAACTGTCACATGACATTGAAAAAAAGTATCGGTAATCGGTATCGGCGAGTACTGGAAAAAAAGTATCGGTACTTGTACTCGGTCTTAAAAAAGTGGTATCGGGACAACCCTAGTAATAAGTATGTGTATCGCTTAAACCATTGACTTCAGGTATTTTCAGTGAAGGTTACTGTTAAAATGTTGGAGGGAAATCACTCCCAGATATTGGTAAAGACCAGAAAGGGGTTCTAATCCTTCTCCACTCTATTCAAAAATAAAAATACGTTTTTGGCTTGGCATGCAGTTTAATGCTACAGCATGCAAAGACATTTGTCAGCTGTACCCTTCCAGCCTTGTGGCAAAAGTTTAGGAAAGGCCATTTTGTGCTCCAATATGCATTTTTCCCCATGCACAAGGCCAGACCCATAAAGTTAGTAGTTGGAATGCTGATTATGTGCCAGGTCTTCTCTTCCACCAGCAGTACTGTACCCAATTTTACAAATGTTATTTTAGCTGAATGAGCACACATTCCCACAAACGCAGGAAATCTTTAGAGAAAGCTCCTCCAGAGGTGTGGAGGCTGTAACCGCTGCAAAGGGCCAGAGGAGTAACGCCATATTAATGCCCAGGCAGTTGGGATAGAAAGTTCATAAAAATTTGATGGGTCAATTGTCCCAAAAACTTTTGCCCATGTAGTGCATAATCTGTGTCTAATTTGACATTCAATACTTATACTGCTTCCCCAATAGAATGTGTACCAATATGTGGTTTTGGTGCTGCTTTTCATAAAGAAGTGCATAGTTTAAAAGCACCTGCAGACACATGTAGGACTTATGACAGAGACCCTGTTGGACAAACGCTCATCGGCAGAGAGAAGAATTATGACAAGACCTTATTGGTCTCTTGTCATAGAATCCTGCCTGTTAGCAATTATTTGTTTCTGTACACTGAGCTATGCGTGCACAGTTCTGCCTACATATATGACATGGCTCTGTATCTTGTGCATGAGAGTTGCATCATCCTGGCCAGACCAATCTTGCAGCTGAAAAATCCAAACCTGAAGAATACCAGAAAATGGATGTGCGGTCGATTAACGGGAGTGCTGACACCACAGCACTGGAGGGGATCACTTAGGTGTGCCATCATGTACTAATATGCTATGCATACTGCCACGTTGAAGCTCTCAAGTGCCCCCCCTTTTTTTTTTTTTTTTATTCCACTTTAATTCGCCTGAAGTCTCACTGAATACTACAGGGGTTCATGTCTTTACATAGCTAGACTAATACATCCGTAACACTTTCTAATACACATTGTATACAAAGTGTAACCTCCCCTAATCAGTGTTTTTACTACCTTGCATGTTTTCTCTTTTCACTTACTATTTTTTTTTATTTTTTATTATTCCTTCTCTTTGCACATGCATGCTGCATGCTGATAGAGTGAGGACGAAGAGACGGATTACGATATGAATGACTCAGATTAAGTTGTATTATGCTGGTGAGCACTGGCTTTCCTTAAACCCCTATGATTTCCCCAGAGCTGACCCTAACCTGTGTCCATCCCATTGTTTTGTCACTAGCTCCGTCTCTAGAGTATGTTTTCCTGACTTTCCCTGTACGAGATTCTAGACTTTAAATCCACCAGCATACATTATGTAATATATTTTTCTGTCTGAATTTCATGTTGAAATGTTTGAGCTGGTAAAACAAAAAAGATCCTTTCACCAATAGTAGGATGTGGTTCTTCTGTAGCCAGTGAGATGCTCAACATTATACCAATCTTCAATTATCTGCCTTCCTGATTCCTTTTGTTGTCACAGATCTAAACCTAACCCCTTCCCGCCCACTGGTTTTGGACTATGCGTATAGAAATGCTTTTTTATTCTAGTGCTGTGGTTGTAGTTAAGTTTTTGTTCTGCCAGATAAACCCAGTTTTTGTGTGTTCACTAAGACGAGAGTAAATGCCCTACTGTCTTTGCTTTTGTGTTAATTATTGCATTTATGTGGCATTTTCCCTACAGGGTCCAGTAGAGATTGGAGGGTAAGTGTTTGTTTCTTTTCCCTACCCTGAGAAGGGCACCCTGCGAGGAGTACAGAAAAAAACACCATCATAATTCCAAGTGAACTGTGGCACTGTGTGGCTTGTGTCAATGGCATCAGTGCATTCAACCTGTTGTAGATCATTTGATTTTCTTTAGGCTGGGTTCACACCGCATTATGCTCTGGCTAACAGCAGGAGTCCGGTGCATCTCCATTCACTTTCCAGTCCAATTCAGCCTGAATTTTAGTCTGAATTCGGACCTGAAACAGACCAAAAGATGCATAAGGCAACGGTGCAATTCGCACCGGAGCCGCTGCGGAGATGTGTGAACTGACTCTATAGCGTGCCAGTCACAATCTCCTGCTATGCAAATTGGATGCAGAGAAACCCGCATCCAATCCGCAATAGTGTGAACCCAGCCTAAAGCTGGATCCATCCCATAGACTTGTAAAAAAATTAATAAAAAAAAATGCAAACCCATCTGACACAATCAAAAGGCCATTAATACAGGCCCTAGTAGCACTCTCAGTATAACCGATAATGTATGTGCGTCATTGTGCATTCAGGCAGTTACTGGTGACCATCACTACATAACACCAGAACCTGTTCATTGATCAGTGGGGTATATGTGGCTCCTCCTCTTCACCCGGGGAATCACAAATGGGAAGGGGGGCAGGAGTTGACACCTCAACACAAACCTTACGTTCCTCTACAGAACTGCTCAGTTTTCATTTCCTTTTCAGAAGAGACTCATTGCTTGGAACCCGGTGGAAGGAGACTTGGCCTAGGGCTCTCATCTGCAGTCCTCCATCCACCCCCTCTTTCCTCACCATGCTTGATGGTTGGGTGGGGCAGCGTCTCCTATGCAATTTTACACACACCTAATTTCTCATCGTCCATGGACTGACACAGCTGTCATACTGATTACATGTGGGGTATATGTCCCTGCTTGCAGGAGAAGACCTAGGCAGAATGTTAGATGTTAAAACATTCTAGAACAAACCAGAGCTGAACAGCCCCGCCCAGGGGGGCGGTCCCTCCAGACATTACCCTCCCACCTGCAGCTAGCAGACCTCTTTTTTTTTTTTTTTCTGCCTCGCAGAAGAAGACGTGGCTCTCTCAGGAGCCAGTCTCCTGGAAGATTTTACTTTTTTGAATTTTTTTCCTTTGGGAATTTTATTATTTTATTTTTGAGACCGTCAATCAACTGTCGGCTGGGCAACAGGTTGGGTACACTGGTATCCTCGTAGTCTTCCCTGTCCGACCATCGAGCGTGCTGATCCTCGCCTTGTGTGCGTGAGACTCAGTTCACAACATACCCCATGACTCCAGGGGTGGCCGGGTTGCTTTTAGCTCCCGCGGTCCTCTCAAGATTGAACAGTACCTGACTGACTGTATCTCTCGCGGTGGACCGGGCCGACAGCTACGCAGTACTACTCTGTGATAGGTCTGTCTGAAACAAGCCAGTGGGTCCCTGAACGGGACGGGTAAGTCTCTCCTACTGCAGGTGAGTACATGCTGGCTGTGTTTTTTTTTATATGGGGGGTTTCTCCCTGTCTCCCCCCCCCTGTTATGCTGCTCTCTGCACCCTGTACTGGTGCTGTGCTGTGTGGGGTGCTTGGGGGTCACTGTGGCCTGACTGGGGGCACTCATGTCTGTTTTAATGGCCCGGGGAGAGGAGTGTTCTGGTGTGAGGTTGTACATACTGTTGGGAGCAGTGGTTACATGCATGCTTAGCAAGCTAAGCTTCACAGGTTCGGTTCCTGAGGGGGGCTGTTTGTGTTCAAACAAGCCGCTCCAGCACAGCCAGTGAGGGCAGGAGCTCCTGCCTTGTGGTTAGTGAACTGGACAACCGCTACACGTGTGCGCCATTAGCGCTGTGAATTTTTAAATAAACCCCGCTCTGCGGCCATTTTGCCGTGGATCAATGGCGCAGTGATTATGCGGCCGGCGGCCATTTTCTTGTAGCAGCAGCGTTTTTGCTTTCAGTTTCGGCCGCTGATGAGGCGCAAACCTCACAATCTCCTTAGTCAAGTCTCCCCAGTCTCCTCACTCTCCCCAGGCTTCACCCACGTGGCAGTGTGGTTTCATACAACGGAATGAGCGGTCCTTACAGGGGTTGGTGAGTACTCTGGGTATCCCCTCCTCAGCTTCAGCATAGCCAATGGGTGGACGGTGTTACTCACTATAATAGTGTTTAAAAGTCTGAGGGTGGCAGTATGGAGTCTAGTTCACCTGCTTCTCCACACTTGTCTGAGGCAACTGGCAGTGCTCCTGCACCTGCGGTCCCTAGCGACTAGTTGTCGGCAGTCCTGGAATCATCCTTGTCAGGATGGAAGCGGTGTGCGAGCGCAAGGGAGCTGTAAAGCGCCCCCTCCCCACACATTCTCCTGTAGGGGAGTGTTCTGTCTGAGGATTTTCATGTTTTTAAACAGGATATTCCCTGTGAGGAAGACCCCAGTTCTGAAAAATTGACAGGGTGCTTGTAAGTGAACTCATTGATGCTGTGAGGAACACTCTCAAGATGAATGTTGAGGCTGAGGAACCTCAGGTAGAAGCTGTCTCCTTTGGTTCCTTTAAAGCCGTTTATTCAAAGGTTTTTTCCATATGTGCCTTTTTTTGATACGTTCATTGACTAAGTCTGGGATAAGCCGCAGGAGACTTTGACGGTCCTGCGGCGCCTAGCCATGAGGTGCCCCTTTTAAAGGAGGACCTGGTTAAGAAGGGGCTCTCCCCCCAGTGGTCGACCCCCCCCGGTCGCCCATTTGAATAAGGCTACCACGCTCCCAATGGAAGGGACTCCTGCATGTAAGGATCCCACTGGCAGGAGGTCAGAGATATTCCCCTCTTGACCTCGTCTCAGGAGGTGGCCTTCTTGGTGGCCATTATTTCTGTCAGACGGGTGTCTGAGTTGGCGGCCTTGTCCTGCAAGTCGCCCTATTTGGTCATCCATAAGGATAAGGCGGTGTTGCGTCCGCGACCTTCCTTTTGCATAAGGTGGTCTCTGTTTTCCACCTAAATGTGGACATTGTCCTCCCGTCCTTGTGTCCTCACACATCGCATTCCAGAGGGTTTGCGCTTCACATATTTTATGTGGTACGTGATATGACTCACTAGTTGTCTGTCTCGGGTCCGAACAGGGCCGAGCGGGGTCGTCTGCCACCTTTTCTAGATGGATCAGACAAACTGTTATACAGGCTTATGCCATTAAGGGGGTGGCCCCTCCCTTTCTGATTACACCGCATGCCACCAGGGCAATTGGTGCTTCCTGGGCTTTCCGACATCAAGCGTCGGTTGCACAAGTGTGCAAGGTGGCCACCTGGTCGTCCGTTCATGCCTTTTCAAAATTCTATAAGGTTGATGTGGCTGCATCTTCGGATGCTTCCTTCGGCCGCAAAGTGTTGCAGGCCGCTGTTTAATGTTGCAACTCCTCCGTTGAGGAGCTCTGCTGGTTTGGAGTGAAGTTTTGGTTGTTCCTTTTACTATTTGCTCCCACCCTTTTCTTATACTGCTTTGGGACGTCTCACACGTAAACAGTATGAGAGCTGTGTCAGTCCATGGACAATAAGAGAAAATAGGATTTTTGTACTCACCGTAAAATCTGTTTCTCTGACGTCCATGGACTGACACAGCACCCACCCTTCCTTTTAAGGTTTGTACTGCTTTGTTACGAACTGAGGTCTGCTAGCTGCGGGTGGGAGGGTAATGTCCGGAGGGACAGCCTCCCTGGGCGGAGCTGTTCAGCTCTGGTTTGTTCTAGAACGTTTTAACATCTAACATTCTGCCTAGGTCTTCTCCTGCAAGCAGGGACATATACCCCACACGTAGTCAGTATGACAGCTGTGTCAGTCCATGGATGTCAGAGAAACGGATTTTACAGTGAGTACAAAAATCCTATTTTTCCCCAGTGTCCTTCCTCTTTAGGCCCAGGTATCTTCCTGGCTCTTCTCTGGTTTTAGTCCATAGAGCGTCGGTTTTATGAGGTGGCATACCCCTTGGTTTGACTGCTCTTGTTTGAAGCATTCTGTAAGCAGTGCTGGGGCAGTGAATGTGAACATACATGCCTTGGGATTAGCCAGGCTAGTTCCACTTGACCAGCAGTCCTGGGTGTCTCTTCTGGCTGGGATTAGGTCACTTCCTAGTCTACCTTGGATCCTGGTTCTTGAGCTGCACAAGGAGTGATTGGAGCATGCTGGTGCCTTTTCTGGCCAATCCGTCTGACAGTGGTGGCATGAATGCCGGAAGACCTTTTTTTTGGAATTCTGCTCCGCTGTGCATCCTGATATATTTAGGGGGCACACAGCAGCTGTGTGGTGATGACGGGCTCCTGCAGCGTCTATGAAATGCAGGCAATCTGCAATCCCTATATTATTATTATTTTTTTTGTTAGTCTACTGTAGCTGCACGCTTTACCCTCAGGAGTTGGGGCTGTCTGACATGAGAGGTCTTGTTGGTGGGCTTCAGATGTCCTGGCATGGTTGGCTGTGTTTTATCCTTGACATGTGCTGCTCTGGGCTTAAAAGGTTATGTTGCATGGAAATCCTGTTTGGTCACTCTGCTTTTTTGCAGACCAAGGCTCAGTGGCTTGCCAAAGGGGGTGTGGACTCGCTGGGAGTTCTGCAGCCGCTTAATGTTTTTTCTTTTTTTTTTTTTGTGTTGCCCTGCAGCTCAAGGCTGTGCAACACAGAAATGTCAGATAACCACTGCACCCCCAGTGAGTTCACACCTGGTGCTTCAGTGACAGCGGTGTTGCTTTTATATGTAGCTTTTATGGCTGAATAAAAATTTTCAGAGCCAAGTGATGTCACCTGTGTGTGGCCTCTTTTTCTGTCAGTGCATCTTGGAGTGAGGAAGAGCCCCTCTGATCAGCACCTGATCTGCTTTGCAGCAGCGGAGGCTTGGAGCGCTGACTCCTGTATCACTCACTGTCCGTGTGGCAGTGATGCTTGGAAATTAGGGGAGATATTTACACTGCTCTGCACATGAATCCTTTGCTGACCAGTTAGTGTGTGGTGACCCCCCAAAAAACAGGCTTTTATAAAAGCCTTGTGTACAGCTATTGGAGAGTTTTCAGTTTAGGCATGTTCAACACCAATATTAATGGGGGGTGCTGACTTTTTAAACTATCCGCTAAGGTTTTAGTTGGCTTTTAGTCAGCTTCTGTACTGCCTGAAAGCCTGTAGAATTCTGCTAGCCGCTTAGTTAACAAGATAGTAATCACTCCCATAATGAGACGTTTAACATCCCAAACGAGCAGAAGTTTGATTTTTAAAGGCTTTAAAGGAGTAGTAAAGTTACATGTTTTTTCACCTTAATGCATCCTATGCATTAAGGTGAAAAAACATTCGACAATACCGCCCCCCCGAGCCCCCGTTTTTCTTACCTGGCCCCTCGAAAGTCCCATGCTCGTCCCCGTCATCCTCTTCGTTTTTCAGCCTGGCCGCCGATTGGCTACACTGGATGGATTGAAAGCAGCGCAGCCATTGGCTGGCGCTGCTGTCAATCACATCCAATGACGTGGTGCGCGGGGGGCGGGGCCGAGTGATAGAGTCGGCGGCTATGGCCGCCGCTGTATCACGGGAGCGCGCCCGCAATCACTCCACACCATGCGAGCTCACTCGCATTATGGTGTGGAGTCCTTGCGGGGAGGAGCCAAGACAGCCGCCGAGGGACCCCAGAAGACCAGGATCGGGGCCACTGTGTGCAAAACGAGCTGCACAGTGGAGGTAAGTATAACATGTTTGTTATTTTTAGGCAAAAAAAAGGGAAGCTTTAGTGCTCCTTTAAGAACGCTTAAAGCTTTACAAAAGTTTGCTGTACAGACTACTTGTATACAAGCTGTGTGTGCAAAGACAGATCTCTGGCTTAAAGACCTTAAATCTGAAAACAAAGCCTGTATGTTGGAAATATAATGCATGTCCAAAAAGTGATCTAAACGCTGGTAGTAGTTTCTTCTGGAAGTGTAGAGGTTGGTGAGCCGGAGTTGTGGAGGCTTTCCGAAACATGGGTTGCCAAAAAAGTAAGTGTATTCATGCTGCCATCACGGGTAACCTGTTGCGTTAAAATGATCCTCTGGTGACCAGGTCATTTTAATAGGTGACTGAGAAGGAAGAAGTGTGCAGATTTGGTGGTCTGACTTCACCAGCTACATAATTTTTTTCAAGTGGGTAATCTAGAGGATCAGCATGGCAGCCAGACAACTGGCTACTTCTGACAGAAGTCTTTCAAGTTCTCATAATACCTGCCGTTTGAGCCCAAAAAAAGCAAAATAAAATCTTGTGGGTGACTGACTGTTTTGCAACACGGGCAGTGAAAACCCATTTGCTGTTGACACACCACAACCCTAGGCCTCTCAAATTAATTCCCTGGATCAAAATATTCCCACATGACTCTAGTAACTGGCCGCTCAGGTTTTAATTCCGCTAGTTTAGTCATCTTGAGATAATGGTATATTGTGGAGAACTAGCTGTAGACGTGAAGATTAGACATTTTACTAGATGCTGGTAAGTTTGTTTTGGGCCTGATCAGGGCAGTTTGTGGTAGCTTAGCCATATGACTTGATATACAAAATGCAAGTTCTTTTAGATGTGTGGCTACTACCAGTCATCTTATTAACATTGAGTTTTATTGTCTTTCAGATTTTGCAAGAACGAGGCTCCCGAATATGAAGTATTTTGAAAGAACCCATTATTTATTTATTTTTTCTCTATACAGTTTTATTGCAAGCAAAGAAATAAGCTTTGGGGAGCTACCACAAGAAGCCTGCTTTAGGTCCTAAAATTTGTTGGCATGTTTTTGTTTGTTTTTTCTTCCAAAGTTGTTTTTTTTGGATGGAAGCTTCAGTATTTAATGGGCAATGTGTATCGAACAGGAACCTCAATGAAGTGGGTCTATTGCCTATTTTTCTACCAGCCCCTAACTTGTTTTCTTCTCTGTACAATATAATTTTTTGTACAGCATTGATATAGAAAAGTGGTAAACTGACAGTCCTGTACATTTGATTCTCTGCTCTTGATCACAACATAATGTACATACTGTGATGGTATACACGAAACAGTTTGCAAAAATGTAATCTGGTCACCATGGGGGATGTTGCTGCTCTACATTGAACCTCTAGTTAGCAGCCATACCCTACAAACCGAAAAACTTAAAGCAGTTTTAACTAAGGTGGATCCCCAAAACATATCGGCAAAGGGAACGCGGAGCACGTCTCTATGTAATCTGCATGGGTTTATTGCTGCAAATGGTTTCTTCCAGAGAAACACTTCTTCCTTGACAAACACATTTTTTTATATATATTATTGTTATTTTTTTAAAGAAACAGTTTTTTGTGATGTAAATGTATCCTGTTCTCTTCTAACAGATCAATATAAATGTCACAAATTGCATGTACGGTGGACAAATTCTCATCTGCCTACAGGCTGAACTTGCTAAGCGGTTTCTTTCTAACGTTTTCCTAAAGAGCAAGTCTGAAAAACTTTTTAGGCTTAGACGATGCTGTGCCAAATGCAGTAACCCATAGCAACCTAATTTCAATTTACTGAAATGGTCGGTATGAGATGATGATTTTATTTTTTAAGGGCCACTGCAGTCCCACACATCAGTTTTTGACTTCTTTGATGGGTCTCCTTGCTGCAACAGTCATCTCAAACCTCCCTCATTACCTAAAATGAAGACTGGAGCAGAGTATACATTATAAAAGGAACTCTTCCACTAAGTGCATCAGCTAAAGTAACCCCAAAAGAGAACAGTATAATTGAAGGGTCCATTCATACCAGTGTGCTATGACACGTGTGTTGCTGCACCATACAGTCACGAGTATTGGTCCTCTTGGAAAGAGACCCCAAAGCATCTGCGTTGCAGTGCAGTGTCCTCACACTTTGGTACACTGTTAACTGGGCTGTTGCGGTACGTTAGCAGCTGATTCAAATGATGGAGTCACTGGGGCTTCAAGGGATTGCATTATGTTCAGGCAGAATGAATGACACTTTATATGTTGTGTAGAAACACAACTTGGCCTAAAGCAAAAGAGGAAAGATGCACATGGTAACCAGACGTTAATGCAATTTGTCCGCTAGAAATCTGTTGCACAGCTGCTTTTACATCTGGGGAGCCATGTTTTTCTTCTTCTGGACAAATGGCCTGTTTATGCTGTATTCACACAGACAGCAATTGCTATTTTTTAGGCCTCATTCACAAGGGCGGTAATAAAAAGCAGTTTGCTTTTTTACTGGCCATCAAAACCCTAACAAGGCAGTGGAGGGGGTTTGCAGCCACAACAAACTTATCTTGGCTTGAAAAATGTAATAGGTAGCACTGCCTGTCAGACTGGGCAATTGAAGTCATTGGGGTAGATTTACTAAAACTGGTGAACTCAATCTGGGGCAGCTATGCATGGTAACCAATCAGCTTCTAACCTCCAGCTTGTTTAAGCTTTGGCAAAAAACAAAAACAGAAGCTGACTGGTTTCTATGCAGAAGTGAGCCTGATCTTGCACACTCCAGCTTTAGGAAATAAACCCCAGGAAATAAACCCCTGCAACCATGAGTCAAACAAAAAATACTAATATAGCTCTGTTCCTTTAAATTGGTAAACTCATGTAGTAATGTGCTAAAATTGCAAATAATGAGAGTAAATTGATTGGACACAATCACTCCTATAACTTCAAATAAACTGCTTTGTTGTGCTGACAATAGAATACAAAATAAAATAAAAAAATACAGCAGCTGACACAATATTGTTGGATGCAATAAATAGTAATAGGGCAGTGATGGCAAAACTTGGCACCCCAGATGTTTTGGAACTACATTTCCCATGATGCTTATTCACTCTGCAGTGTAGTTGAGCATCATTGGAAATTTAGTTCCAAAACATCTGGGGTGCCAAGGTTTGCCATCACTGTAATAGGGGATAAGGTGTAGTGCTAAAATAATGCAAAAAAGTTCAAATTAATCACTCCAGTGTAATAGAATTTGAAAACTGAAATCAATCCAGAAAGTCCAGTGAAAAGGAGTTCAAGTGTGGAGAGAATGAGAGAACAGTCACCAGCACCCAAACACACTGACCCTTACCGTCAGTACATGGGTAAGGCACATATAGGATATCCCAAAACGAGGAACATGGAAACTCTCAATTCACCAGATAGTCCCTCTCCCAGAACGATCTTCCACCAGTCCTCCCTCCACAAGCCAATCAGATTTGGGTATACTTGGGCACCAGCGAAGGGTTAACCAGAGCAGCTCCAATGGCAAGCCAATGGTAACACGTGTAAAAAATTGGAGAAACAACTCCTTGCGCAAACATCCCATCAATATAAATCGTTTATTTGAAAGATAAGTATGGATGCAATCACATGTTATGTAAAAATAGCAGGCATATAATCAGGAAAGCGACCAGCGCTTCCTACCCATCAGATGGTGCTCATCCGTCCTTCCAACAGCGATACGTCAGCCTTCCTCCACTCGCCCTACAACTTGTGCTCAAACATTTAAATGTGAAACATTTATATATTCTAATCCTAAATTCACCACTGGTGATGCAAAAAATTGGTCACAATAAATACATTATTCAAAAGATTTTCATTGTGCCAAAAAAGTTATATTGAATCTAGAAACTCAAGTCCATAAAACAAGTCCACACACTTGATGGCAAATGTATGTAACAAATGAGTGTGTAAATATAATATTCCACTCTGTGTCCACCAGTGCTCAAAAAAAAATGTAAAAGTGCTCTGTCCACAAGAAAAGAGGATGGCCTCTTACCAGATCCGATGGATCCCTATTACAGAGATCAAAGAAGCTTGTGCAGGAATGATCACAAGTTTGGAAGTTTCAAACAGTATATCTTGATATGCTTAAAGGGATATGTTTTTGGCTTGTGACTGTGGCATGTTGGTTCAATGGAAAAATGGGCATTTGGCAAAAAAAGGTAATTCAGCAAGTGCAGGATTGCTGGGAAGCTGGAAGCAACGAGCTGTGTAGCTGGTCAAGTCTCTTGACACCAATTAAATTGACTAAAGTTTTTCAGGACTTCTTAAAGAGACCTGTCATGAAAAACCATGCAGGCTGCTATTTGTAACCCCCCAGAAAATGCGATTTTCCATGCAGTCAGTCTGATTCTCTCTTTAAAATATTGTACCAGAGCAAGTATGCTCTAAAATATTTGTTGACTTTACTGTTCCTGTATTTGTTTCAGGTCAGTGATTTAGAAAGTATTGACTTGTATTATAAGGAGGAGGACAGCACTAGCAGCTCTCATTTTCTGTCATCACACTTACTTTAAAAGTGCTGTCCTTAATCTCCCAGATTTCCATATAGTCTCCTTTTAAAATGCTACTCTTTTTTTAATGTACCCAGAAGATTGAAAAGATGTACGCATGAAGATCAAACCCAGTTGGGCATTAATATATGGTATGTAATGTATGTATGTATGTATGTAGATTTTTATTTAAATAAATAAAAAAAAAATATATATATATATATATATATATATATATATATATATATATATATATATATATATATTGAAAAAACATTTTCCGTGTGGCCGGTTTAAAAAGTGTACTGGTGCATATACAGTGCATCTGGAAAGTATTCACAACGCTTCACTTTTTCTACATTTTTGTTAACACATTTAATCTGTTTTGGAATAAAGTTGTATTTCCCTCATTCTCCATAATGACATTGTGAAAGAAGTTTGATTGAAATATTTGCAAATTTATTATATATATATATATATATATATATATTTATATATATATATTTATTTTTGGTTATGGTGCATCCTGGTTTCACTGATCATCCTTGAGATGTTTCTACAACTTGATTGGGGTCCACCTGTGGTAAATTCCATTTTATTGGACATGGTTAGGGAAGGCACACACCTGTCTAAGGTCCTACAGTTAACAGTGCATGTCAGAACACAAACCAAGCCATGAAGTCCAAGGAATTGTCTGTAGACCGCCGAGACAGGATTGTATCGAGGCACAGATCTGGGGAAGGGTTCAGGAACCTTTCTGCAGAATTGAAGGTCCCAAAGAGCACAGTGGCCTCCATCATTCGTAAATGGAAGTCGTTTTGGAACCCCGGGACTCTTGCTAGAGCTGGCCCCCCAGCCAAACTGAGCAATTAGGGGAGAAGGGCCTTAGCCAGTGAGGTGACCAACAACCCGATGGTCACTGACAGAGCGCCAGCATTTTTCTGTGGGGAGGAGAGCCTTCCAGAAGAACCATGTCTGCAGCACTCCACCGATCAGGCCTGTATGGTAGTGTGGCCAGACGGAAGCCACTCCTCTGTAAAAGACAAATGACAGCCTGCCTGCAGTTTGCCAAAAGGCACCTGAAGGACTCTCAGACCATGAGAAACAAAATTCTCTGGTCTGATGAAACAAATATTGAACTCTTTGGCCTGAATGGCAAGCATCATTTCTGGTGAAAACCAGGCACCGCTAATTATCTGGCCAATACCATTCCTACAGTGAAGCATGGTGGTGGAAGCATCCTGCTGTGGGGATGTTTTTCGGCAGGAGCAACTGGGAGACTCATTGGGATCGAGGGAAAGATGAATGCAGCAATTTACAGAGACATCCTTAATGAAAACCTGTTCCTGAGTGCCCTGGGGTAAAGGTTCATCTTCCAACAGGACAACGACCCTAAGCACACGGCCAATATAACAAAGGAGTGGCTATGGGGCAACTCTGTGAATGTCCTTGAGTGGCCCAGCCAAAGCCGAGATTTGAACCCAATTTGAACATCTCTGGAGAGATCTGAAAATGGCTGTGCACCTATGCTCCCCATCCAACCTGATGGAGCTTGAGGGATCCTGCAAAGAATATGAGAAACTGCCCAAAAATGTGCTAAGTTTGTAGCATCATACTCAAAAAGACTTAAGGCTGTAATTGGTGGCAAATGTGCTTTAACAAAGTATTGAGCAAAGGCTGTGAATACTTGTGTACATGTGTTTTTTTTTTGGTTTTTTTTATATAAATTTGCAAAGATTTTAAACTTCTTTCAAGTTGTCATTCTGGGGTATTGTTTGTAGAATTTTTGAGGAAAAATAATGCATTTAATCCATTTTTTTTTTTTTTTCAAGGCTGTAAAAAAACAAAATGTGGAAAGTGAAGCACTGGATTCTTTCTGGATGCACTGTATGAACAACATTTAAGAAAAACGGTGTGGTGGCCTTGGCTGTGTGACAGTGACTGGTGTGCTTTTTAGGGATGTTTGAGAATAATGCATGCTTGTTTGGCTGGGTTCTTGAAGGCAAAAGTAAAGGGGAAAATACTTTGCCCTTACTGCCTGCTCATTTGGACAGATGTAGACATTTTCATTAAATATATCGATCCAGTGATACATGAGTGTTTAGGTTTTTGTCCAATTTGAATGTCAGTGCATATACCACTTCCCTTTTTTCTTTTTATATATATATATATATATATATATATATATATATTAATAAAACAAGCTTCAGGTGGGTTACTTCCCTCTAGTCTTTGGAATGGAGTGGAGAAACGTCAGGGTGGGCTCCCAACTCCCACCGTTATTTTCAATATTCAAAACAAAGGGACAATGACTCCAGTAGCAATTTAAACGATTTCCTTTACTTCAAAAGATCATAGCATAGCCACTGTACAGTTCCGAGCATCCCTGCTCTTCCTCAGGCTTACAGGCTCAGTGTGAGAGTACAATTCAAAGAAGACTCATTATATCCCAACACCTGAAGGTGTCACCCAACAGGTGTATCCCATCCTGCTAGATCAAGGAAACAATCCAACAGGATAAGTCAAGGTTCCATTAACCCTGTATAGGTTTTAGAACCAAAGAATTATAGATGGATTATCTAATATATAATTTCTCTCATATATATATAAAATATATATATATATATATATATATATATATATATATATATATATATATATTATAGTCCCTGACAAAAGTCTTGTCGCTTGTGCACAAATTGACCTGAAGTGCTGCTAAAATATATTTCTAATCAAGATTTTGTTACAAGAAATGGGTCATTTTAATCCCAATAGCTTTTGTAATAATGTTTCAGTGCAAAACGAAACTGACAAAGTATTCTAATATTCACAGCTTGGTAAAGCCCATTGAGTCAATTTTTGCCAAGACATAAGTGTTGTCGCCTTGTTATATGAGCTTCACCTGTGACTAATAATGGATCAATTAGGTCTCAGGTGTGTATTAAAAGAACACCAGTACACTAGACCTTCTCAACTGCAACTAGACCTCTGCAAACATGCCTAAGATTCACCCGGAGACTAAAGTGTTGATTATCAAGAGGCTGAAGACCAGGTCCACTGCTGATGTGGCAGACACCTTCAATGTGTCTCGGCGTCAAGTTCAGAGGATAAAAAAAAGATTTGCAGAGACTGGAGACGTTTTGGACAAGGCCAGGTCAGGCCGACCCCGCAAGACAACTGCTCGAGAGGACCGTTTGTTGGCTCGAAAATCCAAGGCCAGCCCATTTTCCACTGCAGCAGAGCTCCACGAGACCTGGCCCCCTGATGTCCCTGTGTCAACCAGAACAGTTTGTCGGATTCTGTCTCGAAATGGCCTCCATGGTCGAATCAGTGCCCATAAGCCAGCACTAAACAAAAGACAATTGAAAAACCGTGTGGCATTTGCCAAGGGCCACAGCCTGCTTAAAAGGATGGACTCTGGAAAAGTGGCAGAAGGTGGATTTTTCAGATGAATCTTCTGTTGAATTACACCACAGTCGCCGCAAATATTCTAGGAGACCAACTGGAACCCGCATGGAGCCGAGATTTACCCAGAAAACAGTGAAGTTTGGTGGAGGCAAAATCATGGTCTGGGGTTACATCCAGTATGGGGGTGTGCGAGGGATCTGCAGGGTGGAAGGCAACATCAATAGTCTAAAATACCAAGAAATCTTAGCTACCTCCTTATATTCCCAACCATAAAAAAGGCCAAATTTTGCAGCAGGATGGTGCTCCATCGCATACTTCCATCTCCACATCAAAGTTTCTTAAGGCAAAGAAGATCAAGATGCTCCAGGATTGGCCAGCCCAGTCACCAGACATGAACATCATTGAGCATATGTGGTGTAGGATGAAAGATGAAGCATGAAAGACGAAACCAAAGAATGTTGATCAACTCTGGGAGGCATGCCACACTGTTTTCTTTGCTATTCCTGATGACTTCATCAATAAATTGTATGAATCCTTGCCAAACCGCATGGATGCTGTCCTTCAAGCTCATGGAAGTCATACAAGATATTAAATTTGGATCTCACAGCACCACTACTTAATTTGCTGCCATTTTTGGATTTTCAGTAAAGTTGTTCAATTTCTGTATAGGCGACAAAACTTTTGTCTTGCCAAAATTTGACCTGTCTGTATTGATTAAATGATAAATCTTTTTTCAGTGAAACTAATTTATTTCAGTGCATTAAACATCATTTGGGAGGGCTTTATCTTTTTTCATAGGAGCTATTTCTAACACCAATTGATTAATTAAAAGTCAGGTTAATGGCAGGAGTTTCTACAAAATAGAGAAGCGACAAGACTTTTGTCAGGGACTGTGTGTGTGTGTGTGTGTGTGTGTGTGTGTGTGTGTGTGATATGTGTATATATATATCTCACTGACAGTACTCAAAAATAAACAAAATGGTAGATTTTTGTGTAAGAGGTTCACTTTTAGAACACATTGTTTTTTTAACCAAAACTGAAAAATCTAGCAAATTTGAACTCCTTATTTCAATGCTTCTGCCGTCCTGAAAAAAAATGGATTTGAATCCTTTTAAGGAAATATGGCAAACACAACGGTTGGCCATGCCTGCCCTATACATTTTGTAGGCTTCTTTAACACGACACCTTTTCTTCTTTTTTTTATCATGGCCACACAAAGTGTGTGTGTGTGTGTGTGTGTGTGTGTGTATATGTGTGTGTATATATATATATATATATATATATATATATACACAATTATACATTTTAAGTGAATTATTTATTTTAGGCCCTCAACTCCCATGTTGCGCTGATGAATCAAATCTGAAAATTTAACTATTTTTCTCTTTATACTGTGTTGCATTTGACTGATAAACAGACGAAAAAAGCTTGTAGCCTGTCAATGATACGTTTTTTTTTAGACACTACAACAACTTAAACAGCTTGGATGCTATCACGAAACAGCAGGTAAACATGTTTACTACAGATATGATATGAAGTTCAAGTTCGGTTACAGAATTTGTTTGGACTCTTAACATTCCTGACCTTTGTGTTTGATTAAATTCCTCTACATGCCCATGTATTGGTCGTGTGGCCTGATGCTGTTGTGTTTTGATTGCATGCACTTGCTCCACAGTTTGATATTTTTTGTGACTTGTATTCTACAAATTATTCAAATAAAAGGGCTATACAATCTGTGAATTACTAATAATAAAACTTTGTAATGCCGTACGAAAAAGGGCTAATCTGTATAAACGTACTTCATTTTGGTTAGCGATGAACATCGCAAAGAAAAAGTGTTTAATTACAAAGCACTAGCAATAGCGAAGTAGATTATAGCAATTGTGGATATTTGTGCTTCTACCTTGCAGAGTTTGGCTGGGCATATAATCAGTACTATGTATTGTAATTACTAGGGAAGCACCGAATGGAAATTTTGGTACCGAAAATGCAGGATGCACTTTGCCGAAAATGACAGTTTTTTTAAAAATAATTTTTATTTTTATATATAATTGTACTTTTTAATTAATATCAATTTAAATGAATATGAATTTATTGTTGGCCATTATTGGCACCTTTAGTGCAAGAAAGGTCAAGAAAAATGCAGTCTCTGACCATCTCTTGTATCATGTCTGCAGTCTCTTACTTTAACACCCTGCTATAAGCGTAAGTAGGTAACAAGTGATGGCGCCAGAGAATAAGTGAATAGATATGAATGAGTGGAGCAGCCCCTTTTTAAGAGTGGATATACTGCTCCAATCAGTGAATAAATGTATTGTAACTCATATTGTACCTTGATCAATTATTATGACTATTCAAATTAACCCAACAAAAATCGAATAATAAATTGGAATAGTAATTCGGTGACTAAAACGGTATCAAATATAACTGAAAAATCTGTGAAAAAAAAACAGTTCAAATGGATAGCTTCACACAAAAAAAAGACAGGTACAATCACCGTGTTTTTAGAACAAAAAAACCTTCAGTGAGTGCTCCACCATAGATTATGCATACGAGATGCACCCTCACCAGAACAGAACTTTAAATCAAAAAAGCCTGGGTCAGTAGATCTATCTCATTCAGAAATACAGATGGAAAACGATTCCTTACACTTTGATGGAATCAAGCATCAGCTCGGAGAAAAAAGGGAATGTATATCATCGTGCAGACATGTTTTGACAACAGTGAATCCAAGCAAACTTCAAGATACTTACTTTAAAATGTGCTCTAAGTTAGCACCGACATGTATGGCTCTGGAGTAGATAAGCACTCTGTATGTTCAGCCGCTGTGTGCGTTCCAAAGCAGCAGGGTAAGGAACCAGCGAAACTGGATAAAACATCAGTGGAGAGCGGACATGCAGCTCTCAATGCATTTCGAGTTACACGGGTCTTCAGGCACCTTGTGAAGCAGCCACGGAGATTGCGGTGAGGAGGAGGAGGAAGTGGAGGACTGGGAGCGCCAGGATGACACTCCTGCAATGGGCGTCACCCATGTGGACCCCGCCCCTTTCAGTGTTGGCTTTTTTTTTTTCGGCTGATGCACAAAGTGTTTTTGGCTGATAGTTTTCTGCTGCCCTTTAGTAATTTACCCATTTACACCACCAAGGACACCTCTGGGCGCCTCACACATTGGGTTTTACCTGAGCTCTGGGCTATAATTTACAGATTTTACTTTTGGTAACCACTAAATATTTTATGATCTGTCCACCAAGAATTGCAATTCAGTTGCCAGTCTTGCAGAAGTAAGACCCTCTTATTCTTTACAGCCAAGGAAGCTGGTATTTTAACCTATGGCTTGACAATTCAGTTGAGGGTACTAGGGACTGTGACAGTTTTCATTCATGGCATGCCTTGAATGCAAGTGTTTTGGCAAACTGCTATATTGATGGGTTTGGTTCCACTTTAACCTATGAATAAACCCGCACAGTGGTGACATTGAAAGGTAGGTAATCCTAGGGTTAACAGTAGAGCAACTAATTTAGGCTGGGTTCATGCCATCGCATGCGGCTCCCAGCAGGGGTCTGCTATTGCGAATTGGATGCAGAAAACCTGCATCCATTTTACAATGCTGTGAACTCGGCCTTAAGGTTTACGTCTTCCAGCCCTGAGAGTTTGTTACTTTGGGCTGTAGCATGGTTGAAAAGGCTAAATCTATTGAAAGAACTATGAAACCCCTATGCCTCATGGATGTATGTGATTGGAACCACTAATTTCCCCAAAAGGCTCAAGAAATATTGCCATTATATTGATGCCCCACATTTATAAATACAGAGCATGGGATCTCTGTATCAATTTCATTAGAGGTTGTGACCACACAATTGGGTACGTGCAGCACATGGATCTACATCTTCACATTAAGTGTGGCTCTAAAGGAGGGCCTCTTATGAAACCTTTCCACAAGGAAAATTGTTTAGGCACTTTCACACTGATGCAGTGTCCTTTTTTTCACTCCACATGTGCAGCACAGTGTGCCTGTGGGTTTCATGTGGATTACCTGCGATTTTCTATAGACTTCTATTGCATTAGGTGGTTTTGGAGCGCTTTCAGAAAAGTCCTGCATGCAGGAAAACTGCACAGCATCAGTATGAAAGGGGCCTACATCTCCTGGCATTTTCCACCGTAACTGCTGCAACTATTGTAGAACGTTTTAGACAGATCAGTAGTGGCATGCACAAATTCCTATATTACCTGCGTATAGTGCTGAATTTTGTTAAAGTGGACTTTTTTTTTTTTTTTTTGTGATTTGATTGTGGATAACCTTCACATTTTAACACTAGCTAAAGCACTTTGATAATTTGAATAGCACTTTAATTGGTCTAAATGTACGGGGTAGGCCTGATAAATTTAACACTAGGTAGAGAAAAGGGGAAAAAAAAGGGGGGGAATTTTAAAGCACCTTAAATAGCACTATAACAGCATGGGGGGGGGGAAGAGGCATGGAGCGATTCTCAGAGGGGTGGGGGGTGGGCGTCTATAGGGGTATAGATGCATGTTAACTGGGAAAGGAGAAAGGATGTGTTAAGTGGAGGCCATAGGTACAGCCCCTAGGGTAGGCCCAGCTGGGCAAAGAGGGAGAGGGTTGGGAAGGGGGAGGAAAGGGAGGAGTGTGGAAGTAAAAGGGGGGGTAGGCATTGGGAGGGTGGGGAGTCACACCACAATTAACCGTTGGAAGATATGATACACAATTGCAACTACAACTATGGTTATACATGTTCTATAGGCACACTAGATGGTATAAAAACACTGTTTTTGAATTTTTGGGCAATGTTGTCTATTAGATTCACTTTATATGTATATATATTTTGTGCTTGTTTTTGCTTACTGGGGAGGGATAAGCTATTTAGAGGGGTAAACGCCTTGTGTTTTTTTTTTTTTTTCTCTTTTGCATATGCATAAATTATTCCTTTGTTTTTCCCAATGGCTAATGTAACTAATGGAATGTCAGGGGTCTGGGGGATAAGGTCAAAAGAAATGCAATGTTTAAATATTTTGGCAGATTGCAGCCGCAGATAATTTTGTCTCCAGGAAACGTATCTGCGGCCCGACTGTCCACCTGCTGCGTTCGCGTAAATACCCGATGCAATATCATTCTATGCATTCCTCTTATTCTAGGGGAGTTGGTGTAATGGTTTCTGCGAATGTTTCTTTTGAATGCATTCAACAGCAGGTGGACAGAGGGCAGATATGTTTTCTTGCTATGCAAGCTTAATATGTTATGTATTATTGCAGCGTCTTATATTCCCCCGCAATTTTCGTAGGCGCCTCTCAGAAAGCTGGCGCAATTTATGGCACTATTCCCAGATGCCCCGGTGTTAGCTCTGGGGGATTATAATAACACCCTAGATTCGAGCCTGGATACAACGCCACTTATACACAGTGGTAAAGCTGACAGCCGGTAGGATGGCTTTTGCTTCTTTGCTTTCTGAATTGGGACTCCATGATGTTTGGCGTGAGAGGCATGCTAACGACAGATGTTGTTCGTGCCATTCTGCCACATATAATGGACTTTCTCGGATTGACATGGGTCTGGGGAACGAGGCGTTAATGCACTGGGTAAGAGATTCAGCTTATGAGCCGAGATTACTATCTGATTACTCTCCATTCTGGGTACGGCTAGATGTTACTGTTGCATCGGGCTGCCTGTTGTGGAACGTGAACCCTTTTTGGCTGACCCTGTTTCCGTCTCCAGATGAGACGGTGGGTGCATTGCAGGAATTCCTGCATTTTAATAGGGGATCTGCTAGTGCAGCGGTGGTATGGGAATCACTCAAGGAATTTTTGAGGGGACGTCTCATCAGAGAAATTACGGGCATTAAAAAAGGTTTTAGGAAATGGGGAAAATAGTGTGCGAGATGAAATGAAAGCCAGAGAACAGGCACTGGTAGCAGACCCTTCCCAATACAATTACGATTCTTGGACCGAGGCACAATCCCTGTACAACTCTGTTCTGCTATGTGATATATAAAAAGTCCAGCAAGTAAAAGTCCAAACAGAAAAAGGTGATGACTCTGATTCTTAATGAGGAATATTTAACTTATATAATTTCCGTAGAAGAAAAATAAAGTGTTTTAAACTTGCAACACAATATAAACGTTCATGTGTGAAAAGGATGCCAAGGAACATCGCCACCACCAAGGATGAGTTGAGAGGAGGCTTACCAGAAATCTCAGACTTGGAGGGGCATATACACAAGTCGAGATAAGCTCAGACTTATCTGAGATGATGGCTTATTAGTCTAAACTAGTCGGGTGGACTCATCTACATACATCGCACATCGCTCCAGTACCTGTATTTACACGCATTTATGACCATCTGAAATGTAAGTGTTCACTTTTTATTCTTTTTTATTAAAACTCTTTCCATACGGTATCATGCTATGTGAATTTTTTATTTAATAGCATGACACATGGATATACCGGACCTCTGTTCATATCTATGAATATATGACACATCCTCTGATGCTTTGGCTGGCCGAGGTGGAAATATCTTTCTGGATCCAAGACCAACGGTTTACATCGGGTTCATTAACCAATAAGCTTATCTCGACTTGGGTGGTATAATGCCCCTCCAAGTCTGAGATTTCTGGTAAGCCTCCTCAACTCATCCTTGGTGGTGGCGATCCTTGGTGGCGGTGTTCCTTGGCATCCTTTTTCACACATGAACGTTTATATTTTGTGTTGCAAGTTTAAGCACTTTATTTTTCTTCTACGGATAATATATAAGTTAAATATTCCTCATTAAGAATCGGTACCTTTTTTTTTTTTTGGACTTTTACTTACTGGACTTTTTATATATTCCATGGTTTATTCATATGTTATACACATAGGTGTTATGGTTTATTCTATACACTTGTTTGCAAAGTTAGCGCTGCACTTTTACATATACACTTCATTTGCTTTTTCTACAGCAGTGTTGGCTGCTGATTTTGTTTTTGTTTGTTCTCAGCGCAATATACCTTTTCACTCAACTCTGTTCTGCTGTCAGCAGATGAGAAGGGGAGATACTTCCATCAGCAGAGTTACTTTGAGCAAGGGGAAAATACGGGTCACCACCTTGCTCTTGTAGCTGAGGAGAGGGATTCCTCTAATATTTTAGCTATAAGGGCAGAGTTGGAGACACACACTCTTAGTTCTGATATTTTAAATGATTTCCATCAGTTCTATAGGGATTTATATTCTTCTTCTAAAACTAGTTATACAGTGCCAGCACTGGCCTTGTTCTTACAAGCTTGCCCCTTCCCCAGCTCTGAGGCAGATAGGGCAATGTTAAATTCCCCTATTACATTGGCAGAATTGAAGGATTCACTAGATGAGGCTCCGCATCATAAGTCCCCAGGTTCGGACGGATTAAAGGCGGAGGTGTACTCCCATTATGGTGAGGTTCTTCTCCCACCCTTGCTGGAGGCAATATCGGAGGCAGTTGAGACAGGTAGGTTACCTGACAGTATGCAGGAGGCTATAATTATAGTCCTTCCCAAGCCAGGTAAAGATAAGCTCCTGCTAGACTCTTACCGCCCGATTTTCTCTATTGAACACGGACGTCAAGCTTCTGGCTAGAGTCTTGGCTACGAGATTATCTCAGGTGATTGGCAAGCTGGTCCATCGAGACCAGTCTAGCTTTATACCTACTCGCTCAACGGCTGATGATATACGGCGATTGTACTTGAATTTACAGGTGCCGGTGGATAAACCTGGGGGGAGGGCCATTCTATCACTGGATGCCGCAAAAGCGTTTGATAGTGTGGAATGGCCCTACCTCCTGGAAATTTTGACAAGGTTCGAACTGGGGAATAAGTTTATAGCATGGGTGAAGGTACTATATTCTAAACCCAGAGCCAGACTTCGTATTAATAATAATCTCTCTTCTTCATTCGTGGTATACCCGGCAGGGGTGTCCGGTATCCCCATTGCTGTTTGCTCTGGCAGTTGAGCCTCTGGCTATCTTGATCTGTAACGCCTCGGAAGTGGTCAGATTTTGTAGGGGCCAGAGGGAAGAAAAAATTTCCCTTTATGCAGATGACGCACTTATTTACCTAGGGGACACAACCGCATCGTTGCGAGCAGTGATGGGGATTATAAGAGACTTTGGAGGTTTCTCTGGCTTTACCATAAATTGGTCTAAATCAACACTAATGCCCATAGACCGTTGATGGAACCATTGCCAGCAGGTGCGGAGCAGATTACCATAACTAAAAGCTTTGGATACTTGGGAGTAGTGGTATCCCCGGATCCGGCAAAAAGCAGACTATCTTTGCAGAGAAGTTGTATAACCTGTGTCATCAAAGCATACCAATAGTATGCCTCATAAACAAATTGGCTGCAGTCTCAAATCTCAGACTTGTTTTACATGGGCTTGTCCGATCAAGTCTGCCTGTCTGTTTTTTAGGCGGCCCTGATTGGATCAGCTCTCTATGGAGCAGCGAATGTCAGCGGACATGTGTCCGCTAACCCCTGCCGGCATCTGATCTGCTGTTTTTGGTTGACAGGATCGAATGACCAATGGATGGAAATGGACAGGCGGTCTGTTTCCATCTGACAACCCCATAGGGAACAGCTGGGGACACAGACCTGTCATCTGCCTGCTCAGCGGGGAGATCCCCTGCACGTTTTGGAGAATGCCTGCGTGAGCTCAAAACAGGCTGTTTATCTTGTATGTGTGATATGTCTTCTCCAATTCTCTAAAGTGCTCTGTGAATAACCCTGGTCTTTTGTGAAAATTATAATTTTGTTTTAATTTCCAGCCCTATAGACAAAATATACACTGCAGTTAATATTCTAGTTATTGTCATCGATTGATAAATTTGGTGAAGTCTTAAAAAGGCTTCTTTCATTTTCTATTTTACAAAATAAAACCAATGTGCTATAGTTGAGTTGGTTAACACTATTCTGTGAGTGTATGTTTTCAGGCAGGTTCTGGAAAGCCTCTTGCTGTGAACTAATCATGTCTGAAAATCCAGTGCGCTTTAGACTCCTCAATAATTTAATGACTACTTCAGTCTGTCTATCTGCAAGTGGCTATATATCTTAAAGTAAATTGGGAGTTATCCAAGGCCATTTAAAGGAAGCCTTGTGTATGGTTGATTATGTATTTATTCTGAGGAAAGATTTCAGTTTTTAGGAGATGCCTGCAAGTTGAATCAGCCACTGACAACTCTCCTCTGCCCTACACCAATGACATTTTCTACTATGTAATGTAGTGAGTGTACAGCTTGTATAACAGTGTACATTTGCTTTCCCCTCAACACAGCCATTAATGTCTAAACTGCTGACAACAAAAGTGAGTACACCCCTAAGTGAAAATGTCCAAATTGGGCCCAAAGTGTGGCCACCATTTTCCAGTACTGCCTTAACCCTCTTGGGCATGGAGTTCACCAGAGCTTCATAGGTTGCCCCTGGAGTCCTATTCCACTCCTCCATGACGACCTCATGGAGCTGGAGGATGTTAGAAACCTTGCGCTCCTCCACCTTCCATTTGCCGATTCCCCACAGATGCTCAATAGGGTTTAGGTCTGGAGACATGCTTGGCCAGTCCATCACCTTTACCCTCAGATTCATTAGCAAGGCAGTGGTTGTCTTGGAGGTGTGTTTTGAGGTCGTTATATTGGAATACTGCCCTGTGGCCCAGTCTCTGAAGGGAGGGGATTATGCTCTGCTTCAGTATGTCACAGTACATGTTGGCATTCATTGTTCCCTCAATTAACTGTAGCTCCCCAGTGCCGGCAGCACTCATGCAGCCCGAGACCATGGCACTCCCAACACCATGCTTGACTGTAGGCAAGATACACTTGTCTTTGTACTCCTCACCTGGTTGCCGCCACACACGCTTGACACCATCTGAACCAAATAAGTTTCATGATCTCATCAGACCACAGGACATTGTTCCAGTAATCCATGTCCTTAGTCTGCTTGTCTTCAGCAAACTGTTTGCAGGCTCTCGTGCATCTTTAGAAGAGGCTTCCTTCTGGAAAGACAGCCATGCAGACCAATTTGATGCATTGTGTGGCGTATGGTCTGAGCATTGACAGGCTGACCCCTACCCCTTTAACACCTGAGACCTTGTAACTGAGTCACATGACACCGGGGAGGGAGAATGGCTAATTGGGCCCAATTTGTACATTTTCACTTAGGGGCATACTCACTTTTGTTGCCAGTGGTCTAGACATTAATAAATGTGAGTTATTTTGAGGAGACCGCAAATTTACACTGTTATACAAGCTGAAGTCTCCCTACTTTACATTGTAGCAAAGTGTAATTTCTTCAGTGTTGTCGCATTAAAAGATATAAAAAAATATTTACAAAAATGTAAGAGGTGTACTCACTTTTTGGAGGTACTGTATAGATCTTAAACTGTCCCCAATGGTGGTGATATAAAGTGCTTGTGCTCAATAATCTGTGTTCAAATGTGCTTAGACTGGGTGCCCCACGTGGATGTGCACTCACTCCTAGGCGTTGACCACCTATCTCTAGTGTGGTCTTTCAAGTGTGTGGGGATACCCCTGTGGAAGTCCGTTTGCTGACGTCTCATGCAGATAGATGGAGATAACAGACAAAAATCCTCATTGCGCAATGCTGTTTTAAAACATTTATTTCATAAAACAATATTAAAATTCCACTCCCATTTAAAGGTGCCTATCGTCCTGGCACCAGGCATGTGTAGCAGGTGATTTTTGTAAAGGGGAAATCTGCCCACTCATGGGATGGCACCATTCTCGGCGTTCAGCTCGATTCCCGGGTATTCGTTTGGGCGGAAGTGTCGCGGTGACTCAACGCATTTCAGCCAATCATAGAGCCATCATCAGGCAGCTCTAATTCCGCCATATTGGATGAGGGCATTTATACCCTTACATTGAATCTTGTGATTTGATTATGTTAATCGTCTGATGAACACCAGAGTGCTCAAGGCCTAACGATATCTAGTTGATCTGAGCCCAGTCAAGCAGAGCTGTTCCTGACCAGCTTCATTTAAGTTGCCAGCCAATGTACCTGTTCAGTACACACGTGTTGACGCACATACGTTCATGCAAATAGAGAGCAGTTCTTCTATTTTCTTGCATTTACTTCCAAAAGTAACTGTGTTCACAGCAGGTGCTCCAAACATAGGCATTGCTCTATTTTCTGTGTAGTAAATCGGCTTATATGTTATACCTACTGCATTTACCAGATGATACATTGATGGTAATCCGTAAAATGTTCAGCCAGAGAGAGGCCTTGGGGGTCTGAATGAAAACATTCTTCAATATTTTATAGGGACAGTTTTTTTAAGCTCAATCTTACACTGTGAAACCAAATGCATAGGTATTGTCTAGCAAAAAACTTCGAGTAGTGGAAGATTTGAACCTGCTGTCCCTGCTGCAGATTTGCCTTCACTACTTGTCTGGTATAAAACCTTTCTCCGCAGTACAGGAAGAGCATAGACATTTCTTTACAAGTCCTTGGTAGCAGTGAAAAACATAATACAGGATCTAATACTTCCCCACGCTATAGGGACTAACTACAGTATATAATTTTGTGTAAAAGCACACTTCAGCTCATTATAGGAATGGCTTTAAAGGGGTTGTAAAGGTTCGTTTTTTATTTTCTAAATACTGTATTTATTGGCATTTAACACTCACTTTTTTACCCTGAAAATAGAGGGTAAACGGTTCCCTCAAAGTTAGGGTGCGCGTTATATGCTGATTAACTACGGTAGGTTCCTTTTTAAGCTAGTGCATTGTTGGTTCACTTACCTTTTCCTTCGATTTCCCTTCTAAATGTTTTTCTTTGTCTGAATTTCTCACTTCCTGTTCCTCCTCAGTAAGCTTGCCCCCATCATCCGAGCCGTTCTGGCTGGGGGTTAGTCAGCGTGCTCGGCCCCCTCCCTTGGGACTACATACCTGCGGGGAGACACTGAACGTTCACAGCGTCTCCCCGCAGGGATGTGGTCCCAAGGGAGGGGGCGAGCACGCTGACTAACCCCCAGCCAGAACGGCTCGGGTGATGGAGGCAAGCTTATAGGAAGTGAGAAATTCAGACAAAGAAAAAAAAACATTTAGAAGGGAAATCGAAGGAAAGGGTAAGTGAACCAACCATGCACTGGAACCTATTTAGAAAATAAAAAACAAACCTTTACAAACCCTTTAAGCCCCACTAGCCCAATCTACACATCCTATGAATCCACACGCATATTGTTAGTTTTTCTAGTCAAAAGCTTTTTAGTAGTGTAGGTTTCTTCCATTGTCCCAGTAGGATTATTTTTTTCCCCTCACTATGTCTGGTAACACCATTGTCATCAGGGTTTCTAAACCTTCCTCACATAATCAGAAGCACTTTTAAATCCATCCCAGTCCAAAACAAACAATTTAAGCAGCAGCAATTTTAATATTTTTTATTTATTTTTTTATGCTTTAGTCTTATTGTTGCTTTACATCAGCCTTTTTTTTTTAACCAAAATGCCTAAAAATTGCCCAAAAATTGTATACAAGCTAGCGGATGAATGAAAGCTGCCTTTTTTAGTTACAGGTTTTCTTCTTCCCTTTTTTTTTTTTTTCTCCTATTTTTCAATCCAAAAATAGAAAAAAGCAGTCATTGGAAATAATGCAAAATTGCTACATAGTTCGGTTGCCATATATCGCGTATACTACTGGAGAATCGGGCAAACTGGCTGCATGGAATCAATGCAATGAGTTCTTGCACAAAAAAAGGCTTTTCTCGTTCGACTGACACAGCGCCACCTTAATCTTGACCATTGGGTTATTTTGCCTCTGCAGGAGTAGGACTAGGCAGAATCAAAAATACCTGGCTATACCCATGGGCTGTCCTCAGTCAGTATATAATCCCCTCCCTGCTCTAGGTATTCAGTTGATTTCTGTCTAGTCAGGAGTAAGGACCTAGCTCCTTGCTGTTTTTTTTGGTCCTAGCAAATTTTACTTTTTTCTTTTCTTCCATGCATTTTCTCCTGGAAGATCTGCAATCAACTGCTGAGCTGGATAATCTAAATCCAGTGGTCTCTCCAGTTCCCAAACCACACAGTGGTGATCTACTTTATCTGCCAATCGTGCCGTCAGGGACTCTATGATCTCTACATCCTTAATTCTAGCAGAGAGTTCAGTTGGTGTCTGTAGTGTTTGTCTCTTCTGGCTGCCGTTTAAAATGTGTGTAGCTAGTTTTCTTTTTTTAGTTAATCCTTGTAGCTACGGGGGGGGGCAGTAGTCCCAAGAGGTAGATTTTTGGATGATGGGGAACATCCACCTCGAATAAGTGATGAAGGAGGTCCTGGACCGAATGCAAAGATGAACATTGCCAGTAGATATGCAGTAAAATGCCTCGATCTTTACGGGACACCTCCAGCAGCGATCTGAGGCCGATGCGTATATCGTATGTAGGCAGAGGTGGGGGTCATGTAGCAAAAAAACTTACTTTTTGTAGGTATTTTTCTTGTAGAGGGTGCAAATAGAGCTTTTGGCCGCCCGGGTCCATACAGTTTGCCACTGCTCTAATGGAGAGTTCTTCTCCAAGAGCTTGTTCCCATTTAAGCATGTAGCTATGTTTACCTTGGGAGTCCATAGTGATATGAGTTTTTTTAGTTTATGTCTGAGGTTAAGCCTTTCTGTGAGGCCAGAAAGAATTGGTCATTTAAATGAGGACAGCTTGGAAAACTGAAGGCTGGTTGCAAAGGTTAGAGTGTAGTGTTGAATCTGGAGGTAACATAAAAGGCATTATGGGACAGATCATGTTTTTCACTTGGGTCCTAAAAAGGGAGTAACACTGATCACTGGGTTCACTTAATGGCCATAGTGGAAGAGGTTCCTCTGTAACCAAGAAGATATCATATGGTAGGTGAGGCTGTCCGGCAACCTAGGATTGTAGAGGAAAGGTGTCAGTAAGGAGGGAGTGGGTGTGCCTTAGCTGTCTCTAAATATTGCACAGTAGGGCCATAGTGTGTAGCGGGGAGGAAGAGGGTATGTCCGCAGCAGTACGCCACAGTAGGTTATTTGAGTGAGTTGGGGCTAGCCATAATTTATCTATTTCAGTCCAGCGATATATGCCAGGAGGGTAGCCCATGAAGCTATAGCCCTCAGTTAAGCAGCATAATAGCGTAGGAGGTTAGGGAAGGCCAATCTCCCCCCCCCCCCCTCATTCCTAGAGGCAAAGAAGTGTAGAGCAAACTATGTTTATGGTTCCATACAAAGTTTGGGAGGTCTGCCTGGAATTTCCAACACTGCACCTGAGGGATAGGCACTGGTAAAGTCGGGAAACCATACAGGATTTTGGGCAGGATCATCCTTTTAACTGAAGCTATGCAGCCTAGCCATGAGATTTGGTGGTAGTGTCTCCACTTGGCTAGACGGGATCTAATAGATGTGAAAAGGGGTTTAAAATTAGTGTCATACAGGAATTCATAGTGGGATGTGATGTGTACCCCGAGATATTTGATGGCGTGAGTTTTCCACGTGTGGGGGAAGGATCCGAGAGACCTCTGAGGGAAGCATTTGAAGTGGCAGGACTTTTGATAGAGAGGGATTAACCTTCTATTCAGACAAGGCCCCAAATTCATTCAGTAGTTTTTTATAGAGATTAGAGAGCGTCACTTGTGGGTGTGTCAGGGTGAGAAGTACATTGTCTGCAAATGGTGAAACTTTTTAACTTCCGTCCCCTGACCAACACCCTACGAATGATGTTGGTGTCACGGCGAATCTGGGCCACCAGGGGCTTGATACACAGGGCAAAAAGTAATGGAGAGCAGACAACCCTGCCTCATCCATTTTCAGATAGTAAAAGGAGAGGAGGCCGCAAAAGGGGTTTTAATGGAGGCAGAGGGAGTTGCATACAAGTGTTTAATGACCCTAAGGAATGGCCCCCGGAAGTGCAGATGTTCAAGAGTTATAAACCTGAATGTTACAGGTTTTGATTGTGCACCATTACAACCTTCTAGCTGCCGGTGTCCTAACGACCAATGGCGTCATTAGTTGATAAGGAGGATGTCAGTCCCCTGCATAGCATCCTAGTTTGACCCTCCCATGCCCCTCTCCTTCAGCGTTGGGGTCACATTAGCTGAGTGATGAAGAAAAACTGAGGGAGAAGAGAAACCTCGTAATACTATTCAGTAACCGTTTGCAAAAGTGGATTTGCTTTGGAGAAACAAATCACCTCCAACGTTGGGTGTCCTACTTGGATTTGTGGATGTTGCTGTATTATGTACAACTATTGGAATAGTTTTTACATTTTAGAATGGGATGCCTTGGGATTGTCCATAATTTTTAAAGGGTGCCTTGACTGAAAAAAGGTTGGGAAACTCTGCTCTACATTATGTGTAAACTGCCATAGTCATAATGCTTGTTTATACCTGCAAGAGAACCAGTGAATGTCTAGACTCCAAATACCTAGCAGCCCTATTGGGAGATTTATGTAGCAGATTGTTACAAATGTTACCTCTGAACAATGATTGTTACTTTTTTTCTTATGCGTTGACCTACCAACAGCAAACCTTGATTTTGCCACATTAAAGTGTGCACTTGGCTGTACACAGTTTTCCTCCTTTTTTTCTTTCTTCGCCAAATACCATTTTTAAAGCTTTCTTCTAACTGATAATCTATTTCAGTTAAAGCGGAAGTAAACCCATCGATTTAACGGTTTCAAAAAGCAGTTACATTCCCGGCATGCCGGGAATTCTAACTGTCACATTGGTTGTGCTCTCAACCAAACTGTCAAACCATCCAATGGCTGGTGTCATAACTGATCACATGTGCAGCTTAATGGCAGTTGAAGATTAACCACTTCAACCCCAGGCTTTTTTGTACCACCTCAATACCGGGCCTATTCTGGCACTTCTCTCCTACATGTACAAATCATCATTCTTTTGCTAGAAAATTACTCAAAACCCCCAAACATTGTTTTTTTTTTTTAGCAGACACCCTAGGGAATAAAATGTCGGTCATGACCCGGGGCATGGCTTGCGCGCGATCGTAGATGGCTGCCTGAGCTGAGAGCTCCGCTCACCAGACCGGACGTAAGCGACTGTGAGGGCTTCTCAGACTCCAACCTCCGCACCAATCGGGCCCCAGACCTTCCCCACGGCCTCTCCCGCCGATATGTCCCGTAAACGGGGCCAGGAATCAGGCCCACGGAGGCTGCAAGCATTCGCCTATCAGCCGCGCCATACACAGCATGGAGGGCAAGATGGCGCCGCCGGAGGATCGGCGCAACATTCCCTGAGCTTTCCGGGACCCCCCGGGGACCATCCTCATGAAATATCACATGGATTATCCTCAGGCTTCTCCCTGGACCCCTCTCCTGCTACCCCAGCCTTGCAGAGCCCAGCCAAATCGAGGATGAGGATGGATGTGAACGGACAGGCCTCAGGAAATGTGAGTACAGGCCTACATAATGATGCAGCTATATCATTGCAATCCTCTATAGCTCAGTTTCCAACTATGGGGCAACCAGTTTTGGACACTACTATGAAGGACATGCTCATGTCCTTACAATCCTCCCTTATGTCTAACCTATCTTCACTGATGAATAGGTTTTCCCTGGAAATGAAACAGGTAGATAACAGGGTGCAATTCATTGAAAACAGAATGGAAGAATGCACAGACACAGTGAATGAATTGGTGGATGCTTATGAGCAAAAGGAGGAATCCTTATGGGTCAAATCTAAGCTAGCAGACCTCGAGGACCGCTCCAGGCGCAATAATATAAAAATATGCGGTATACCGGAGTCCATCCCATCTAAAGAACTGCATAACTTTGCTAGCACCATGTTCTCCAGCATTCTCCCTGAGCTGACCCCGATTGAACTTACCATTGACCGCATACATAGGCTCCCAAAACCACGCCATCTTGAGGCGGACGTTCCTGGAGATGTCCTCCTCAGAGTACATTTCTTTCAAGCCAAAGAACAAATTCTCAGGCAAGTAAGAGAGTTGTCACCCCTACCTGCTCACTACGAGGCCATTCAACTTTACGCAGATTTGTCACAATACACGCTGCAAATGCAACTGGTAGCACTAATAGGTGGCACTTGTGGGCACTTGTGGGCACTGATGGATGGCACTTGTGGGCACTGATGGATGGCACTTGTGGGCACTGATAGATGGCACTTGTGGGCCCTGATAGGTGGCACTGATGGCACTTGTGGGCACTGAAAGATGGCACTTGTGGGCACTGATAGGTGGCACTTGTGGGCACTGATAGGTGGCACTTGTGGGCACTGATAGATGGCACTGATTGCACCATTAGGTGGCACCTGATAGGTGGCACTGATTGCACTGATAGGTAGCACTTGTGGGCACTGATAGGTGGCTGGCACTGAAATGCTGCAAAAAATGACAGGATTTATAAAAAAAACTGCTGCAACGTCCATCTTGGTACACTCTGCACTCGGCTGCAGTAAGCAGCAGCAGACATCTTGTTACACCCAGCCCATATAGCTCAGGCTGGGTGTAACAAGATGTCTGCTGCTGCTTACTGCAGCCGAGTGCAGGGTGTACCAAGATGGACGTTCAGCCGCTGACGGTGACCAAATGTGACAGCACCGGTCACCGATCCTGAGGCGACTACGCCCTGCACCCCTGCCAGTTTACCACGTTCAACTTCAGGTGAGGGACTCGCTCTCCGCCCGCTGACTCGGTCCACTGACTGTGCCCGCCCTCCCCAGCCAGACTCCGCCCGCCCCAGCCAGACTCCGCCCGCATTTCCTTCAAAGACTCTGCCCGCCCCATCTCCAGCCAAACTCCGCCTGCACTCTCCGTCCACAGGCTCTGTCTGCCCTCTCCAGCCAGACTCCGCCCGCACTCCCCAGCCATTGACTCCTCCCGCCCTCTCCGGCCACTCTACACTGAAAGAAGAAAAAAAAGTATCGGGTGAAGCATCGGGAGCATTTGCGCGAGTACAAGTACTCACGCAAATGCTCGGTATCGGTCCCGATACCGATACTAGTATCGGTATCGGGACAACCCTACTCGTATCCCAAAAAGCAGAGGGGAGTGATGATAGCTGTCAGGGATACAGTGAACTTCCAACTTCTACATTGTGACTCAGATACAGAAGGAAGATATATAATCCTGGTATGCACCATAAACAATGTCCCGTATACTATTGTATCCATATACGCTCCTAACTATGGCCAAATGGCTTTCATCAAAAAGACTTTGCGAGCTGCTAAGAAGCTCCAACAAGGTCACCTTTTGGTGTGTGGGGACTTTAACATGGTCCCAAACAACAAGATGGACTCAACGTCAGGTATTAAACTACGCTTTTCCCCTCTGGAAAGCTTCATCGCTTCTAATGATTTGTATGATGTGTGGAGGTGCTGCCATGCGAATGAGAGGGACTTTACCTTTCTCTCGCCGCGTCACAACACCTACTCATGTATTAATTTGTTTCTTTCTGATAAGCTTTTGTTGCAGAAGATTTCCAAGTTCTCTATTCATACCGCCACCTGGTCAGATCATGCCCCTATCAGCATATCTATAGCTGACAATTCTCCTCAACCCACCTCCTATATATGGAGAGTAAATGACTACCTCCTACGTACCCCATGCTATTCAACACCCATCAAGAAACGTCTTGAAGAATATTTCGCTATCAACAAGGAGGCTGTATCTGACCCGGTTGTGGTGTGGAACGCCCATAAGGCAGTAATTAGGGGAGTTTTCTTACAAATGGGAGCTAGGGCTAAGAAAGCCAGAACCCAAAAAATGGACAGACTAATACTAGACATATCCGAGGCTGAATCACAGAACAAGATTACGCCTTCCTCCAGGCAAAAATCTTTACATTACGACACGAGTTACGATCCCTCATTCTTGAAAAACACCACAAATCCTATAGACTACTTAAAGCTAGATCATACACCACAGGGAATAAAGCGGGGAAAGCAATGGCCCTAAAAATTAAAGGGTACAGGACCAAAACTAAAATCCCCTTTCTACATCACCCCCACACTAATGAAAAACTCCTCAAACCACATACCATCGCAAATGCTTTTAGCACTTATTATGAAGAACTTTATAACCTTAAAAACGACCCCTCTACTTCGCACCCTTCACCTGAGAAAAGACAATCCTTTCTGGATAGACTACATCTTCCTTCCGTAACTCCAGAGCAACTCTCTTCCCTAAATGTCCCTATCTCGATAAATGAAATATTACAAGTGATCAACAAACTTCCTTCAGCAAAATCCCCGGGCCTTGATGGATTCACTGGAGAGTATTACAAATTATTCCAAAATATTTTAGCCCCCTCACTGTGCCAAACTTTCAATGCAGCCATCAAATCCGCATCCTTTCCTGCGGAAATGCTCAGTGCCATGGTAGTTACCCTCCCTAAACCTGGGAAAGAACCCACGTCCCCCAAAAATTTTAGGCCAATCTCACTGCTTAATCTGGACTTGAAAATATACGCCAAACTTCTTGCTAATAGAATAGAGAATATGCTTCCCTCCCTCGTCCATCAGGACCAATCTGGCTTCACCAAAGGCCGCCAAGCCTCTGATGCCACCAGACGCATGATCAATCTTATACACCTAATAGAAACCAAGAAAAATCCCTCCCTCTTATTATCCCTCGCCGCCGAAAAGGCATTCGACAGGGTTCACTGGGGTTACATTTCAGCAGTACTAACTAAATTTGGGTTAAAAGGTCCAATCCACGACTCTATAATGGCACTATACTCTAACCCTTCAGCCCGAGTGTTCTCGGCTGACACTATGTCAATCCCATTCACAATATGTAATGGAACTAGACAGGGATGCCCTCTCTCACCTCTGATATTCAATCTAGTTATGGAACCACTTGCAGAGTGCATCAGAACCAACTCCAATATTAAAGGTATTCCTATCGCTGAAATAGAACATAAAATAAGCCTATTCGTGGATGACGTGATTCTCATAATCACCAATCCGGAACGATCGTTGCCGGAAGTTCAGAAGACGCTAGCCTGGTTTAGTGATATATCATATTATAAAGTCAGTGAGACTAAATCAAATATACTTGATCTAGGGGTAGATGAGTCTGTAAGGAAAAAACTTCAATCATTATTCCCGTACACATGGGCGGAACATAGCATCACTTACCTAGGAATTCAGCTCACTCACTCGACGAAATCTCTCTATTTGTATCAAACTATATACCTCTACGTACTAAACTACAGGTAGATCTTGCCAGGCTGGCGTCGTTTTGAATTTTCATGGTTAGGCCGTTTAGCAGCATTCAAAATGCTACACCTCCCCCAAATACTCTACCTATTTAGGACCATACCCATTCCACTACCCACTGTATATCTTCAATCCCTACAATCAATCCTTTCCAAATATATCTGGCAAGGGAAAAAACCTCGATGCGCCCAACACCAACTATCCAAACACCGCCTGGCGGGGGGAACGGGTTATGTCAATTTGCACGATTATTATTTATCATCCATCCTAACCCAAACCAAAGAATGGTTTTCGTCTGCCCCGGGTCCACCACTATGGAGGACCATAGAATCCTCCTCAGTCCCTGGCAAAAACCTGTCGTCATGGTTACTAGCTTTATTCCTAGGAGCAAAACTTCCCCTTCACCTCTCCCCAACAATGATAGCTACAACCAAAGCCTGGTTAAAACTCACGCAATTTTCGCATACCAACCTCGTGAACTCCAAGATATGCATTCCCATTGAAACTCTCCATCATTTAATGGAGTCAACATCTTTCCTAAGGTGGAAAACACTAGGCATCAAATTCTTGACCGATCTGATAGATACAGACAGTAACGAGATAAAATCATTCTCCTCTCTCCAGAAGGAATTCCGTCTCCCTAGCTCCGACATTTTTCTTTATATACGCACTAAACATTGTCTTACCTCAGTGAACTCATGGACATGTCTAATCCCCCAAATGGCATGGTTATTCCTCACCTCATCTAAACACAATAAAGGCATCTCCCTTTTCTATAAGGTATTCAACCAAAAAACTACGTTTCTCAAAACGGCACCATTACTCAAATGGGAAAAAGATTTGAGACATACTTTTTCGAGTTACGAGTGGGAGAGAGCGTGTAAAGCTACATATCAATCCACTAGCTGCTCTACCCTCTGGGAATTGGCGTACAAAATAACGTACAGATGGTACCTGACTCCAGCTAGACTTTCAAAATTTGATCCTTCTCTAACAGACTTATGTTGGAGGAAATGTGGTAGACCAGGCGGCCTACTGCACACCTTTTGGAATTGCCCAAAACTGACAAGCTTTTGGAACGAGGTATTTAGACTAATTACAGATGTAACGCTCACAAAAATGCCAAAGAAACCTTCTCTAGCCTTACTTTCCTTATCTATAGACAGCTACCAAAACCCAACGAGGAATGTGTTATCACATATTCTATTAGCAGCAAGACTCAGCATAACCAGAAAATAGAAAGATACACTCCCCCCTACACTGAAAGATGTAGTGAGTACCACACATGTGCATTATACCTATAAAACAACCCTTACACTACAACATAAAGACAAACAGAAGGCAGACTTTATGTGGAAAGAATGGATTGAATCACCAAATATAGTAAAGATATTTTTGATCTCCATTCCTGATCCACTTGCGCGAATCCCCTCCTATAGTAAGCATACCTTTCCTGCTACAAATGTTCATGTATAGGCTGAGGTCCTGTAGAGTTAGAAGAATCAGTTAGAGGGTAAATCCAAATAGTTTGGATGACAAGTTCATTGCTCATTGTTTATGTGAAAATGCTCGCCACACAAGTCTAACCATGATTTTGAGTTTGCTTATGACCCATTGTACCAATGTTATTTGACCGATTTTGTACGATAGGTCTGAAAATGTGTTCTTATGCATATGTATGTTAACCTGAAAATTTTTCAATAAAAATCTATTGAGAGAAAAAATGTCGGTCATTGCAACTTTTTTTTTCTTGCACGGTATTTGCGAAATAATTTTTCAAACGCCTTTTTTTGGGGAAAAAAATGGTTTCATGAATTAAAATATAACAAAACAGTAATGTTAGCCCAATATTTGGGGAAAATATGAAAGATGATGTTACGCCGAGTAAATAGATACCTAACATGTCACACTTTAAAATTGCGTACACTCATGGAATGGCGCCAAACTTCGGTACTTAATCTCCATAGGCGACGCTTTAATTTTTTTTTACAGGTTACCAGGTTAGAGTTGCAGAGGAGGTCTAGTGCTAGAATTGTTGCACGTGCTCTAACGCACGCGGCGATACCTCACATATGGGGTTTGAACAGTGTTTACATATGTGGGCGGGACTTGCGTGTGCGTTCGCTTCTGATCGCGAGCTACCAGGCACAGGGGCGTTTTTAACCACTTCCCTACCCAGCCATAGACAAATGACGTCCACAGATGGGATCTCCCATCCTGGGTGGACGTCATATGACGTCCTCGGCTTTGTAGGGGGATATCTGAATGATGCCTGCAGCTAGAGGCATCATTCAGATATCCTTTTGAAGTTCCAGCGATTCTGTGCACCATAAGAACGATCATAGCGGCGGTTCCGCCGCTTGATCGTTCTTATAGGCGGCGGGAGGGGACACCCCCCCCCTCCCGCCGCCATCCGGTGCTTCTCCGGGCTCCCCCGTGCGATCGGGGACCCGGAGCGAATCTTCCGGCATCGTTGGTGGAGTCACGTGATGAGCATAGAGATGACTGGTGACCAGATGGTCACCAGTCATCTCTATGATCGTCGGAGGCCCGGGCGCGATGTGATGACGTCACGCCCGGGTCTCAAAAATGTAAACAAAGCCGCCGTTGCGGCTGTAAGTATGAAATCAGTGAAAAAATTTTCACTGATCTCATGCTTTCCAGCCTGGAGGAGAGATGTGGAGTCTTATTGACCCCGCATCTCTCAATAAAGAGAACCTGTTGCACACATTCCTATTACAATGGATGTTTACATTCCTTGTAATAGGAATAAAAGTGATCAAAAAAAAAAAAAAAGTAAAATCATTGTAAAAAAATAAATAAATAAGTAAAATAAATAATAAAAAAAAATTAAAACGCCCCTGTCCCCGGTAGCTCGCGATCAGAAGCGAATGCACACGTAAGTCGCCCACATATGTAAACGCCATTCAAACCACGCATTTGAGGTATCGCCGCGTGCGTTAGAGCGCGTGCAACAATTCTAGCACTAGACCTCCTCTGTAATTCTAACCTGGTAACCTGTAAAAAAAATTAAAGCGTCGCCTATGGAGATTTTTAAGTACCGAAGTTTGGCGCCATTCCATGAGTGTGCGCAATTTTAAAGCGTGACATGTTAGGTATCTATTTACTCGGCGTAACATTATCTTTCATATGTTCCCAAAAAATTGGGCTAACTTTACTGTTTTGTTATTTTTTAATTCATGAAACCATTTTTTTTAAAAAAAAAAGGCGTTTGAAAAATTATTGCGCAAATATTGTGCAAGAAAAAAATGTTGCAATGACCGTCATTTTATTCCCTAGGGTGTCTGCTAAAAAAACATATATAATGTTTGGGGGTTCTGAGTAATTTTCTAGCAAAAGAATGATGATTTGTACATGTAGGAGAGAAGTGCCAAAATAGGCCCGGTATTGAAGTGGTTAATATTTTTTTTTTTACACTTATTTTACTTTTTTTTATCACTTTTATTCCTATTACAAGGAATGTAAACATCCCTTGTAATAGGAATGTGTGTGACAGGTCCTCTTTATTGAGAGATGCGGGGTCAATAAGACCCCACATTTCCTCCAGGCTGTAAAGCATGAGATTGTGAAAAAAATTTCACTGATCTCATGTTTACTAGCCGCAATGGTGGCTTTGTTTACATCTGAGGACCCGGGCGTGACGTCATCACATCGCGCCCGGGCCTCCGACGGTCATAGAGATGACTGGTGACCATCTGGTCACCAGTCATCTCTATGCTCGTCACGTGACCCACCACCGGCGCCGGACAATTCTCTCCGGGTCCCCGATGGCACGGGAGAGCCCGGAGAAGCACCGGATGGCGGCAGGAGGGGGGGGGATGTCCCCTCCCGCCGCCTATAAGAACGATCAAGAGGCGGAACCGCCGATATGATCGTTTTTATGGTGCACAGAATCGCCGGCACAACAAAAGGATATCTGAATGATGCCTCTAGCTGCAGGCATCATTCAGATATCCCCCTACAAAGCCCAGGACGTCATATGACGTCCACCCAGGATGGGAGATCCCATCTGTGGACGTCCATTGGACTATGGCTGGCTAGGGAAGTGGTTAAACAGAGGCCAAGATGACAGCTTCCTTGGCTGAAAATGATAGGAGGGTTTACTTCCACTTTAAATAAGTAAATTCTTCTTTCAAGGTTTCCCATGATGTTGATTAGACCTCAAGCGTATTGCCTTTGCAATAGCAAAAGAGTCTGGAAAGCTAAATCTTAATATAATAATACTTTACACCACAGGTTTGGCAAAGCAAAACACCATGCAAACAGGGCAAGGTGGTTCTCTTTAGGGATTAGACATTTGAACAGACAGACACTGACTGCTGCCCAAACCTGGGGCCAGATACCTGTTTTGGCAGATTTAAGGCCACTGGTGTTTACCCCTACCAAACTTCCTCTGCCCCTAAAAGTTTTGCTCAGAATACGAATTGCAGGCTTCTGTTTCCCAGGATAAATGTGTGTGCAAATTAGACCACACTTCCCGAAAAACATGCTTTGTAGTATCTTAAACTGGATCTTTGCACTGAGGGGGGGGGGGGGGGCGCAAAATCTGAACTTAAATAATGAATATCCCCTTCTTATCGCACTAGTGGAAGTATCAGCACAATGGGGATTATTTACTAAAGGAAAGTGCACTTGAAATTGCACTGAAAGTGCAGTTGCTGTAGATCTGAGGGGGACATGCAAGGAAAAAAAAAGCATTTTAGCTTGCACATGATTGGATAATAAAATCAGCAGAGCTTCGCCTCATTTCAGATCTACCCCTCAGATTTACAGCGACTTCACTTTCAGTGCAATTTCAAGTGCACTTTGCACTTGTAGTGCAAAGTGGATTTGCCTTTCATAAATAACCCCCAATGTATTGGCTAGAAGAGGTTCTAATGCTCACAAGTTTATTATGTGCAATTTAGTTGTTTCTTGGGTGTCATGGTGTATACTAGGGTTCCGATCCACCTGTTTGACCTAAAGGAAATTGGCTGTAACTATTCTAATGGTCTAAATAGGTTGGAGCCCAGCAGGGTGCACTGGAAAATACATAGAAGAATATATATTGGCCTAAACTGATGAAGAAATAAAGAAAAAAAAATTGGGGATACTTGTAGCAAAAAGTAAAAAAATATTTATTTATTTTTTCAAAATTGTCGCTTTTTTGGTTTATAGTGCAAAAAATAAAAACGGCAGAGTTGATCAAATACCACCAAAAAGCTCCTATTTGTGGGGGGAAAAATGCAAATTTTGTTTGGGTACAGTGTCGAACGACCGTGCAATTGTCCGTTAAAGCGACGCAGTGCCAAATTGTAAAAAGTGCTCTGGTCAGGAAGGAGGTAAAATCTTCCGGGGCTGAAGTGGTTAAAGTGGTTCTAAAGGCTAAACATTTTCACCTTCATGCATTCCTTGCCTTAAGGTAAAAAATGTTTAGGCATGAATTTTCTCCCCTCACACCCCACCCCCCCTTTATACTTGAGCCCTCATTTGATCCAGTGCTGGGCACATCTGCTGCTCTTCTCTCCCATCATGTCAGAGAAACACGTTGTGAAGAGGCATGTTATACTTCCATTTGAACGCTAGATGGCAGCAAAGTTGACAGTGAAACACTCGCGCACCACATGACTGCCTAGCTGCCTATAAAAGCTCAGCAAGTGCTCAGAGGAATTGCTGGTTTGTCTTCAGCTAACTGTTTCCTGTGACTTGTTCCTGTGTTTGATTACCTGCTGTGACCCGGATTGCCTCTGACTCTGCTGATCTTCTCCTGGACCTGACCTCGGCTTGTATTACGAACTCCACTTGTCTCCTGTGTTTGACCCTCAGCCTGTGACCTGGATTTTGCCTCTTGTCTCCTTGCCTTGACCTTTTGCCTGTGACCTGGACTTGCCTTGTGTGTTCCCTACACAGTACCTCTGGCTGTGTTTGGACTATCTTACCTGCCTGTGCTTGATCCTCAGCCTGGTTTTGGGCTCTCTGATCAAGTTCTTCTTGCAAGCCATGCACCTGCCAGTTTGACACATCTGCTCAAACACTTGAAAGACCCTGATACAAGTCTACTTGCACCTGCTAGGTAACCTGTGCCATTCCTCCCCCGTCTCCCCTCCAGGGGTCAAAGTGCGCTTAGTCGCAAGGGTGAACTACTCTCGGCATCTTGGCCTCTAAGTACTAGTCTGCCCATGATACATCACTTCTGTGTCTAACTGGCTTTGCCAGGGAACCGGGAGCCAATGGTCTCAATGAACGCAGCAGCGGGGCTTGGGAGCAAGCGCACGTGCCCCCATGGGAAGCGACTTCCTGTGGGGGCACTGGACAGAGGAGCCAGGAGCATTAGCAGGGGACCCAAGAAGAGGAGGTTTGGGGCCCTTCTGTGCAATTCAATTGCACAGAGCAGGTAAGTGAGTATAGAGATGTTTTGTTAAAAAAAAAAAAATCCTTTACAATCACTTTAATGTTGGCTAAAATGGGTATGTGGGCTATAAATAGCAGGCTGGAAGCTGAACGGCAGGCAGACAGACATCACACAGCTGGTAATGAAATCTGATGTATGCTGTTTTGAGGAGAAAATGGTCATCTGATATCATACTGGGAATACTATTCTGGGAACATTCTATTGATGATTGAGACTGAATGAGTGCAGGTTGTCGTAACAGGTTAAAAAAAAGGGTATTTAAAGGTCAGTGGGGAATTTGAGTGAAAGTGATGCTCCCAAAGTTTTAGGTCCATGGGGTAAAATATACACAAAATGCAGTTCTGTATGGCGCAAAAAAACAAAACATCCTGCAGTAGAAAAAACAAATTTTGTGGTTTTTTTTTTTTGTTTTTTTTTTTCAATGTATTTTTTAACCACTTAAGGACCGAGCCTCTTTCTGAGATTTGGTGTTTACAAGTTAAAATTTTTTTTTTTTTTTGCTAGAAAATCACTTACAAAAAAATATATATCGTGTAGCGGTACCCCCTAAGGAGCTGCTGATACATTTTTGGGTCCTGCCGTTACTCTACCTTACACCCCCAGTACTATGAATCCATGACTATGATGGGAAATGCGGAACAGATGCGAGCACCAGTCACTTTAGTATTTTTCCAATGCTTTAATAAAAGAACTTTGAAGCAGCAGTAGGATAGAGGGTTAGGGGAGGTTTCAGATACATTTTAGCAGATCACTGATGGATTCCTTCAGATCCAAAGGACAAAACGGCTTCATTAAAAGATCTTGGGCACCTGGATAGGCCTCTCACACAGACCTAGCAACCGGTAGGATTTCTCTGGATAAGTCCCTTTCACAGACTTGGCAGTCAGTGGAACTCCTCGATAATTCTCTCTCACAGGACTTTGTAGCCAGCCGTTAGTTAATTGTAGAACAGCTTTACAGTACCAGAACCTTTAAGCCATCCGGCAGTACTGTGAGGGTAGATTAGCTTAGGTGCATCCTCCAACTAAGTCACCCGGCCCTTCCTGAGAGACCAGCCTTCATCCTGGCTCTCTCCAGCAAAGGGTCCTCCCCTGGGTCTCCTCAGCTTGGCTTCTTCCACTCAGGCAAGACAGCCCAGGACCACCTCCGGATTAGTAGGCCCCAGACAGGCTTCTGGGTCTACTTGCATAACTTGCAGCAACACAGCCTCGGGCCAGCAGGCCCCGAGGTCAGAGAGAGTGAAAACATGGTCTCTGCCCCTTAAATACTTCTTCCCAGAATGCACAGCGGCAGAGAACCTCCTACTGGGCTTTTTCTGGGAAAAGAATATTCCATACAATTGAGCTTGCTGTATTTCTCATCCTGGCCTGTGGTACCAGTGACCCCTACTGGAAACAGTGAAAAATGCACAACATAACCAAAGTTGGAACAGAAGCTAATTAAACTTTGTACAATCAATCTGAGCTGTGTACAGCTCAGCCAAACTAAATTTACATTCTTAAATTCTTTAGGAACAGGGCGCTACATAATGTTTGGGGGGTTCTAACACCCTAGAGAATATAATGGTGGTCGTTGCAATACTTTTTGTCACACCGTATTTGCGCAGCGGTCTTACAAGTGCACTTTTTTTTGGGGGAAAAAAATCACATTTTGGGAATTAAAAAAATAAGACAACAGTAAAGTTAGCCCACTTTTTTTATGTTCTGAAAGATATAATGTTACACTGAGTAAATTAATACCCAACATGTCACGCTTCAAAGTTGCGCCTGCTCGTGGAATGGCGACAAACTTTTACCCTTAAAAATCTCCATAGGCGACGTTTAAAAAATTCTCCAGGTTGCATGTTTTGAGTTGGAGTTCTAGAGCTAGAATTATTCTCTCATGCTATCGATCGCGGCAATACCTCACGTGTGGTTTGAACACAGTTTTTTCATATGTGGCCGCTGCTCAAGTATGCGTTCGCTTCTGCACGCAAGCTCGGCGGGACGGGGAGCGTTTTAAAAAATGTTTTTATTTTTTCTTATTCATTTTAAATTTAAAATTTTTACACTGTTCTTTTAACCACTTCAATACTGGACACTTTCATCCTCCTCCTTCCCAGAACAATTTTCAGCTTTCAGTGCTGTCACACCTTGAATGAGAATTGCGCGGTCATGTAACACTGTACCCAAATGACATTTATTTTTCGTACATCACGGGACACCGAGCTGGATAGTAATAACTATATGGGTTATAGGCCACCTTCAGGTGATGGACACTGGCACACCCTAAGACAGGAAGTCCCTTCCCCTATATAACCCCCTCCCATACAGGGAGTACCTCCAGTTTTTTCGCCAGTGTCTAAGGTGTTGGTCACGGTTAAAGATGTGCTATGAAGAGCTCCGCCGGAGGATCCTTCTGGATCAAGCAAGCTATGCAACCGGATCCAACCAAAGTGCCATTGAGGCCAAAGTGGATGGTACCCGGGCCTCGGAGAAGAACACGTTTTTGCCTGTAATGCTTCTCTTAGGAAAGCTGGCCCCGGGAAACCAGTATTTTTGGGTTTGTTTCAAATAAAACATTTTTTTTCTGGCTGAGTGCCATGCAGGTCAAGGGGAGTGGAAACCCTATTTTAAGGTACCAGGTCCCCGAAGGTCCTTGACATAGCCCACCGTGATGGGCTGAAGCTTGGGTCTGACTGTTTTCTCTCACCCCCCCTGCAGGATTTTGCTATGGTAAGCGAAGACTCTCAAAGGAACTTTGGAGTTCTTCTTTAAATAAATGTGTCCTGCCTTTTCTCACCACTAGAGGTTGTGTAAGTAGCATACCTGTCCCTTTCATCCAGTGTGTCACATTTGCAGCAGGTTTGTGTGTAGGCTTCCCTCCAGATACAGTCAGCCATTTGGATGATGTAAAACGGGATTTTCAGCAGGCTGATTCATGTGCGGTTCCCCCCTTGTGTCAGACGAGTTCCTCATTCTGTGGGCGGCTGCGGCGCGTATGTAGTCCTCCTCGGAGGTTCTAGTGAGGTCCTCCCTCTCCCCTCGCTGAGTCCCGAGCGGGAAAGTGTTTTAAATGCCGGAGGGCGTTCTGGTGAGGGGAAGAGGGGCGTGGCCTAGCGCAGCGCCATGTACGTGACCCGGCGTTACGTTCTCACACGGCGCAGGGCGGTACATCTCAATATAAACATTGCCTCGTGGAGGCACTGTCGGAGGGACACAGAAGCGGTGGGGGCACGTGAGTGATCGATGCAGGCACTTCGTAGTGACGCATTTATTTTGGTATCCGGCTGAATAGTGGATAGCCGCTTTTTGTTTAGCTGGACTATATTTCAGCAGTTGATGCAATTTTTATAGTACCTCGGCTTTTGTGCTTAGGACTATGTCTTCCAGGAATTCAGGGACTACGACTCCTAAATCTGGTGCAAATTCCTCAAAAAATACTCCCAGGGCATCACCAGCAGGCTCTGAGGTTCCTGGTCATGCCTCCGCTGTGACAGCTTTTCCAGAGGTACCAAATCTGGTGGACCAGGGTGAGTCATCGGGACTGTCAGGTGCTGCAGCCACCCCCCAGCCTCCAGGCCCCTGCTTTTATTACCGAGGAAGTACTTTCTTCAGCTCTCGTAGGTTTGGAGGAACGTTTAGCGTCTCTAATCGCTTTTTCTTCCCAGGGTGGAATAAAGCAGGCTAGGTCCCCCTCCCCTGCCCCGGGTTCTCAGCCTACGGATCAGCAATGGCCGGTAGAGGATGAATCTCCCTCAGGGAATAAGGAGGAGGGACAGTTTGATTCCTCTCCTGAAAATTCTACCGCAGAGGAGCCCCTTTCAGCTTCTCAGTCTGATAAATTGCTGGTCCGATCCCTTACAGAAAGGGTACGGTTTGCATTTAAGTTGCCTTTAACTGAGCCAACTGGAAGGCCTGTTTCTTCCTTGGGATCTTTAAAGGCCCTGCATGCATTTCCTGTCCATCCTTTGTTGGAACAGCTTGTATATGAAGATTGGGGTCACCCAGATAAACATTTTCTTCCTCCTAAGAAATTCTCTGTGCTTTATCCTATGAAGGAAACGTTCACCAAGAAATGGAGTGTGCCAACAGTTGACGCTGCTATCTCTTTTGTGAATAAGAATATTACTTGTCCAGTGGACAATGTTCAGATGTTTAGAGACCCAACGGATAAAAGATTGGAGTTTTTATTAAAGACCTCCTTTTCTATGGCAGGTGCTGTAGCTCAGCCTGCGGTGGCATCAATTGGCATTTGTCAATCCCTAAAGGATCAGGTGAAACAGGTTCTCAGGATGGTTCCTGCTCAGCAAGCTCGAGACCTAGCTGATCTGCCTAAGGCTTTATGCTTTGCTGTTGACGCTATTAAGGATTCTATTCATCGGGCCTCCTGTCTGACGCTCCTGTTGGTGCATATGCGTAGAGTCCTGTGGTTGAAAAATTGGTCAGCCGAGGCACCATGCAAAAAGCTCTTGGCTGGTTTTCCTTTTCACGGGGAACGCTTGTTCGGAGATGATTTGGACAAATGCATTCAAAAGATTTCTAGCGGGAAAATCACTCTTGCCTGTTTAAAAGAAGGGGTAGACGTCCTTCTTTTAAGCGTGCTTCCTCTCCAGTGCCCAGGCTATCGGTCCCTAGGCAGTCACGACAGCCTCCACTGTCGGGGGTCAAAAGGGAAAGCTCAAGGTCAAACCCAGGGGCACAAGAGGCCCTGGGGGCGGAAGCCTATTAAGCAGAGTCCCAAGGCTTCCTTATGAAGGGGTGGCCCCGCTCGATGGGGGGGGGGGGGAGGCTTCTGCAGTTCTCAGGGGAACTTGGCAAAAAGAGATCCAGGACAGATGGGTCATCTCTACCCTATCTCTAGGTTACAAGCTAGAGTTGCGAGTTTCCACCGCCTCGTTTCCTGTGGTCAAGCGTCCCCCAAAGTTTCACTAAAGAGAAGATCTCTGTTTTTGGCACTAGACCGGTTGCTGTCTCAAGGGGTGATCGTAAAGATTCCCACGGAAGAACACAGGTTGGGATTTTATTCAAATCTCTTCATGGTGCCAAAACCAAATGGAGATGTCAGACCCATCCTAGATCTCAAGGGTCTGAATCACTTCTTAAATGTTTGCACTTTTCGCATGGAATCAATCTGCTTGGTAGTCTCCACCTTTCGGGGAGGAGAGCTGCTTGCATCAATAGACTTCAAGGACGCATATCTTCATGTGTCTCTATTTTCCTCGCTCACCAGAGATTCCTGAAATTCGAAGTAGAACACCATCATTATCAGTTCATAGCCTTACCCTTCAGTCTGGCAACTGCACCCCGGGTGTTTTACAAAGGTTCTGGCCAGGCTAAGGGCTCAGGGCATAACAGTTGTTGCCTACCTGGACGATCTGCTGTTGATGGATCAGTCGATAGACCGTTTGAACCAGTCTGTGGACAGCACGGTCAGGTTTCTAAGATACTTGGGTTTGGATTCTCAATTTAGAGAAATCATCCCTGCGTCCAGTAAAAAGGCTGGAGTACTTGGGTCTGGTCATAGATACAGGCCAAAGGAAAGTTTTTTTGCCTCAGGCAAAAGTCAGTGCTATAAAGGAACTGGTCCGGGTAGTCATGACGAAAAAAGGTCCCTCCATTCGTCTTTGCATGAGGTTGCTAGGGAAGATGGTAGCCTCATTCAAAGTCGTCCCATATGCCCAGTTTCATTCAAGACTGTTACAAAACGGTATCCTCTCCACTTGGAACAAAAATATCCAAGCTCTCGATTTCGATCTCGATGGGGTACGTCGAAGCCTCAGTGGTTGGTGTCCAGAAACCAGCAGAAGGGGGAAGTCCTTCGTTCCTGTGGCCTGGGAGGTGGTAACAACAGATGCCAGCCTTTCAGGTTGGGGAGCAGTCCTGGGGCAGATGACTGTCCAGGGCAGGTTGTCCGAGACCAGAAAGACTCTTCCCATCAACATTCTGGAAATTCGGGTGGCACACCTGGCTCTGAAGGCTTGGTCGCTCAGGTTACGAAATTGTCTTGTCAGGATTCAATCTGACAATGCCACTGCAGTGGCCTATATCAATAACCAAGGGGGCACCAGGAGTCACGCAGCTCAGAGGGAGGTAAACCGTATCCTGGTTTGGGCAGAGAAGCATGTTCTTTGCATATCTGCAGTTTTCATTCCGGGAATAGAAAATTGGCAGGCGGACTTCCTAAGTCGTCAGCAGTTGTCTCTCCGGGGGAGTGGTCTCTTCACCCGAAATCTTCTTAGCCATATGTCAGAGATGAGGGACCCCGGACGTAGATCTGTTGGCATCCAGGTTCAACAAGAAGGTGGACAACTTTGTGTCAAGGGCAAAGAATCCACTCGCTTAAGGGATAGATGCTTTGGTAACCCCTTGGGATCAGTTTTCACAGATTTATGCATTTACCCCAGTTCAGCTGCTACCGTGGCTTCTTTGCAGGATCAAGGGGGGAAGGAAGTCTGATTCTTGTAGCTCCGGCCTAGCCCAGAAGGTCCTGGGACACGGAGATCGTAAGGGTGGCTGTGGGGGACCAGTAAACCCTTTCATTACGTCCGGACCTGCTCTCGCAGGGACCAATATTCCACCCTTCCTTACAAACGCTAAATTTAATGGTTTGGCTGTTGAATTCCACATTCTAAGAAAACGGGGAAGCTTTCAGGTTCAGTGCTGTCTACCCTGATTTAATGCTAGGAAGCCGGCCTCCAGAGTCATATATTATAGCGTAAGGAAGGCTTATGTAACTTGGTGCGATTCTAAGGGTTGGCATCCTCGAAAGTATGTCATAGGTAGGCTTTTTGCATTTTTACAGTTGGGCATAGAGATGAAGCTGGCCCTGAGTACCATCAAGGGTCAGGTCTCGGCCTTGTCGGTATTATTTCAAAGACCACTGGCTTCGCACTCTTTTTGGCCCATGCTTTTGTACAAGGGGTAACACGGATCAACCCGCCAAGTAGGACACCCTTGTGTCCATGGGACTTGAATTTGGTTCTGTCGGCATTGCAGAAACAGCCTTTTGAACCTTTACTCCATATTCCCATAGTCCTTTTAACAAGGAAATAGTTTTTTCTGGTGGCTATATCCTCTGCTAGAAGGGTATCAGAGTTGGCTGCTCTTTCTTGTAAAGAGACATATTTGATTATGCATAAGGACAAGGTAGTGTTACGTCCTCATCCAACCTTTCTACCTAAAGTGGTGTCAGGTTTTCATTTGAACCAAGATGTGGTTCTCCCTTCATTTTTTTTTCCAGAACCTAGTTCTGCAGAAGAGAAGTCATTACATTCTTTGGATGTAGTAAGAGCAGTTAAAGCCTATCTGAAGGCGACTGCTCAGATTAGAAAAACTGATGTTTTGTTTGTACTGCCAGAAGGCCCCAGAAGGGGGCAGGCAGCGTCGAAATCTACTAAGTGGATTCGGCAAGTTTATTTTTGAGGCTTATGGTTTGAAAGAGAGAGTTCCATCTTTTCAAATTAGAGCGCAGTCTACCAGAGCAGTTAGTGCTTCATGGGCAGTGCATCACCAAGCCTCTGACTCAGATCTGCAAGGCCGAAACTTGGTCTTCGGTACATACGTTCACTAGATTTTATCAAGTGGATGTAAAAAGGCATGAGGATATTGCCTTTGGCCGCAGTGTGCTGCAGGCAGCGGTATAGGTCCTCGCGTCTGATGGCGCCCTGCTTTATTTTTGTGTCCCCCCCCCCCTTCCCCCTCAAGGGACATTGCTTTGGGACATCCCATATAGTTCTTACTATCCAGCTCTGTGTCCCGTGATGTACGAAAAAGAAAATAGGATTTTTATAACGGCTTACCTGTAAAATCCTTTTCTTCGAGTATATCACGGGACACAGAGCTCCCAACCCTCTTCTTGGGATACTTATTTCTTTGCTACAAAAACTGAGGTACTCCCTGTATGGGAGGGGGTTATATAGGGGAGGGGACTTTCTGTCTTAGAGTGTGCCAGTGTCCATCACCTGAAGGTGGCCTATAACCCATATAGTTATTACTATCCAGCTCTGTGTCCCGTGATGTACTCGAAGAAAAGGATTTTACAGGTAAACTGTTATAAAAATCCTATTTTTTTAAATCTTTTTCTTGACACAAATAGAGCTTTGTTTTGGTGGTATGTAATCACCCAGGACCCGCTTGCTGTTTCATTATGATGTTTCACGGATTGTAGTGCGGCACCATTGATCTAGTATTGTGGATAAGAAGACAGGACACATTAAAGGAGGATGTCTTATCTATGCCCATACTAATTTAACATCTGGTGAGTGCATCCCCATTAGGGGACCTTCAATCCCCCCACTTGGTGACACACTTGGTGAAAGGAGCACTGGAACTAAGATATTATTACCAGATCCACCATTCACTATCTACACTACCTGTATGATTGAAAAATATATGGAAGACGCACAATTGAACATTTGTTCGTAGCGCTGCTACAGTTTTATTCTCAACTTTTAAATACGTTTTTTTCATTACTGTTTTATTCCATTTACGTTTGATTTTAAGTGGCTGCTATTATTTACATCTTAATTAATTATTTATTGCTTTTATCTTTGTGTTTTTTTTGGTAGCGCAGAGTGATACTAAGAAGGGGGGCCATTATATTTAGTATCTTTCATTTTATTGGTATGTAATCACCGCTGGGGTTTTTATTTTTTACACTACAAATAATTAAAAAAACGAACATTTTACAAAAAAAATGCATCTTTCTTGGTTTCTGTAATAAAATTTAGCAAATAAGTATTTTCTCAATACATTTTTACCAAAAATTATGCTGCTACATTTCTTTGGTAAAAAAAACAACCAAATCAGTGTTTCGTGTTGGCAGTAATGGGGGACAGACAGAAGTTTTATGAGGACACCGACATGTGTATGGGAACAGGGGTATCCGTGGTGCATGGTGTACTGTTTGTGGGGTGATCTGTAATAGCTCTGTATAAAATCCTCCTCGCACAGAGCGACAGATCTGCAGATTCCTCCCCCCCCCCCCCCCCCCCCGCCACAGAGCTCTCACTGAGCTTGATGGGGAGAACTTTCACAGGGACAAACGTCATCACTGTTTACATTGTGACGGCTGTAATTGGACTCAGCCGTCACGTGATCGGGAGGGCCAATCACAGTGCCCATATCCCGATCTCTGCTCAGATGGATTCTGTGATCATAATGATCACAGGATCGAGCCGCAGCATGCCTCGTGGCCGTGCTGCGAGCACTCGTTCTGAGGGACGTTCCTGAACGTCCACTCAGAACGAGGAAAGGACCACCCGCCCCTTTATGTGCAGTGGCCGGATAAGAGGTGGTAAAAAATAAATAAATTGGGTCACTTTTATTCCTATTACAAGGAATGTAAACACCCCTTGTAATAGAAAAAAAAGCATGACAGGACCTCCTAACTATGAGATCTGGGGTCAAACAGACCTCAGATCTCATAATTATACTAAAATGCATTAAAAAAAAAATGTCCCTTTTTTAAGTGCATTGGGTGGAAGTGACGTTTTGACGTCGCTTCCGCCCTGCCCTGCCCTGCAATGATATGGAGACCATCTTCCCCTCACTCGTCTCCATGTCAGCCTAGGGAGAGGATGCGATCGCCTCCGCCACTACCGTCGGCGGAGGGCACTGGAGAGCGGTGGGAGGGGGGCCCTGTCCCGCCACCAATAAAAGTGATCTTGCGATGAATCCGCTGCAGAGACCACTTTTATCTTGAAGCGGACCGCCCGCTCTTGAAGAGGATACCAGGGTTATAGTAGCTAGCTTCTACCATAACAACGGTATTCCTCTTCAAGATGGCGGCCTAAAACGATGGCGAGCAGTCCGATGGTGGTTAAACAATGCTGAATGAGTGACCCCCGTCCCCTCCAATCCCCCTGCGGTCACTATGCAGAAAGGAAGCTGTGTGCCACTGGACACAGGAGATTGCGGCAATCACTGTAGTAGTGGAGACTACTTCAGTGATTGTCAGCTTCCCCAGCGGTCATTTAGGTAAGAGATATGCATATGTACATTGGTCCAAGCTGGAGCAATGTAAAGATGCAATAAGGATCATAGCCAGACCTCAGCTTTAAAATCTAACTTCAAAGGTATCCTGTACTGAAAGAAATATGGAGGCTGCCATTGCTGACCTCTTTCTCTGAAAATACCATCTGATTGGCTATCTTGGGCTTTATTACATTCTGAGACACTTTCCCAGCACAAGCAAAGGCGTTGAACACAAGGACTCCTGATGCGTATACTTCTTGGTTGGTGATGGTGTCTGAGAATGTATTATAGCCATTGGATCAGCAGGACAACCAGGCAACTAACATTTTCGGAATGAGAGGTCACAAGGGCAGCCTGTAAATTCTTTCACTACAGGTTTAGTTTAATCTAGTACAACACACACAAAAAATAAATGCATCCTACACACTGTGTGTAGAACACCTTTTGGTTAGTATAGAAAAACATAAATATTACTGAAAGAATAGTTAACAGGGAAAATCCTCAGCATGGAGCACTGAAAATAGGCACAAATAGCAAGTATATTGCATTGAGTGAAATTTGTGCTGGTGGAGTGACATGGTGCCCTCTAGTGTTCAAATAGCTGAATTATTTCTCTAATAAAAATACAGTAAAACCTTGGTTTGAGAGCGTTTTGCAAGACAGCAACATTTTAAAATAAATTGACTTGATATATGTAGCCAGGATCTGGCTATTATGCCTGCAATTCAGAGACATTTTGTTGTGTTTTTAATGTAGGGTTGGCTGGACTCTGTGTCCTTTTTCTTGTGACAAGACTCAGAGCAAAGCATCATGGGATGTATAGTTCAGAACAATTAAGTTTCCATTCCAGCGGGACTGGCTTGAACTACAACATCCTGAGTGCTGGGAATAGAAGAACAGACTGCTGTGAGAGGAAATAAAAAGGCTTCAGCGGCCTGCATCGCTCTCTTGGGACGCCAATGTGAATCTGCCAGCAGGGAGCTCTGTGTCTGTGAGCTGCTGCTGATTCATGGCCTACACAGCAGGGAGCCATTCAGCTTTACCCCTGCGGACAGCATCGTTTCTCTTCTCGAGCAGATCAGAAGCTATTCCAGGTTATCCAGCGACACCTGTACTTCAGATCTGGGTAGGCCGCAGCGTAGTGTGGTGGACGTCAGACGCCATTTCCCAGAGCCAGGATCCATCGCCTGCATTGCTCCAGCAGCTTCTTTATCCAGGGTGGTGAGCGGGCATAGCCCAATTAGATTATTAAGAACACTGCATACAGACATCTGTTTGCTCTGCCCAGTTTGCTGGTACTTGTGTCACTGGAAGCTAGTTCATATATTTTTCTGTACGCAGAAATCTATGCCTGTTCACATCTTTGCTACTAAATCTGACCGGATACCACACAGCTAAAATCATACAGGAAGAGTTTAAAGTAAAATGAGGATCCACTCCAGATCCACTAAATCTGTTATACCCTATTGCCAAAGATCTCTTTGATCACATCATTACAAAGCTAGCTGAAGACTTCTGGATTTCAAGGAGTAGCGCTTTAACCCTTTTTTTTTTTTTTTTTTAGCCGCTCCATCTGCTCAAGTGACTAAAAGTTGTTTTAGCACGGAGAGTCTTTTTTATTTCTCTGGAAATTTATATAAAGGAGCCAGCCAATTCTACCACACTTGTTTTGCATATTGTTTGTCAGGTTGTAGTACCATTAATGGCCTGTGGGTTGCGGAAACAGAAGGGAGTGAGACTGACATAGGAAATAAAGTGCCAGTTCCCCCCACCCCCTTCTGCTGACCGGTTCACAAAGGTTTCTGTGATTTGGGTAAGGTCCAATTGTATTCAAATCTTACTGAGTACCGTGTTTTTATTGCCCACTGAAGGGTTTGAATCACTAACTTTGCCTTTCACAAATAGTTATAGTGTTTTAAATAAAAATAAATTTTACAATTTGCAGTGTGTGTGTGTTTCAAATTTTTCTGTGTTCTCATTAATGCAGTAAATTTGAACCGTTTCACAGATAGTGTGGGTCCTATTATTTATTACAGTTGGTAAGATGCCTGAACCCAGGGTGTCAGAGGTGATGGAGGACTTGCAGAGTTGGGGGCAACCAGTGGGGTACAGAGTCTATTAGCAGCCCTTACGAGGGTACCGCTCATGTCACAACTGAGTATAAAAGAAGACAGGCGTCTCTAAGTGTAGCAATATGGTTACATTTAATGAAGGTAGAACATTTAGCAACTCACATGGTTGATGAATAAAACAGGCACTCGGTAATCACACTTGAAATGAATAGGAGGCAGTTTTCAGACACTTTTTAGGCTATTTCTAGCGCTAAAATGCCTGAAAACCGCCTAGTGTGAAACTGGTCTTGGGGACCTTACTTCCTATTTTATTATACTCTTTATGATCTAATTTGTACTTGACCTTATGTGATCATGATTTATTTATAATCTGTGTTACATCTGTTAATTTTCCTAATGTTTGTAATTTTTGTGGTTTTGGGTGTGAAGTCCCTTCTGAGATGGTTCATGTGCGGGTCGCGCAGCAGGTGACCCTTTGTTTCCCTCCAGCATATATGTGACTCCCCTGGTGGGGGTGTGGCCATAAAGCATTGCTGGGGACTGCCCTGCACTTGTACCGACGACTTCTTGGGCCTCCCCGCCCTTTGGCCGAGCTTGGCATGCACGATCCTACGTGCAGTGTGGGAAGTCGGGCTCGGTGACCTGGTTGGGGAGGGGGGTCATATAAGCAGGCGACTGCCAGGTTGTAGGTATGGTGGATGCCCACTCCAAGGGGCGATATTTTGTCTATCCTCTGTTCAGGTGAGTCTTCATAATTCTGCAGCACCCCTATTACTTTTTATGCTACTACCTAATGGAATGACCATTTATTACCCTTGTTTATCCATACTGACCCTTTATACTTATACCCATAGATCTCCATTGATGATCTAGTGGCTGTCCCTTTATACCTCGTATATACTTGGTGTTATCTCCAGCCAGCCTTCTCCCTCTTTGGATTGCTGAAGCATTAGCCCTAAAAAGAATTGGCCCCGAACTGACCTGACTACTCTCTCTTGCCTTCCCATGACTTCTGCTTGAAACTGACCACTCTTCTACTTTCCAACCTGTTGCTGGCCCAGATTGTCTGACTTATTTTCTGTCTTGCCCATTGCCAACCTGGATTGTCCTGACCACCTACCTGCTGCCCATTGCCATCATCTGCCTTGACCCAACCATTCTCTAGTCGCTCCCTGTTGTACTGTTTCCACGTCGTAGCCCCCCTGTCCCTATTCATGCCTTGCTGGGCGATCAAGAGCTCCGGCGAAAACTGTCTGGTGCTTAGACTGTGCCATGTGAGTGCACGTTGCCTTCTGGGCAGATGTTGGAGTAACATAAGCCCAGTAAAATTGACTGTGCTTGGCTTCTGGCAATGGCATCCATCATAGATGCTTGTGAGAGCTTACTAAGTTCATTGGTAGCTGCATTTGACCTTTTTAGTTGAACTCCTTCTGACCTGCATAAAGATGGTTTTGCATTCCCATAGACTTGTAATAGAAAGCAAAACCCATCTGACGCAAGCAAAAGGTCATCAACACAAGCCCTTCTTCTGCTCTATCTTCCTGTCTGATGTCCAAAAGTAAAAGTTACTTTCAATGCCTTACACAGATTCTACCCTCAGACATAGCTAACTCAAATGTGGTAGTAAAGAATATGCTAGTAGTTCTCTAAAGGACTTCTGTTTTGCTATAAGACTAGTATTTGACAACAGGGCCATATCACCCACAAGGTCATCTAGGTGGGTGTGCAGGGCCCAGTGGGTGTGCAGGAGCCCACAGGTAAAAGCGATTGAGTGACTTTACAGTCAACTAAATTACTCCTAAACATATTAAAGATGGCTGATAGGCAGAAGCTGTAAAATAACCCACTTATGTCTACTTGCAGTCCGCATGGTGCCCTGCTTTCTTTGGGCCCTGTTCCTCAATAAGCTCCTCTATTCAGGATGAAGATGGTGGCAGATCTGTGACCAGCAGTTCCAGTCTCCCCTGCTTCGGTTGAACGTGAGTACTTCACTTTGTCCCAGCATTGCTTTTATGACTTCTGATGCATGTTTTGACAGTATAACACATGCAAGTGCTTTTCACAATAAATTCTTAGCCTCTTCTTTTTACAACTGAAGATTAAAAAGACTTAAAGTCCTTTTTTATATAATAAATAAATGATATATATTAGAATGTAGACTTGCAGACATTTTATGAGAAATTAAAAAAAAAATCTAAATATTTTATGGTGTTGCTCATGGCTATGCAAAATGTTCCATCTTTTTAAGATAAAGTCAAACGTGTTCACACCTTGTGTGTGGTGTTTTTTTTAACAGGTAAAGGTTTATTGAGAAAAATTAACAAAATGCTGCACAAAGTAGTTACAGGTTCACAAAAGAATGTTGTACGTAATCACAACACATAAAAGACAAATTAAACAATAAGCAAAAGTCATATCAAATTTTCCCAGCAGGGTTATAATCGGGGTCAACAGAAGATGTCCAGTCACCTCCTGTCAAACTATGTGATTGAAGCATTATCCATACGCCCTCCGGGGAAAGAAAGAGGGGGGGGTGTCAGGTCGGATGGAGGGAAAGTGGATAAGTGGATGGGGGGAACATCAGCGGGGAGAGAGCAGGCTGATGCAAACTGACTAGAGTCAATTGTCCACTGGCTCATCCGATCCATGAGCATCAATCCAGGTTGATCACATTTTGTCAAACTTTTTAGGGAAATTAGCTTATACAGGGGCAGTACTGCATTCAACGCTGAGATCAATTTGCTAGAGTAGGCGATGCAGGCAGCTTCCGCCGAAGGAGAATCTCCCTACGTGCATAAAAAAGTGCATGGAATAAAAACAGTTTCATATGCCTGGAGGCCACAATATTATCCATGATCCCCAGTAGGGCCATACGTAGGTCAGACTGTAGAGACCAGTCATAGAGTGCATTGAGAGCCTCAAGCACAGGCTCCCAATAGGTCCGAATAACCAGACGTTGCCAAACCATGTGGAAAAAGGTTCCAGTAGGGGACAAGCGTTGTGCACAGACTGAACTCACCTGCAGGTAAATGGCTGATAATCTTTGTGGGGTGTAGTAAGCCCTATGAAGGAACTTCAACTGAATGAATCTGTCTCTGGCTGAAATCATATTTGTAATGTAAGATCCCGTACAGTCCTCCCAATCATCGGTAGTGAGGCCTGGCATGTAATTTTCCCATTTATCAAAAGATTTATCAATTCCTCAGCAAAGGTGTTCACCTCAGGAATAATCTCCAAAAGTTTTAGGTTAACCAATGGAACAAGACAAGGTTTTCCACTATCCCTTTTAATATTCTCCTTCGCTATCGAACCTCTAGCACAGTGGTTCTCAACTCCTGTCCCCAGAACCCACTAACAGGCCAGATTTTAAGATAGCCTTGGGGAGATGCAGACTAGAATACTGCAATCACTGAGCAGCAAATGATATCACCTGTGATGTATTTCAGTTATCTTGCAAACCTGGCCTGTTAGTGGGTTCTGAGGACAGGAGTTGAGAACCACTGCTCTAGCGGAAAGTATACGCAACAACCCTGATATTAATGATATTAAAATAGGCCAATATGAACATAAGATAGGACTCTTTGCGGATAATATTTTATCATTGACAAATCCGGATACCTCCTTAACTGCTGTTTAAAAAATATTAGAATGTTATGGGGGGCGTGACCGGATGGAGGTGTGGAGCGTGAACGAGTGAGGTAGGAGAGTGTGTGTCTCCTCTCACCGGATGCCTACCGCTGAGTGCTCTATGCTGTGCTTGTACCGACCCCGGCTGGGGGAATTAGTCAGCGGTAAGGCGATCTATGTAGCCCGCTCCTCTTGGTCTCTTTCTGGCTGACTGTATATAGTGGAGGAGACCCGCAATACTAAAACCGAAAGTGAAAGTGGAAATGCCAAGATGACGGTAGCGGAGGCAGGGGAGAGCAGTATTAAGCCGTGAAGAAGCCAGTATCACCCGTGAAATTTGCTGACGGAACTATGAACAGGTGAATCCCTATGTTATAGTGAACCCTGTATCTGGAGCAAGTTTGGAGTAAGCTGTAAGCCCTGTATCCTATACCCTGGTCTAGAGGAGTTCCCCATGTGAATAGAACATGTGAATAAAGGTCAGATCCTGGAGCCCTGATCCCTCTAAATGCCGAAAGGTCGCGTGAGTAAAAGGGGAGAAGTAAAATGTAACAAACTGACCCAGAGACTGAACAGGGGAAGATACAGCTATAACAGACAAAGTTTAGATCCATATAGGCTTGGCTGGATTAGTTACAATAGTCTGCTTAAATTGGATATGCAGGTGCAGTATGGCAAGGTCTGAGGCTGGCTATATATGCCTATATATTTGTCATTGAAGTATTTGAATTACCTTTGAACTATATTTAAATAATCTTATGTGTTCCTCTTTATGGACTGAAACAAAAGAGGGTAATATTTTGCAGACCCTTAGTACTGGGACCCCTTTTGTTTTTTTCTCTTTTCTATGCTTGAAATCGCAGACCATCAACTCCAGGTGGCCCTTTTTCCAGTGCTTTGTTTTGCTTTATTTTTCTGTTCTGAGGTTGGCCCGCTGGCAGAAGCTGCAGCCCCGGTATCCTCTAGGCTGGAGCGGAGTGACCCCGATGAACTATGAAAGGATACGTGAATAAGAGGAGCCATATATGACCTGCATATGGTATATTGCATGAGTTGCACAGCATATGGTTTATGGTCTCCGTCTCAGTTCTAAGTATAAAAGGGACGTATAACAAAGAACTGCTTGCTGTTGGTCAATTATAAAGTTTTTTTTTTTCTATTTTTATATATCTCCTCTACATTTAAATCTCACCTAAATCTCACACAAAAACTGGCTTGCTGCTACCTATTAACTGACCTTACTTATACTGTCTAGAAAACAGTGTGCAAGGTATCATGTCAACAAGGAGAAAAGGTGATGAGAATGCCAGTCAAGAGAATGTGGGACCACAATCAGTACGGTCGGCCACAGCAGCAGCTGCCAAATTGGAGAAATTTGCTCATACCCCAGATCACACTCCAATTAAAGGGGGACCACAGGCCCAGGGTAAAGGGACAGTAGACAGAAGAAGCCAAGGACAAATGGTAGCAGCCACAGTCAAAAACACTAATCACAAAAATACGGTCATGGTCGACAAAGGGACTGAGATAAATCTAGCACCAAATATTCCAACAGGGGGAACCCCTACACTAAATGATGTGTTTTTAGTGGTTAATACATGTAAACAGTCACTGGGGGAGGTATGTGACCAAATGAAGAGCATCAAAGAGGAACTGACCTCAATGCGACTAGAGCTCCAAAAAACAAATGAGAGGATAACTGATGCAGAAGGAAGGATTTCTCAAATAGCGGATGAGTTATACCCGGTAAAACAAGAGGTTAGAATATTGAAAGAACAAGTGACCAAGTTTGATGAAAAAAATTGATGAAATGGAGAACAGACTTCGCAGGGATAATGTAAGACTGGTGGGATTGCCGGAAAAGTGGGAAGGGACTAATCCTACAGAGTTTTTGGAAATCTGGTTTATAAAGTTATTCGGAAGAGAATGCTTTTCGCAACAGTTTTCGATAGAGTGCACAGAGTTCCCTTCAAGCCCCCCCTCCCCCCCCCCCCAGGAGGACACCCACGATCAATGTTAATGAAATTTCTTAATTACCGAGACAAAGTAACTTTATTGAGAAAGGGTAGAGAGATGGAGAATATCTATCTTGTATGGTGAAACCAAGATTTCAATGTACCCCAATTTCTCCCCCTATCTGCAGAAGCGTAGGGCGGGCTTCATAGAAGCCAAACGTAGATTGCAAACATTTAATGTTACGTATGCATTACTGTATCCAGCACAGCAACGGGTGGTAGCACTAGGAGGGACTCAATTTTTTGATGCCCCCGAAGGACTGATGGCATGGTTGGAAGACAAAAAGGATCAGCTATCAACAAAATTAAGTGACATTTAGCTCAGTGAAGAGACACATTGAGGCTTGTTTTTTTGTTTTTTTGGGGGGTTTCCTTTCTGAAAGAATGAAAGTACACTGACGGGAGGGCGAGGGGAGACACACACCACATGAGGAGCAAAGAATGGGTGGGGAATGTAGTCAAACAGAATGGGGTTTAAAGGGATTATGGGGGGGAGGCGGGATGGAAGATACTAGTGTTGGTATAAAAGGGGAAAGTGGGGGGATGTGTGGACCGTTCACAAAAAAAGCCCTTAGGGATTACCTAGAAAGATGTAGGGAGGGTGGGGGAGGAGGGAAGGAGAATAGAGGGATGGAAAGGGGTAGTAAAATATCAAAGCGAGTCATTACAAGGGATACAAAAGGGTTTGAATGTAATAAGGGTTAAAATTTATATATATATTGTGGTAGTGTGGTACCCCACCAGTGGAAGAATACAGGATTCTCAGCCAGGCAGGTTGAGGGCTCCAGGGTATTTGCTTGATTTGGAGGAAACTGGCTTTTCAGTTTCCTCATGATTTACTAAAGTCCACTTTGGGACCTGGAGCCTGGGGATTTCTTGGAGATCCGGGTGGGATGAAATCCCCAGTCCTGGATCAGGGTTTTTGAGACTCACCGGCACACTGATTGTTCAGGTGTGTGTGGGCCTGATAGTAGAGTCAGGACCAGCATTCTGGGCTCCACCCTCCCAACGAGTGCAGGTGTGCACAGTGGAAGCCAGAAACCCAAGTCTGAGGATCAGAGCAGTGAGGGGCTGCTATCTAAACGGATGGTCTTTGCAAGGGAACAGTCTGTAGGAGTCAGACGAGAGCCTGAAGTAGGACTGAGTAGCACTGCAGTATGTATAAGCCAGGAGGCTGAATGTCATTTTGTTGATGAAAAGGAGTGCTGAAACCCCTGCGAGGGAAACCTTTGATTTTGTTGTGAACTTCTTTTAATAAAAATGGGCAAACGAAGCCCTTAAAAAGAAGAACCAGCGAGTGGCGGTGTCCTTCAAGCTCTACCTTTTTGATGCTAGTCCTTCACAAAAAATATATATATATATATATATATATATATATATATAATTAGCAAATTTTTTATGAAGGGCAAAAATTTACACATACACAAATAGTACATTTTACAGGGAAAAGGTATAGTGATCTCACTAAATAATGATAAAACAATTAAGGAAATTAGAAACAAAAGGAGGAATAAAACAAACACATTCCTCAAAGATAAAGGAGAAGGAAGGGAAAAGAAAAGGAAAGTAGGCACAGTGTGGTATAGGGGGAAAACAAAAGTTTTTAATCCATAGTATATTGTTATGGGAACTTTGTGACTTATTTTGTGATCTACTTCAGGAAGACCATGATTCGTTTAGCTTACGCCTTTTTAAATGCTTTGATTTTCATATGCAGTCTAGAGTAATGAAAATGGGGTCCTGGAATGTCCGTGGGCTGGGTACCCCTGCTAAGAGAGCTGCCGTATTTGACATGTTGGAAATGTATGAGGTGGAATTGATCTGTCTTCAAGAGACACGCCTGAATAAAATTACCAAGCAACAAGTTCAAAGTAAGAAGTTCCAATATCAATACCACTCGGTGCACACCTCCTATTCTAGAGGTGTGTCTGTACTGGTTAAGAGGGGTGGTGTTCACTTGTAAGCAGATCAGTATTGACGAGGAGGGGCATTATATTTTTCTTCACTGTGTAATAGAGAGTAGAGAATATGTCCTTGCAAATATTTATATACCTCCTCCTTTTAAAATGGAGGTCATATATAAATTAATGGAATTCATGATGGATAAAACCGGGATACCAGTTATAGCAGTGGGGGATTTTAATGAGGTTATAAATAAAAAATGGGATATGTTTCCAGGGGAAAGGGAACCGAATGTCTCAGAGAGTCGGTTGTATCAGATCCTACAAGAAGCCGGGCTGCTTGATATATGGAGAGTGAGGAATCCGGATGTGTTACAATATTCTTGTTTTTCCAGTTCCTATTCAACACTCTCTAGGATAGACTTAGATAATAAAAGATATAGTATACCAGCCGAGAGGGGTGTCCGATCACTCACTAGTGGCAGTTTTGGTAAACCTAGAAGGGAAAGGATCTATCAAAGTATGGAAGATGAACACTCTGTGGTTCAAAGTAATTGGGAACCCAGAGGAGATACTATTCAAATTAAAAGAGTTTATAGAATTTAATGAAGGAACTGTGACACGGGGAGTGATGTGGGATACATTGAAGGCATTCCTAAGGGGTATATGTATTCAACAAGTGGCTAAAATTAAAAAGGCATCTAGAGAGTGGGAGAATAAGATTAGGTGGGAACTGGGCAATGTAGAAAAGGAATAGATTGAAAATCCAACACCAGAGCGACAAAGAAGATGGCTGAATAAGCAACAAGAATATAAAATGGTAATGACCAAAAAATCAGAGAATAAGAGATTATTCCAGAAACAAGTTGCATTTGGGGAGGGGGAAAATGTCGGAAGAATGCTGGCACATCTGGTGAGAACTAATTCCTCTCTCTCCGCAGTACCCACGATTAGGACAGCGAATAGAGAAATCTCCACTCGGGTTTCAGTGATTACAGATATATAGTTTATCAAAATATTCTTTAAATGTAAGTCGCAGGGTGCAGCGGGAGAGGAGGAATTGGAAACCTTTGGGAAAATAAAAATACAGATTCTCACTGAAGCAGAGAAGGAGGGAATTGAGGCCCCGATAACCCGAAGAAATACAGCTAGCAGTCGCAGAGATGGCTAATCAGAAATCGCCCGGACCTGATGGTCTCTAACGGCACCCCAAATATAAAGGGGGTTAACGCCATTTAAGATGTTCCCTCTCCTGGACACACATTCGCTGTCGAACCTTCCACAGCCAGCCGACCACTTCCCCTAGGAATTAGTCCTTCTGGAAGAACGAGACGTACTCTGTAGCTTCCAGGATCGAGTCTCTTTATTGAAGAAGATATTGTAACTTTTATACACATCTACTACTGCATTAGTTTAACATGAACAATGGCCCAGCTCCACCCACACATAACAGGGCCCAATACCCATTATTTTGACGTCTGTTAGGCTTCAAAAGACTTTACACAATAGAACGTAACAACCTTCAATACACATCTTATAATGAAAGGGTTGGTAGACGGTCTGTCTGCCGAGTACAATGCACACAGGCATAGTTAACTATCCCTTTCACACCAAAAGGGTCTCCAGACCCTCCTAGACTCATTTACAACACAAGCAGGCAGGTGATTAACCTGTCTGCTGCTAGTTCCACAACCTATAATTATAGGCTTAGTTCCCACAAGCCACAATAGAATGCAAATCACCTTAACTCCTCACAGCAATGATTACACAACCCCCCCCCCTCACAGTACACATCCAATCTAGATACAATGTATGTGCAGCATTGAATATGGCTATCATAGACCATATTGGGGTTTTCATTCACCCTGTGCCCCTAATAGAGACACAGGGTGGTTGACACATAAGAGGCATTGGGGGAGCTGAAGCAAGGGTATCTCATACTTTCTAAGCGATTCTGAGTTCCCCGGGCCTTCCCGTTAGTCTCCCTATAGAAACTTATAAATATTACGGGAAAGTGTTACTACCAGAACTTCCTAAAGTGTTGAATTGGGCAAGGGAGGAGGGGAAATTGCCTAAGTCAATGACAGAAGCAACAATTATAGTCCTGCATAAAGAAGGGAAAGACCCGTTGGAGACCACATCCTTTAGGCCTATTTCCCTCCCCTGTTCAGATGATAAAATACTGGCCAAAATAATGGCAGTCAGGTTAAATAAAATTATCTCAAGACTAATACATCAAGATCAAACCGGGTTTATCACCAGCAGATCAACTAGCATGAATATTAGGAGGGTATTCCTTAAAGTGGAGCTCCACCCTAAATAGCAACTTTTGCTATTTGGAACCCTCCCCCCCTCCGGTGTCACAATTGACACCTTTCAGGGGGGAGGGGGGTGAAGATACCTGTCTAAGACAGGTATTTTCACCCACATCCGGGAGTCCTGTCTCCGGGAATCTGCGGGAGTTACGTCACTTCCCGCAGACTTCCCTTGGTGTTCTGGGAGACACTCGGCTCCCAGAACACAGGAGCACCAATCAGAACGGCGCAGCGCGACTCGCGCATGCGCCGTAGGGAACCGGGCATGAAGCCGCAGGGCTTCACTTCCTGGTTCCCTCAGCGAGGATGGCGGAGGGAGCAGCAGAGCGACGAGCGGTCGCTCGTCCTCTGCTGCGGACGTCGCTGGACTCCAGGACAGGTAAGTGTCCAAATATTAAAAGCCAGCAGCTGCTGCAGCTGTAGCTGCTGTCTTGAATTTTTTTTTTTCCGGTGGAGCAACCCCTTTAATCTACAAACACCAACACAGAATATGGGTACAAGAGCAGTTATGTCCTTAGATGTGGTTAAGGCCTTTGATAGATTGGAGTGGGGGTATATCTGGCATGTTTTAGGAGCATTTGGTTTCGGCCCATCATTTATTAGATGAATAAAAATTTTGTACAGTGATCCCAGTGCAAAAATCAGAGTCAATAATTAATATTCAGGTAAGATTCAATTGGAGAGGGGCACAAGGCAGGGTTGCCCATTGTCACCCCTGCTTTTTGTACTAGCAATGGAGCCATTGCAATAAGAGTGAATACAAAAATGGAGGGATTTATGAGACCGATCGGGGAGGAGATAATCGCACGCTACGCGGACAATGTTCTCCCCTTCCTTTGGGGATACAGATCACTCACTCAAGCAGGCAATGAGTATCTTTAGAGAATTTAGAAGACTCTCAGGACTGATTATAAATTGGGAGAAATCAGCTTTGATGCCACTGGACCCTATTGTAAATCAAACTTCAGTAGAAACGCCCCAATTGGAAATAGTTGATACAATGAAATACCTGGGAATATATATAACATGTGACCCTAACAAATATATAAATAATAACATAGTTCCCCTCATGGCTAAATTTAAAAATAAAATCCAAATATGGCGGCGTCTCCCATTGTCAGTTGCAGGGAGATGCAATTTGATCAAAATGCTGTGGATGCCACAGTTATTGTATGTATTGCATAATACACCAATATGGATACATAAGAAATGGTTTAGGAAAAATGACACACTATTTAGAGAACTAATATGGAAAAGAGGTCAATCCAGGATAAGGCTACAGACCCTACAGTTCTCAACAAGGGAGGGAGGTATGGCAGTGCCACATCCACGGTGCTACTTCCTGGCAGCACAATTGCAGCATATAGGAGTGAGATCAGAGTTAGGAGGAGATATAAATGGGGGACTGATGACACTAGGGGCACCCCATAAGATGGTGATGGAGGCTTTGGAGACTAACTCATTTGTAAACAAATCCCCCACGGTTAAGATGGTAATAAAGGTATGGAAAGCTGTAAAAGCAATAGGGGGACAAGGAGAGACAGAATACGCACCCCTTTGGGACAATAGGAATCTTCAGGAGTTGGAGTCGGTGGGGAAAATCAAGGAATGGGAAGTAAAGGGGATAGTTAGGCTGGCCCAGTTGTATGAGGGAAGAACCCTAAAAACTTTCACTGCATTGAGAGAGGAATATGATATCCCTAAACATACATTTTATAGATATCTTCAAATTGGACACGCATTAAATGTTCAGTTTGACAGATTGGGACCAGCCTGGTGTAAAACTCCTATTCTACAGAGACTGGTTAATCTGAGTGGAAGCGAGGGCCTTATCTCTGAAATCTTTCCGCATATATGTAAAGAAAGTATTGAGGCTCCAGAACATCTTAAAAGTAAAGGGAAATGGGAGGAAGATCTAGGACCCATATCCGAGGGGCAATGGAAAAAGGTATTAGAGTGGACACCTGGTAACTTTCGCCAGCTCAGAAGTTTTAATTTTTAATGCTGCTACACAGGACATACTACACACCAAAAAGACTGTTTAAGTTTGGGTGGAGAACAGATGCAAGGTTTCCCAGATGCCAGGGTACAGGGGATCTGATACATATGATATGGAGGTGCCCGAAATTATATAGGTATTGGTCAGAGGTTCTTGATATCATAAACAGGTCATACAAGACAGCATTAGAAATAGACCCTAGAATGTGTATCCTGGGACTAGGGGAAGGAACAAGCAGAGCAGCCAATATAACAAAAGCAGTGCTCGGATGTCTTTTTCATGCAAGAAAATTAATTGCGCAAAGATGGCTGGCAGAGAACCCCCCTTCAGCGAGAGACTGGGTTAATATTGTTACTCAAACAATATGGAAGGAGAAAGTAGTGTATATCAAGAGAAGGAATATAAGAGAGTTTGAAAAAGTGTGGAATCCGTGGCTGGAAAAAATGGGGAATCCCCTGTAAAATAGAAAAAGGAAGTAAGAAGAATGGTATAATCTTCTTGTTAAAAAAAAAAGAAGAATGGTATAAGGAAAGTAAATGAAAATAAAAATATGTAAAAATGAACGAAAAGAAAAACCCAATATGAGAAATGGTAAAGTGGGAGGGGGGAAAGGAGGGAGGGATGAGGGTTAATAGAGTAAAAATTATACTGATATTTTGCCATTTTTAATTATGAAAAATAAATATGTATAAGTATGTACAATGTTAATTTGAATATGAAAGAAAATCAATAAAGAGAATATTAAAAAAAAAGAATGTTATGGTAATGTATCATATTACAAAGTCAATGACCAGAAATGTTATGTTTTACCTATGAATCTTCCTACAGATAAGTCTAATCTGCATACAAAATATGGATATAACTGGGATGAGACCTCCATTTCTTCTTTGGGCATAAAGCCCGTAAATACCCCATCTCCAAACTATATGAAGTTAACTTTCCTCTTGGAGCAAATCAACAAAGATTTACAACATATCCAAAAAAAAAACTTTCATGGGCTGGTAAGATAGCGGCTTTCAAAATGCAAATGTTGCCTAAAATCCTCTATTTTCGTACTCTCCCTATTCTGATACCTACCAAATTTTTTACGCAGACGAATACCAGGCTGAAAAAATGCATATGGTATGGTAAAAAACACGGTGTCGTTCTTGATATTAACTACTACGAAAACCTCAGGTGGAATGGGTCTCCCAGATATAAAAAACGACTACTATGCTTCACTACTAGACCAAATCAAATATTGGTTTTCCTCCACAGAAGACAAACTATGGATTAACATAAAAAGAGGGGCCTCATTGGGTCATGATATGGCTGCCCTTTCCATGGCTTACTGCATCCTACAAAAAAACAGTTATACCGGACCACCATAGCATTAAAGCGACACTGATGGCATGGAAACGAAAGACAATGTTGCACACACCAAAGTTGCAATGCCAACAGGAGTTTTCGACTACTGCAAGATTCGAATGTCCGTAGGAGAATCTGTTAATAAAGGTTACCATGTATAGAAATGTCTACCTACCCACGTTAAGAACATAGCGATTAGTAAAATTATCAAATTAACCGACTGAATGATATTCATCCTAACAAGCATGTTGACATCCCCACGAATATATGACGGTACTTTTACACTCCAAAAATACCAAATTAAGAAAGGAATTATTTTAATCTATAACCTTTTAGCATCCCCTCCAACAGAATATAAAAATCCCAAGATGACCAAGTGGGAAAAAGACCTCTCTTAAATTCACAAAGGAAGAATGCTTTATTGACTACTACTTTATTGATCCCCTATATGTTGGAGATGTAATGAACAAATAGGCAACCTTTATCCTGCCCAATGGTCATGTAAAAATCTACTCAGTTTTTGGAAATCTATTTCCTCATTTATAGCTGCCCAAACTGGTAACTTAAAAGTACTATCTCCTGGAGTGGCACTATTGGGGATAAATATTGAGATATATCCACCAAGTTATAGAACAATTGTGGCACACATACTTTTATACCAGCAAGACTTACTATATTTAGCTGATGGAAATCTAACGAAACGCCTAACTTAACGAATTTCATCACCAATCTCAATATCCAAGCACAATATGAATTGTTATTCGCATATAAAAACTACTCTACAACTAAATAAAAAAAACTGTCAAGAATGGCTACATAACCCGAGTGCCTCCTAATTACCATAAAAACTATAAATATCTCATTAATTGATAAAAGTATTCTAATAACATGATCCGATATAGCATATAACCCAGGTTTACCTCTTCTTTCTCCCTTACTGGTTATAAGATCTTGAGAGTTGATCTCCGCTTACAGTTGGGTCCCATTAGGGGTGGGTAGAAATTGACTAACAAGAATAAAGACACTACCTTTGTACGTTTTTGACCTCTTGTTTCTTGCTCTTTATTGTATGTTTAAATCTCAGACCTCTCAATGTTACAATGTGTTAATGAAATACACCAATTGTTGGAATGTATCAACCTTAAAAAAAGACTTATTCATTGTTTGGGCATATGCAACTGAGAGCCTAAGGTGCAGGGAAGATAAGGGTTTATCTAATATTCTAGAGATGAGCAATCTTTCAATCCGATCCAGTTACAGTGTGATTGGTTCTTGGAGCTGAGCCCGGAAAGCATGACATAATTGAAAGTAACGAAAGGACATAGATTGAGGCAGATTGAATTTATCTCGCAACTCAGCAAAAGTAGAGATCCTCCCTTCTGTAATCACATGCTTTAGTGCCACAACTCCCTTTGCTGCCCACAGCTGAGGTGAGACGGTGACCTGTGAGTGGTCCCTAGGACCACGATAGACCAAGTTACTCAAAGCAGTGTATGATCTAAGGACAGCCTCCAACATGACTGCTGAGTTCTGGACCGGCTGGCTGAACCACCAGCGTACTGTCACTAGCACCGCTGTAGGTTAGGCAAGGCCAGGCCTCCCTAAGGGGCAATTGAAGGGTGGTCCTAGCCAATCTAGGGATCTTGCCCGCCCAGATAAAGGGAGACCATGACCGGTGTGTTCCTGAAGAAAGACATTTCGGTACATCGTTCACACCTTGTTTTATGTAAAGCGTTACTAAATCTGTCTGTACATGCAGAATAGCATGCTTGTTATACGCACTGTGGAACTTAAGGGGTTAATCCTCTGCATTATGTAAAAAGGCTCTTTGATCCTGTATGCACAGATCCTCCTTCTCCTGCACTGTCATCCTGGACAAGTTTGGCTAAAATACAGTGAGTGTAGCTGCACATGCTCAGTTTGGTCTCTGTTGCTGAAGAGAACATTGACTGTTTGATCAGAGCTAGTCAGGTCACATGGTATTGACATCACACATTTGGGCGTGCATACAGATCCTAAATGACAGCCCAGTCCCTCCCTCCTCCTCCATGCCCAGTAACTAAAGAACACAGTGGGTGGGATGTTGCATCTTGATTCATGATGTAGTGGATTTCAAGAGGCAGCGATTCCCATAAATAAGAACACCACTGTACATGTTTTTGCAGTGTTCCTTTTTGACCTCTCAATAGCATCAGTTACAGCCTGCAGACATACATATTGAGGTAATGGATATTTCTAAATTTTAAAAATAAATTTCCCAATTTCTAAATTCATAAATACAGATTGTGCCAAAAATTTTAATGTTTTCTTTTTTCATATTTGTGATACTTCTTTCTCTTTCTGTGCCTTTCCTCTTTTTTCCCCCCTCTCTCTCTCCCCTTTTCATCCTCATCCCACCTGGCACCCTGCTTCCATTTTGCCAACACACTACCCCCTGTCGTTCTCCTCCTCCTCCCAACCCACTGCAACCTTCTTAACACATTACCCACTGTTATCCTCATCTTCATCACACCTGGCACCCCACTGCCGCCTTGATAACACCCGCCCCTGTCGTCCTCTTCAATACACCTGGCACCCCACTGCCACCTTATGCAGGGCTGTCGGAACAGGACAGGCAAACCAAGCAACTGCTTGGGGCCTCGAGCTGGCCTGGGGCCCCAGCAGTTTAGCGGTAGTGTGAATTTTCCCACACAGCAGGAAGAGGAGCAAGAAGAGGCATCACGGGAGGAGAAGGTAAGACATAACATCGGGCGTCAATGTCCCGCGACCGGCGTCAATGTCCCGCGGCCCCTCCCCCCCAATAACAGTAGCACCATCCCCCCCCCTCAACAACTTTCCTGACAGGTTAAAAAACTTGTTTCAAAATTCTGCCTGGGGCCCCAAAATTCCTTCAAACGGCCCTGACCTTATGAACACCCTACCTTCTGTCATCCTCATCACATCTGGCAGCCCACTGCCGCCTTGCTAACACCCTACCACCTATCATCCTCACCCCCCTCTATAACTCACTGCCAACTTCCAAACACCTGCATGAGCAAAGCAGCTTATTCCAATATTGAGAGGACAAGGGTCTCTTTCCCACAAATGTGTTGTACCGAGTAATGTGGTGTGTGTACGAGGGCATATTGAAATCTGGAACACTGTTAACAATAAAGATGTCACCCCAGGTGAATGATTAAGTGTTACTAAACCCACAACCGTAAAATCAGTCTATATATGCTATAAAAAATGCTTGCTATACCTCTTAGTGTGGAACCTAAGGGGTTAATCCTCTACATTGTTTAAAAAGACGGTTCAATCCTGTCTACTCTGATCATCTCCTCCTTCCACAGACTTGGCATCAAGTTGCACAGTTTGGGGCGTATTGCTAGAGTTTGTTTTTTTTCTTGGGAAGGTGCATGTGATCCGCACAGGGCCAATCCGCACTGTCCAGACAGAGGGTCAAGGGTCTTGAAGCCTGATAGAACAATTGTAGGAGAAATAAAAACTCCTCCTACAAGCTATCAGCACACACTGATCACAAGACTGCTCTAACTGCTATATACAGCTGATGGAAAAAAGGTATTTACCAGTTTATATTTACTAAAACTATTGCATTTCCATGTTCTTTGTACTGTGGGAGACCAGATATCGTGCACACAGGTTCTGGGTTTAGTAACACTTTAATAACTGCATTAACTTGATCCTAATAAACATACATCCACACGCACACTGTGTAGTATTGGGGATTAATGACTTTCCTGTTGCTCATGTGTAAAGAGATGATGATGATCTCAGGTTCGGCAGTGGGTATGAAGAGTAGAATGAATATGTAGTTCACCCACTGCTCAAGGTGTCGCACCCAGCCAAAGTATGAAAATTGATGGGTGCAGTGACACGACTGTCCTACCAGTCTGCCAGAGTCTTGGGTAGGATGATATAGATATATACTGTACACAAAGTCAGGGAGTGCCGAAATGCGTCGAACGTGATCACGTTAGCCGGAAGTGAGGCGTGTGCGTCACGGACCGCAGGTGAATCAGGAAGTGAAACTAACTACTTCTGTACACAGACGTAATCTCCTTCAACCGCGGTAACCGAGCGTTCACGCTCAGCTTGTCATCTTTTGGCTTGAGATATTTGATCTTTGGTAGGCTTAACTTGTAAGGGGGTTTGGGGTTTCTAATAAACTTGGCGAAAGGCAATATTACACTATGTGGATTATTTCATTCTTCCCTACATTTGGTTGCTGCACCCATACAAAGTGAGACTCTTAGTCAAGTGGAAAAGTACAGTGGTGGAAGATCAGTGAGCTTAAGGTGTATCCTATTCAGAGTTTTGGTGAGTGCATCCCTTAGAGGGGATTAAACACCCCCCCCCCCCCCCCACGTGGTGAAGTTTTGGTGGACGGTGCACGGATTAGGACTGATTACTACTGCACTTTTTTGCACTTTATTCCCTGTATGGACTACAATATAAGGAAGTTACGTCAATATTCAGATCTTTACGAAAGTGCTGCTACAGTATTACTGAGGACTCTTAATTTTGAGTGTTTTTAATATTGTTTTATTCATATACTGTACACTGTTAAATTTTTTTTAAGAAACTCTTTTTAATCAGAGTATAGCATCCAGTCAATTGAACTCCTGGGATATTGATCTGGTCAGTTAAGTAGCAGAGAGGGGGTTTATCAGTTTCAGCTGCTCTGATGTCCATCTAGTGCACCTGTTAATTTCATTAACAACAATGAGACGACCTCCAAAACAGGAATAGTTTTACAGGTGGAGGCCACTGACATAAATTTTTTCCTCTACTCCTTTTTTTTTTTTTTTTTTCACTCGTTTTGCATTTGGCTAGGGTCAATGTCACTACTGGTAGCACGAGGCGATACTTGGACCCTATAATGGTTGCACAGGCAGTCCAACATCTCCAGGATGGCCAATCAATACGTGTCATTGCCAGAAGGTTTGCTGTGTCTCCCAGCACAGTCTCAAGAGCATGGAGAAGATTCCAGGAGACAGGCAGTTACTTTTATGCCGCGTACGCACGATCGGTTTTTCTGATGAAAAAAGACCAATGGACTTTTTTCATCGAACAAACGGATCGTGTGTGGGCCCCATCGGTCTTTTTTCCATCGGTATAAAAAAATAGAACATGTTTTAAATTATACCGATGGAAAAAAAAACTATGGCAAATTCCGATCGTCTGTGGGGAACTCCATCGGAGAAAAAACCCACGCATGCTCAGAATCAAGTCAACGCATGCTCAGAAGCATTGAACTTCATTTTTCTCGGGTCTTCGGAGTGTTTTACGTCACAGCGTTTGGGACGGTCAGATTTTTGACTGATGGTGTCATGGATCTGCCACCTAAGGGTTAATAGTGCAGACTGATTTCAGTGATTGGCAACAGGCTGCATTATTTAAACACCTCAGCAGCACTGTGTCTTCGCTGCCTGATCTGCAGTTCATACCTGTTCCAGTGTCTTCCTGTGATCTGATCTGTTTTCTGTGTTTGACCCGGCTTGTTTGACTACGATTGATCTCTGTTATCCTGATCCCGGCCTGCCTTGTAACCACGCTCAGCTCTACACTGCTTGATTTCCTGATGCCGAACTTTGCCTGTATCCTGACCATTCTCTGCCTGTCGTCTATACCTACATCTGATCGTCTGTTACCAAACCCGGCTTGTCTGACTACATATTCAGTGTCTCCCCAGCCAGTGCACCTACCAGCCTGCTTCCTGTTCCCTGCTGCACCAGCTGAACTGACCAGACCAAAGACGAACCAGGCACCCATACACCTCCAGGCTCTTGCGGCCACTGTTGCAACATCGGTGGCCCTTGAGCCGGGGTTGTATGAGAAGCCTTCCCACTGCACGTCAGGCTCATCCGGCAGGTACGTAACAGTATCAGGCAGCCATGTCTGAGCCTGCAAGTGGGAAGTCGGCCATGGATGACATCTGCCAGCACCTTGCAGCCCTTACCCAAGCAGTCAAATCTCTACAGGAGGGTTATACGCAACTGGAACAACGTGTACAGACTCTAGCTACACCAGCAAGCACTGCTGCACCTTCTGCCTCAAGGACTGCCACTGCAGCAACCTCAGTGGTGATGCTGCCCCCCTGAACCCAGAGTTCCAGCGCCAGAGAGATTTTCAGGTGACCGGGGAAAATTTTGATCCTTTCCGCAACGCATGTGAACTGTACTTCGCCCTGCAACCTCGAACTTTCTCCCTTGAAACCACCAAAGTAGGATTCATCATATCACTGCTTCAGGGTGAGCCCCAGTCCTGGGCTCATCGGATGTTGGAAAAGAACGATGTATTGTTACAGTCCATGTCCGCCTTCTTCGGCGCGATGGCTGAATTATACGACGACCCGCGACGACCCGCAACGAACCACCACAGCAGAGGCTGCCCTTCATGCACTCCAGCAAGGCCGCAGAACGGCCGAAGATTATGTTACAGACTTTAGACGCTGGAGTGCAGACACACAGTGGAATGACGCAGCCCTGCGACACCAGTTCTGCTTGGGGTTATCAGAAGGTCTGAAAGACGAATTGCCACGTGTCGGAGTCCCAAATACCCTGGAGGCCCTTATCACACTGGCCATTCAAATTGACCGTCGTCTCCGTGAGCGACGATCCGAAAGATCAGCCCAGCAGCCACGTCCAGTCTGGATGATGCCTCGGATCCCAGCTCCCACTCACTCCGCACCTGTTAGCTTCACTCCAGTTCAGCCCGCTCCTGTTACTTCTGCCACCGAAGCACCGGAGCCTATGCAAATCGGCCTAATACGCCCCCCTCTGTCTCCAGAGGAACGCCTGCACCGACGACAGAATAACCTCTGCCTATACTGTGGGGAAGCAGGCCACTATGTACGTTCCTGTCCAACCAAGACACGTAAGTGGCGGATGATTTCTTCAGTAAATAACTTTTCTTTACCTACCAATGCCACCAACCTAACCCTTCCCATCTCTTTTCAGCTGCTAGAAAGGGAAGTGGCAGTTACCGCGATCATTGATTCCGGGGCCTGCAGTTGCTTCATCGATCTAACCTTTGCAACACAACGCATTCCCTTGAGACCTAAAGCACAAGGACTTTCTGTTTTTCTAGCTGACGGGTCATGTATCATGTCTGGACCTGTGACCCAAGAGACATTTCCCTTACCCGTGTTGACTTCCTCCCAACATAAGGAAATCCTAAGCCTTGATGTCATCACCTCCCCGCTATTCCCTGTTATTCTGGGCCTACCCTGGCTGCAGGCGCATAATCCGCAAGTTGACTGGGCCACAGGGAGAATCAACTTCCACTCAGCCTATTGCCAGGAGCACTGCCTACCTAGGTCCCCAGCTTCTTCTACAACACTATTTTGTGTGGACTCTGAGTCTGAGGTGCGGCGAGTCGTACCTGAACCCTACCATGAGTTCCTGGATGTCTTTAGTAAGCGAGGGGCAGACATTCTTCCCCCGCATCGGCCATACGACTGCCCAATTGAACTACTTCCAGGGTCTGAAATCCCTTTCGGTAGAATCTTCCCCCTCGCTGAACGAGAACAGGAGGCACTAAAAGAGTATATCCAAGAAAACTTGAAAAAGGGGTTCATCCGACCACCTACCTCCCCAGCAGGAGCAGGAATATTTTTTGTTGAGAAAAGGGACCACTCCCTACGACCTTGTGTGGACTATCGGGAGCTCAACAAAATTACAGTTAAAAACCGATATCCTCTTCCTCTAGTACCCGAACTATTTCAGAGATTAAGGTCGGCAACCATCTTCACCAAACTAGATCTACGGGGGGCCTACAATTTAGTCCGCATCCGTCAAGGGGATGAGTGGAAGACGGCCTTTCGCACCCGATTTGGCCACTATGAATACCTAGTGATGCCCTTTGGACTATGCAATGCCCCGGCTACTTTCCAACACTTTGTTAATGATATATTCCGAGACTTCCTGGATATATTTTTGATTGTTTACCTAGACGATATCCTGATTTTTTCCATTTCTCTAGACTCTCATCGAGGTCATGTCAAAAGGGTGCTGAGCCGGCTCCGCCAACATGGACTATATGCTAAAGGTGAAAAATGTGAATTTGAACAAAGCAGCATCCAATTCCTGGGACTGATAATCTCACCTGAAGGGATCAAGATGGACTCTGAAAAGGTCTCTGCTATCTTAGACTGGCCTGCACCTACCGACAAGAAGGGGGTGCAGCACTTCGTAGGATTTGCCAACTTTTACAGGAGGTTCATTAAGGGCTTTTCCACCATCATCACCCCTATCACACTGCTGACTAGACAGAACCTTCGCTTCCATTGGACACCCGAGGCACAAGCCGCATTTGAAACCTTGAAGAGACTGTTTACTTCAGCACCTGTTCTTGGTCACCCGGACCCGTCTCTGCCGTATACACTAGAAGTAGATGCATCTGAAGTCGCTATTGGAGCAGTCATCTCCCAACGCCACGGCCCTAAGGATCTGATGCATCCAGTAGCCTTTTTCTCCCGCAGGCTCTCCCCAGCAGAGAGAAACTATGATGTTGGGGACTGAGAATTACTGGCCATTAAGGCGGCTTTAGAAGAGTGGAGATACCTCCTGGAGGGAGCAGCGCATCCCATATTGGTATATACTGACCACAAAAATCTTGAGTACTTGAGGAGTGCTAAACGTTTAAAGCCACGTCAAGCACGTTGGGCCCTGTTCTTTCCCCGATTTGTGTTCCACATTACCTATCGGCCGGGCTCGAAGAATGTCAAACCAGATGCACTGTCTCGTATGTTCGATGACCCCAATGAACTACCAGTAGCAGATACCATCTTGTCTGAAAATAACTTCTTACTTTTACAGGGCAACCGCCTCAGCCGAATGAAGCAGGCTTCGACAGACGTTCCTATCCCTCCAGGGGTCACGCTGACACTCCGGGAAGGATTGCTGTTTATGGAAGCAAGGTATTTGTGCCTGAATGTTTACGTATAACCATTTTGGGTCTTTCTCATGATCATCCCCTAGCACAGGGATATGCAATTAGCGGACCTCCAGCTGTTGCAAAACTACAAGTCCCATCATGCCTCTGCCTCTGGGTGTCATGCTTGTGGCTGCCAGAGTCTTGCTATGCCTGATGGGACTTGTAGTTCTGCAACAGCTGGAGGTCCGCTAATTGCATATCCCTGCCCTAGCAGGTCATTTTGGGGTCCATAAGACGCTTGATCTCCTGAAACACACATTTTGGTGGCCGGACCTAGAAGAAACCAGTAAGAGGTACGTGAATTCCTGTGCAATCTGCAACCGCAGCAAGGGTACAAAGAACCGAGCTTGGGGTCTACTTCGGCCACTGCCAGTCCCTGACAGACCATGGAAAATGATAGCCATGGATTTCATTGTGGAACTTCCCCCATCGGAAAGATACACAGCCATCTTTGTGATAGTGGACTGACTGTCCAAAATGGCCCATTTCTTGCCTCTGAAGAGTACTCCCTCGGCCATGGAGACGGCTCAAGTATTTATCAGAGAGATTGTGAGGCTTCACGGAGTCCCTATGAACATTGTCTCCGATCGGGGGGTTCAGTTCACTTCCAGATTCTGGAAAACTCTGTGTGAAGCCCTTAAAATTGAAAGATCCTTGTCCTCTGCCTACCATCCCCAGACCAATGGACAGACAGAGAGAACCAATCAGACATTGGAACAGTATATCCGATGCTTCACATCTTTTGTCCAGGATGACTGGGTATCGCTGCTGCCACTGGCGGAGTTCGCCTACAATAATGCCACTCACTCTGCCACAGGTCAGTCACCCTTCTTTGCAAATTACGGTTTTCACCCATCCTTCTTGCCCGACTTTATTCCAGAGACCACAGTTCCTGCTGTCCAAGACACAGTGGATTTCCTAAACCGCAACAATAAGTTGCTTCAAGAAGCGGTTACCAAGGCACAAGCAGCAAGCAAGATGGCTTTTGACAGGAAAAGGAGGGGTGAACTAATTCTCCACCCGGGAGACCAGGTATGGTTGTCTACTACGAATCTCAGGTTGGCATGTCCCTCAAAGAAACTGGCACCTAAATTTGTGGGACCATTCCCAGTCAAGAGGAAACTTAATGAGGTTGCTTATGAATTATCTTTACCTGATTCACTTAAGATACATCCTGTCTTCCATGTTTCTCTCTTGAAACCCGCAGTCCCTGACTCTTTTCCAGATAGAGTATCCAAGCCACCAGAACCTGTGACCATCAATGGCAAAGAGGAGTATGAGGTGGAGGCTATCATAGACTGTAGGAGAAGGAATCAGGTACAGTACCTGGTTAAGTGGAAAGGTTATGGCCCGGAGGATAACTCTTGGGAGGTTGAACAGGATGTGCACGCCAGAGACCTTGTTAATGCCTTTTTTCGCAGAAATCCGCAGAAGAGAGACCTGTTGGGCACCCGGAGGTTGCCTGTAAGGGGGGGGGGGGCAATGTCATGGATCTGCCACCTAAGGGTTAATAGTGCAGACTGATTTCAGTGATTGGCAACAGGCTGCATTATTTAAACACCTCAGCAGCACTGTGTCTTCGCTGCCTGATCTGCAGTTCATACCTGTTCCAGTGTCTTCCTGTGATCTGATCTGTTTCCTGTGTTTGACCCGGCTTGTTTGACTACGATTGATCTCTGTTATCCTGATCCCGGCCTGCCTTGTAACCACGCTCAGCTCTATACTGCTTGATTTCCTGTTGCCAAACTTTGCCTGTATCCTGACCATTCTCTGCCTGTCGTCTATACCTACATCTGATCGTCTGTTACCAAACCCGGCTTGTCTGACTACATATTCAGTGTCTCCCCAGCCAGTGCACCTACCAGCCTGCTTCCTGTTCCCTGCTGCACCAGCTGAACTGACAAGACCAAAGACGAACCAGGCACCCATACACCGCCAGGCTCTTGCGGCCACTGTTGCAACATCGGTGGCCCTTGAGCCGGGGTTGTACGAGAAGCCTTCCCACTGCACGTCAGGCTCATCCGGCAGGTATGTAACAGATGGTGTGTAGGCAAGACTGATGGAAGTCAGCTTCACCGGATTTCCGATGGAAAAATCCATCGGATTTTATTCCATCGGAAATCCAATCGTGTGTACAGGGCATAAGAGAGCTGGACAGGGCCATAGAAGGTCCTTTAAACACATCAGCAGGACCGGTATCTGCTCCTTTGTGCAAGGAGGAACAGGATGAGCACTGCCAGAGCCCTACAAGATGACCTCCATCAGGCCACTGGTGTAATAATCTCTGACTAAACAATCAGAAAGACTTCATGAGGGTGGCCTGAGGGCCTGAAGTCCTCTAGTGGGTCCTGTGCTCACTGCCCCATACAGTGGAGCTCGGTTGGCATTTGCCATTGAACACCAGAATCGGCAGGTCCGCCACTGGCGCCTTGTGCTTTTCACAGATGAGAGCAGGTTCACCTTGAGCACATGTGACAGACATGAAAGGGTTTAGAGAAGCTGTAGAGAACATTGTGCTGCCTGTAACATCGTTCATCATGATCGTTTTGGTGGTGTCAGTGATGGTCTGGGGAGGCATATTCATGGAGGGACACACAGACCTCCACAGGCTACACAATGGCACCCTGACATGTACATGAACTTTAATGGCATCCCAGTCTTCGTCCGCAGGGTCCAATATTGAGTTGGTCCACCCTTTGCAGCTATAACCACTTCAACTCTTTAGAGAAGGCTGTCCACAATGTTTAGGAGTGCGTCTATGGGAATGTTTGACCATTCTTCCAGAAGTGCATTTGTGAGGTTAGGCACTGATGCAGACCAGTCAAGTTCCTTCACCCCAAACTCACTCATCCATGTCTTTATGAACCTTGCTTTGTGCACTGGTGCGCAGTCATGTTGGAACAGGAAGGGGCCATCCCCAAACTGTTCCCACAAAGTAGGGAGCATGAAATTGTCCAAAATGTCTTGGTATGCTGACGCCTTAAGTGTTCCCTTCACTGGAACTAAGGGGCCAAGCCAAACCCCTGAAAAACAACCCCACACCATAATCCCCCCTCCACCAAATGATTTGGACCAGTGCACAAAGCAAGGTCCATAAAGACCTGAATGAGCGAGTTTGGGGTGGAGGAAATTGACTGGCCTGCAGAGTCCTGACCTCGACCCGATAGAACACCTTTGGGATGAATTAGAGCGGAGACTGCGAGCCAGGCCTTCTCATCCAACATCAGTGCCTGACCTCACAAATGCGTTTCTGGAAGAATAGTCAAACATTCCCATAGACACACTCTTAAACCTTGTGGACAGCCTTCCCAGAAGAGTTGAAGCTGTTATAGCTGCAAAGGGTGGGCCGACTCAATATTGAAACCTACGGACTAAGACTGGGATGCCAGATGCCATTAAAGTTTGTGTGTGTGTGTGTGTGCGCGCGCGCGCCCGGCGTCCTAATACTTTTGGTAATATTGTGTGTGTGTGTATATATATGTGTGTGTGTGTATATATATATATATATATATATGTGTGTGTGTGTGTGTATATATATGTGTATGTATATGTGTGTATGTGTGTGTGTGTTGTGAGGGGGTTAGCTCGGCAGCGGGTGTGTGTGACCCCCGGGATGGGCTCCCCACACAAAACAGGCCCAGCAAACGGAGGTTGTGGTTTTCAAAATCAAAAAAGGTGCGGTTTATTTTCTATTTACAGTGACAAAACACAGCAAAGCAAAAGAAACATAACCAAAATAAATCCTGGTCAAGTTGACCTCTGACTAAACATACAGGTTTCCTAACTAACAACTGGGATCAGCCTAGTGCTGTCCTAGTCCCTAAGTCCCTGGTTTAGTAAAAGTCCAAACAAATAGCCACACAGGCTTTGCCTCACCGCACAGGGGTTCACTCTCCCTAGACAGTCCACACAGGTCTGGTTCCAGGCATGAGCTAACATCTAATGAAGCTGGGAGTTCTTATAGAGGCCTAAATGAGCTGACAAGGTTCAGCTGGTCTCCTCATCTCTGTCTGCACGACGCCCCACACTCTCCCTAGAGGTATGAGTCATCCATGAGCCCACTAGCCTTATACAACTCTCCACCTAGTTGTATAAGTCGGCGTAAAGCCTGAATCTGGGCGAAATATATCTACCCCCCTGGATGCAACCAGGTGACTTTACCTTCCTGCTGTCACATACCCCCCCCTCTTGTTTTAACCTCGGGGTTGGAACACCAGCAATCAGGCATTCATGTACTCGAGACAAAGCATCCACATTCCCCATTTGAACGCCAGGGCGATGCTTTACTGTGAAGTTGAATTCCTGGAGGGCCAGGAACCACCTATTCACTCTTCTATTTGTTTCCTTGTTTTGAGCCATCCACTTTAACGGAGCGTGATCCGTAACCATGTCAAAGTGCCTACCTAGCAGGTAGTACCGAAGGGAATCTAGAGCCCACTTCACCGCTAAACACTCCTTTTCAACGGTGGCGTAATTTACCTCATGGGACTTCAACTTCCTGCTGAGGTAAATGACTGGGTGCTCTTCCCCGTTCCAGACCTGGGACAATACTGCTCCTAACCCCACATCTGACGCATCACTTTGTACGACAAAGTCTTTAGAGAAGTCGGGTGAGTACAACACTGGCTGGCTACATAAGGCTTGTTTCAAGAATTGGAATGCTGCCTCAGCCTCGGGGGTCCATTTAATCATGACCGACCCTTTCCCCTTCGTCAGGTTGGTTAGGGGCACAGCCTTAGAAGCAAAGTGGGGAATGAATCGCCGATAATACCCAGCGATTCCCAGAAAGGCTCGTACCTGCTTCTTGCTGTTGGGACGTGGCCAACTCTGGATGGCCTCGACTTTGTTGAGTTGGGGTTTTATTACTCCCCTCCCAATGGTGTACCCAAGATATTTGGCCTCCTCCTGCCCAATGGTACACTTCTTGGGGTTAGCCGTAAACCCCGCTTCCCGAACAGAGTCCAGGACTGCTTGCACTTTTGGCAGATGTGAGGCCCAATCTGTGCTATGGACAATTACGTCATCCAGGTAAGCCGCAGCATACTTCCGATGGGGCCTCAGCATCTGGTCCATTTTCCGCTGGAATGTGGCCGGCGCATTCTGTAACCCGAACGGCATTCTTTTATATTGGAACGCCCCGTCTGGGGTTACAAATGCAGTTTTCTCTTTGGCCGACTTGGCCAGGGGGATTTGCCAATACCCTTTTGTGAGGTCAAGAGTCGTCCATGTATCGGGCTGTTCCCAGCCGGTCGATCAACTCATCTATACGTGGCATGGGGTAGGTGTCAAATTTTGTAACTTTGTTCAACTGACGAAAATCGTTACAAAATCGCCAGCTCCCATCCGGTTTAGGCACCAACACGATGGGACTAGACCAATCACTTTGGGACTCCTCTATCACCCCTAAGTTCAGCATTTTCTGTACTTCCTCCCGTATTGCCTCCCGTCGAGCCTCTGGGATCCGATAGGGTTTTAACTTCACCCTTTCACCGGGCGGGGTAATGATGTCATGCTCTACCCCAGATGTTTGTCCCGGCAGCTCAGAGAATACCTCCTTGTTGCGAAGCACAAACTCCTTAACCTCCTGTTGTTGGGGTTGTGACAAGGTGGCTGCTATTCCAACCTCAGGAATCACGCAACCAGTTTGAGCTGGTGACCAAGTGTCTGCGACTAGGGACTCTCTATCCCTCCAGGCTTTCAACAGATTAACGTGATAGATCTGTTCGGGCTTTCGCCTTCCTGGTTGTCTGACCTTGTAATTCACTTCGCTGACTTTTTCCATTATCTCGTAGGGGCCTTGCCATTTGGCAAGGAATTTACTTTCAACCGTAGGGACAAGTACCAATATCCTATCCCCCGGGGAAAAGGTACGGGTCTTGGCTCCACGGTTGTACACTCTCTGCTGTGCCAACTGCGCTTGGGCCAAATGTTCCTTCACGATGGGCATTACCTGTGCAATTCGATCTTGCATCAGGGCGACATGCTCAATCACACTCCTGTGGGGAGAACTCTCACTTTCCCAAGTTTCCTTGGCAATATCCAACAGCCCTCTTGGGTGTCTCCCATACAGTAACTCAAAGGGGGAGAATCCCGTAGAGGATTGGGGCACCTCCCTAATAGCAAACATCAAATAAGGAAGTAAACAGTCCCAATCCTTTCCATCTCTATCCACCACTTTCTTCAACATTTGTTTTAGGGTTTTGTTGAATCTTTCAACCAGCCCATCGGTTTGGGGGTGATACACAGACGTACGCAATTGCGTCACTTTGAACAATTTACACAGCTCTTTCATAACCCGGGACATAAAGGGTGTACCTTGGTCCGTAAGCAGTTCTTTACAAATACCCACCCGGCTAAAAACAAGAGATAGCTCTTTGGCTATGGTTTTGGCCGAGGTATTTCGGAGAGGGATCGCTTCTGGATAACGGGTGGCATAGTCCATTATAACTAATATGTACTGGTGCCCCCTAGCGGACTTGATTATAGGACCTACCAAATCCATGGCGATCCTCTCAAACGGGACCTCAATGATGGGTAGAGGGACCAGCGGGCTACGGAAATGTGGCATCGGGGCCAACCTCTGACACACAGGGCAGGAGGAACAATAATTTTCTACGTCCTTCATCACCCCCGGCCAATAGAATCTCTGTAATACCCTCTCTCGGGTTTTCTCTGTCCCCAGATGACCTCCAAGAATGTGCCCATGGGCCAACTCCAACACCAACTTCCTGTAAGGTTTGGGCACCACAAGCTGCTCAACGGTTTCTTCTGCCCTTTTTGCCACCCGATACAGTAGGTCCTTCTCTACGCTGAAGTATGGGTAAGTGCAGGTATTATCTGGGTTCACTAACTCACCATCTATTTTCACTACGTTTTCCCGTGCCTTTATTAGGGCGGGGTCTTTCAACTGTTCTGTGGCAAAGTTTTCCCTGTGAACCTCAAGATCAGAAAACTCCACAGACGGTAGGTTTTCGTCTGAGGAGGTGGGCTCCTCTCCAGTTTCTTGAGTCTCCCCTGCCAATACTGATAAGGGAAATTCCGGAGAGTCCTCACCACTCTCAGGGGAGTTCTGGCTATCACATTCCTGGTACATAGGGGCACCAGTGAGGGGCTCAGGATCATCCCACAGTTCCCAGAACTTCGGAAAATCCCTTCCCACAATGGCGTCATGCGGTAACTGAGATACTAAGCCCACTGGATGAGAGAGGGTACCTTTGGGGGTCTCGAAACACACTGTAGTCACTGGATACTCTCGGGTGTCCCCATGCACACAAATAACAGCTACCTTGCTATTCCCAGAGACCTCTGTTTTAACTAACTCAGCCTTTATCAGGGTCACAAGTCTACCTGAATCCAGCAATACCACAACATTTCTACCATTAACACACATTTTGCATAAATGTTTCTCAGTTCCTCGAATGGCAGTGCATGCGACTGTCGCACACAGCGACTGACGTCTGCCCGTCAGAAAGTCACACTGCATGGGTTCCTCCACAACCGGGCAATTGGCTGCAATATGTCCCGCTTGCCGGCAGCGGTAGCAAACGATCCTTCTTGCCGCCTCTTGAGCCGCTGATTTCCCAGGCTGTTCTCGCCAAACTTGGGGTAGAGCTCCCACCCTCTCACTCTCTCCACCCTCACCCCTTGGAATCCTCTTATCCGCCCCTGGGGATGGTCTGGTCTTAGGGTGGAAAGTCCGAGTGTCTCTGGAAGAGGCCGTCAGGTTCTCTGTAGCCAAGTATTTCTCCACACGATCCACAAGACCATCGGCCGTCTCTGGGTCTCCATGGCTTACCCACTTTTGGATGGCAGTAGGAAGAGCTCTCAAAAACCGATCCATTACAACACGTTCCACAATCTTTGGTGCGGACAAAGTCTCTGGCTGTAGCCACTTTCTGCTCAGGTGAATGAGATCATACATTTGAGACCTGGGGGGTTTTCCAAGCTGGAAAGTCCAGTTATGCACACGCTGAGCCCGGACAGCCTGGGTGACACCCAGCCTTGCCAATATTTCAGCTTTTAGCATCACATAGTCTTTTGCTTGGTTAGGCTCTAGGTCATAGTAAGCTTTCTGCGATTCACCAGTTAACAGAGGAGCCACCAGTCCAGCCCACTGCTCCTCAGGCCACTTTTCTCTTTCAGCGGTCCTTTCAAATGTGGTCAAAAATACCTCTGGATCATCCTCTCCAGTCATTTTTGTCAATAAACGACTCACCCCAAAGGACGCGGTATTAGTGGGACGGCTTTCCTCACTGGTCTGCGGACGTTGCTGCATTACTGCTTCCATCTGTTGTTGTAGTCTCTGCTCTTGCTTCTGCAACAGGTCTATGAAGCGGGCCTCAGATTGCTGCTGGGCTCGTTGCTGAGCCTCCAGACTCTGTTGCAAAGTTGCGTTTGTCTGCTGCTGGGCTGCAAGGCTCCTTTGCAAACCTGCATTTGTCTGCTGTTGATTGGCATTTGCTAGAGCCAGCTGCTTCAGTATCTCCTCCATGCTGGCTTAAAAAAAACTGCCACTGGTTCTCCACCAACTGTGAGGGGGTTAGCTCGGCAGCGGGTGTGTGTGACCCCCGGGATGGGCTCCCCACACAAAACAGGCCCAGCAAACGGAGGTTGTGGTTTTCAAAATCAAAAAAGGTGCGGTTTATTTTCTATTTACAGTGACAAAACACAGCAAAGCAAAAGAAACATAACCAAAATAAATCCTGGTCAAGTTGACCTCTGACTAAACATACAGGTTTCCTAACTAACAACTGGGATCAGCCTAGTGCTGTCCAAGTCCTTAAGTCCCTGGTTTAGTAAAAGTCCAAACAAATAGCCACACAGGCTTTGCCTCACCGCACAGGGGTTCACTCTCCCTAGACAGTCCACACAGGTCTGGTTCCAGGCATGAGCTAACATCTAATGAAGCTGGGAGTTCTTATAGAGGCCTAAATGAGCTGACAAGGTTCAGCTGGTCTCCTCATCTCTGTCTGCACGACGCCCCACACTCTCCCTAGAGGTATGAGTCATCCATGAGCCCACTAGCCTTATACAACTCTCCACCTAGTTGTATAAGTCGGCGTAAAGCCTGAATCTGGGCGAAATATATCTACCCCCCTGGATGCAACCAGGTGACTTTACCTTCCTGCTGTCACAGTGTATATATGTGTGTATATGTATGTGTGTGTGTGTATATATATATATATATATATATATATATATTTATATAATCACACACACACACAGTATAGATAAATAAGGGACAAGTGGCTTTGCCAGTTGGTTGGGGCACAATATTATTTTCTACCAAGTGGACTCTATACTATGGAAGAGATTAAATTAACAATGTTCCCCATCTCAAGTCACCCATCTCAAGTTTACAAAATGAGGGAAATTCCCTCTTAGAAATATATCAGCAGAACAAGTATCCTCATTGTTGGATTCAGCGCAAGGCAAAATATAAAATTAATCTCAGATACAGTAGCTATTAGGATGCAATTAAAAGGGAGGAATCTCCCTGAAGGGGATACAGACATTATTATTTAGGTACTTATATAGCACCGTCAATTTACGCAGCGCTTTACATATACATTGTACATTCACATCGGTCCCTACACTCAAGGAGCTTACAATCTAAGGTCCCTAACTCACATTCATATACTAGGGCCAATTTAGATAGAAGGCAATTAACCTACCAGCATGTCTTTGGAGTGCAGGAGGAAACCGGAGGAAACACACGCAGACACAGGGAGAACATGCAAACTCCAGGCAGGTAGTGTCGTGGTTGGGTTTCGAACTAGCGACCCTTTTTACTGCTAGGTGAGAGTGCTACCCACTACACCACTGTGCCGCCCCGGACATTAATAAAAACTTTAACCACTTCAATACCGGGCACTTTCACCTCCTTCCTGCCCAGGCCAATTAATAGCTTTTAGAGCTGTTACACTTTGAATGACAATTGCGCGGTCATGCAACACTGTACCCATTTTTTTCCACACAAATAGAGCTCTCTTTTGGTGGTATTTAATCACAACTGGGTTTTTATTTTTTGCCAAAGAAACGTATTTGTTTTTCCAAACCTTTCGGGTTTTTTTTCATTTGTTTTTGTTATAAAATTTTGCAAATAAATTAATCTTCATAAATTTAGGCCAAATTGTATTCGGCTACATTTCTTTGGTGAAAAAAAAACCCCAAATCAGTGTGCATTTAGTCTGTAGGAAAGTTAGAGTCCACAAACTATGGTGTGTGTGTATGTGTGTGTGTATATATATATATATATATATATATATATATATATATATATATATATATATAATGTGTGTGTGTATATGTAGATATTATAATGTATATACAGTTGTGCTGATAAGTTTACATACCCTGGCAGAATTCATGATTTATTGGCTGTTTTTCAGAGAATATGAATAACACAAACTTTTCTTTCACTCACGGTTAGTGTTTGGCTAAAGCCCTTTATTATCAATCAACTGTGTGTACTCCCTTTTTATTTATTTTTTATTTATTTTTTTTAAATCATAATGACAACAGAAACTACCCAAGTGACCCTGATCAAAAGTTTACATACCCTGGTGATTTTGGCATGATAATATGCACACAAGTTGACACAAAGGAGTTTGAATGGCTATTAAAAGGTAACCATCCTCTCTTGTGATCTGTTTGCTTGTAATTAGTGTGTGTGTATAAAAGGTCAATGAGTTTCTGGACGCTGACAGACCCTTGCATCTTTCATCCAGTGTTGCACTGATATTTCTGGATTCTGAGTCATGGGGAAAGCAAAAGAATTGTCAAAAGATCTGCGGGAAAAGGTAGTTGAACTGTATAAAAACAGGAAAGGGATATAAAAAGATACCCAAGGAATTGAGAATGCCAATCAGCAGTGTTCAAACTCTAACCAAGAAGTGGAAAATGAGGGGTTCTGTTGAAACCAAACCACAGTCAGGTAGACCAACTAATGTTTCAGCCACAACTGCCAGGAAAATTGTTCGGGATGCAACGAAAATCCACAAATAACTTCAGGTGAAATACAGGACTCTGAAAACGTGGTGTGGCTGTTTCAAGATGCACAATAAGGAAGCATTTGAAGAAAAATGGGCTGCATGGTGGAGTCGCTAGAAGAAAGCCATTACTACTCAAATGCCACAAAAGATCCCGCTTACAATATGCCAAACGGCACAGAGACAAGCCTCAAACCTTCTGGCACAAAGTCATTTGGAGTGATGAGACCAAATTTTAGCTTTTTGGCCACAACCATAAATGCTACATATGGAGAGGAGTCAACAAGGCCTTTGATGAAAGGTACACCATTCCTACTGTGAAACACTGAGGTGGATCGCTGATGTTTTGGGGATGTGTGAGCTACAAAGGGACAGGAAATTTGGTCAAAATTGATGGCAAGATAAATGCAGTAAGTTATCAAAAAATACTGGAGTAACATTAGCATTCAGCCAGGAAGCTGCTCATGGGACATACTTGGACATTCCAACGTGACAATGATCCAAAACACAAGGCCAAGTTGACTTGTCATTGGTTACAGCAGAATAAAGTGAAGGTTCTGGAGTGGCCATCTCAGTCTCCTGACCTCAATATCATTGAGCTACTCTGGCAGTTCATGCAAGACAGCCCAAGAATTTACAGGAACTGGAGGCTTTTTGCCCAGAGGAATGGGCAGCTTTACCATCTGAGAAGATAAAGAGCCTCATCCACAAATACTACAAAAGACTTCAAGCTGTCATTGATGTTAAAGGGGACAATACACGCTATTAAGAACTGGGGTATGTAAACTTTTAATCAGGGTCATTTTCTGCTGTCATTATGATTTAAAAAGAGTTAACAGTTGATTTGATAATAAATGGATTCAGCCAAACAGTAACCATTAGTGAAAAAAGTTTGTGTTCTCATTCATAGTCTCTGAAAAATGGCCAAGAAATCATAAATTCTGCCAGGGTATGTAAACTTATGAGCACAACTGTGTGTGTATATATATTATGTAATGTGTATGTGTAAATAATCTTTGAAAATTGATCAGTCCTGATGTACAGCCTATCACATTTCTTGTGGCCCGCAAATGCCAGGGCAGTACAAGTATCCCCCAAGTGACACCTTTTTTTGGAAAATAGACAGTCCAAGATATTTAGTAAGAGGCATGGCAAGTTTTTTGAAGTTGTCATTTTTTGTCAGAGTTTATTGCAAAATGAAGAAATAAAAAAAAGATGCTGTTTTTACAGCTGGGATCCATTCAGATGCCTGGACCAGCAGCTGGCTCAGCCGCACTGCTGGGAGACTAAGCCAGATGCTCCCTCCCCTCCCCAGGTTAGCGCTACAGTGAAAGTTGGATGGGCAGAGAGCCGATGACTGGCAATCATGTCTCTCTGCTCAGAGGGGAGAACTGAGCGACCAGCGGTGTTTGTTCTCAGTGCATAGGTGGTGGGGACAGATGCAGCATTGGATTGATGCTGCATCCACCTAGGTCAGTATGTTTTTTTATATACCCCATACTTTTGTTTTTAAAATTACACTAAACCCTAATTTTCTAAACACTTTCAGCAGCTGATTTATTCACTAACTGCGTACTGCGATCTAGTTTAAGCTGGTGCCATGACCTGGGTCGTCTTAATAACATCATGGGCCCCTAGACAAAGTAATGCACTGGAGCCCCTACCAGTGGTATCTATGTATTGTCTACTCCTTCCATAGGACTCTGCAGCTCTTCTTTTTTTTCCCCTCATTCAGTCCAACTGGCAAATCCCTTGTCTATGGTGTGTCCAGTTCACACCACTGTCCAGTTCACACCACAATGGCTGTGTGACATTTAAATAAAGTTTGTTTAAAAAGAAAAAAGGGACAATGCGATGTGCTGCAATTGTTACATTTACACTGCCCTGTTACCGCACAACATGTTATAACGCAGTGGCTGGTGTGAATGTACCCTTAGCTGACAAGGCAGCGGCCAGGGCCTTTGCTTTGTGGCTATGAATTATACTTGCTGTTGCATTTGGTGGTCACTATCACTCTTTGAACCAGACCCGTTCAAATAAGGGTCCGTGCTGCAATTTAGATTTGGTGTGGTGCTGCAGCATTTAGGAAGTTTAAAAAGGGGTTGAGGAGGCGAAAAATCCAATTATCTGTGTGGATTGCTTTTCAGAGGAGTAGCAGTCTTTTTCAGTCACAATAGCAGAAGAAAGGACATCTGCAAATGAGATGTTGAGTAACAGGATAAGCACAGTGCACCCGCCCTCCGCTCCCAGCCAGAAACTTCTGGGGTAATAACAGGGAGATCAAAAATGTTCTGTTGACACAATTTGATGCATTACTCTGTGTGCAAGTCCATCCCAGCACCCCCTAGTTCCAGTCTTAATGGGGCCCCAATGCACCTGGGGCTCCTGGGCAGTGCCCATATATTAGGATGGCCCTGGCCATGACCACTATCCTGGGTTTCCTGTATCAGAGTGGCTCCTTTCCCTTACAGCATCCTATACAGCAGGGATATGCAATTAGCGGACCTCCAGCTGTGGCAAAACTACAAGTCCCATCATGCCTCTGCTTCTGGGTGTCATGCTTGAGGCTGTCAGAGTCTTGCTATGCCTCATGGGACTTGTAGTTCTGCAACAGCTGGAGGTTCGCTAATTGCATATCCCTGCTATACAGCCACCTTTGCATGCAGGGACTAGCGTTGTGTATCCCTACACTGTATGCATCCTAAAAAAACACACAACCCCATAGTCTAGAATGGCAAGGCACTCCCCAGCAAATAGCAAATAATAAATAGTGTAGCGCTGTTTAAATATGTGTAACATTTAAATAAAGAAATAGATAAACTGATCATAAATGTCTGTAATGGTCTTATTACATTGATATATGTTGAATTTTTTTTACAGCACCGTGATGTAAGAAATTTTTATATGGTAAATCCTTGCAGAGGAGATTGTGGTGTTAAAGTGATTCTAAAGCCTTAAGGTTTTTCATTCTATGCATTAGGGTGAAAAACCTTCTGTGCTGCAGCTCCCCCCAGCCCCCCCTTTTTTCTTACCTGAGCCCGATCTGATCCAGGGATGTGCACGAGTGCAGCGGCCCCAGCCACTGTCTCTCTCCTTATTGCACAGATTGATAGCAGCAAGAGAAACTGGCTCCCACTGAAGTCAATCAAATTTGTGACAAGGGAGCGGTGGGGGTGGGGCCAAGTCTGTCAATGGACACAGCAGTTGGACTTGGCAGTGAGTGCCCCCAGGGAAAAAAAGAGAGGGGCCTGGAGCACTGCTGAGGGACCCCAGAAGAGGGAGGTCGGGGCCTCTCTGTGCAAAACCTTTGCCCAGAGCAGGTAAGTATAGGCATGTTTTGTTATTTTTATTAAAACAAAAAAAAAATGAAGGTTTACAACCACTTTAAGGAATACATGGACATTTTGTGATCAGTTTATCTGTTTTTTTTTTTTTTCTTTTTTATAATTTATTTAAGAAGAACGAACATGCGGAGATACAGACAACCCCAATAAAACATATAGACGTAACATTGCACACCCCCCAAGTACAATCAAGAATATAAACATCACTGCAATGTAGGGGAGGTCGACTGTCCTAAGGGGGTATCAGCACTTCACAGAGGATAAGGGAGGATCTGCACCTCGCATGACCAATCTTCTACGGCAAACACTGTTGTAAATTAAGGAAAGGAAGAAGAATAAGACGACAACCGCAATGACCCCAAAGTCAAAACAACCTTGGAAATTTAGATGAGAAATATCTGCAGAATAAAAGAGGAAAGAATTAGGGAGGGGAGAAAAAAAGGATGGGAGAGATAGGAGAGGGGCAAAGTGGACAAAAAAAGGGGGGGAGGGTTTAGCCCCAACCCTACATGGAGGGGGGAGGGGGGTGTAAGGAGGACAAATACCTTTAGCCAGTCCTGCCATCTTCATCCGGGGAGCGTTCAGCATCGTCGTTCCATCGGGGAGCTAAGCCATCAATCGGCTCCCTATATTCATCGGAGTAGGCAAATTCATGTCAAAAGTACAATTTTTTTTTGAGAATTGCTCACTGAGGCCTTTTTCCGTGGCTACCAAGTCCTCCATTGCTTTGAGCTCCGTAACTTTTTTCAACCAGACGGCCACCGACGGGGGCTGAGTCTGCTTCCAGAGCAGGAGGATGCAGCTTTTTGCCGCTGTGAGCAGGAGGGGCAGAATGGATCTCCTATAGATCTTACTGGGAATCCCGTGGTGGTGTAGGAGGAAGAACTCTGGGGTTGCTGGTACCTCTCGGTCAGTAAATTTTTTCAATATGCGATGCACTTCTGTCCAAAGTGGCTGGAGGATGCGACGGGACCAAAATATGTGAAGGAGCGATCCGGTTTCCTCCCCACATCTCCAGCAAGGATCCGTACTCTGAGGGAACATCTTGAGGATTTTCTCCAGGGTGTAATACCACCAGGACAGTATCTTAAAGCCCGTTTCCTGGTATCCGGCACAGATAGATGTTTTGTTGGAAAAAAGAGAGGCGATCAATTTGTTTCTCTGTGAATTGCACTCCCAGGTCCTGCTCCCATTTGGTAATATAGGGAGGTCGAGAGTCTGGGGATTGAGCTAGCAGCATCTGATAGGTCAGAGAGATAGCGTGTCGCAATGGAGATTGCTCCAGGCACAACAGATCAAAATAGGTTAATTGTCTCCCAAAAGTCCCAGGGGAGGGCAGGGATCAAATAAAATGAGTAAGCTGCACCTTTTGCCAAAAAGAGAGCCCCGTCAAGGCAGGATACTCCAAAATTTGTTGTCTGTTTTTCCACTTACCATTAACTAGAAAGTGTCGGGCCTGTGATCTGTCGACCTCTATCAGATCCCTAACTCTAAAGTTAGTGAGTCCCGGTGTAAAGGCCGGGTTGCAAACAATGGGGGTCAGCGGAGGGGAGTGGTGCAATCGAGGAGTCGCAAAAGGCCTTACAGGCAATCCGCCATGTTTCTCCCACTGTGGGATGGGGCAGGATCCGATTTCGTAGGGCTTCTGGTACCAGGTATGTGCCTCCAACCGGCTCTGTCAAATTTTGCTCAATTTGTACCCATTGCTTCAGGTTACCATGGTGACGCCAGTCCAGGATTCTAGTTAGGTGACACGCCATGTGGTAAAGAGCAGCATCCGGCAATGCGATCCCCCCCCTTTCAATTTGGGGAGCCGAAGGATAGAATGTGCCAGCCGGGGGGGGGTTTCTGGGCCCACACAAATGCGCCTAAAGTCCTGTTCACCGTTCTGAGGAAAGAGGCAGGGACCCGTATGGGGAGGGCCTGGAGGTGGTATAGCAGCCGGGGCATGATGTTCATTTTAATTATGCCACAACGCCCGAACCAGGAGAACAAACCGTGTTGCCAGTTCTGAAGGTCCTTTTTTATGGCTGTCAAGAGGGGGGGAAATTGAGGGGAAATATCTCCTCCACTCTACTGGGCAAAAGGATGCCCAGGTATTTAATGTGAGACGAAGCCCACTTAAAGGGGAAATCTACTCTGATTAATGCAGCCAAGGAGGGTGGCAGGGCGACTTCCAACGCTGCAGACTTCTGGTAATTAATGCGGAAGAGTGACAGCTCACTGTATGCCTTCAGTTCCGCAAGCAGATTCGGGATGGACACCAGGGGATTGGTCAGAAAAAACAGCAGGTCCTCAGCATCGCCGCAATTTTTGGGGAAAGGATGGCCCCTAATCGCAGGCCCGAAATGTTTGTTATCCCTGACTAGTCTCAGAAGGGTTCGAGAGTCAGAATGAATATCAGGGGCGACAGGGGGCACCCCTGTCTCGTCCCATTCGTTATCTGAAACGATGTTGAGAGGTGGCCATTGACCTTTATCCGAGCCGATGGGCAAGAATAAAGAGCTTGGACCCAGGTCATCATTCGGTCCCACCCTTGGGATCCATTGGGATCTTTCGTGTCCGTGCTGCGTGAATCAAGTTGATTGCCTTGGTTTTATTGTTGCGCGCCTCTCTAGTAGGTATAAATCCCACTTGGTTGGAGTGGATCAGTTGTAGAATCAAGTTCACCAACCGTATGGAGAGAATATTGGTAAAAAATTTCAGATCCACGTTCAACAGGAAGATCAGCCGGTAATTCTGGCAAAGTAGAAGGTCTCCTTCGGGATCACCGCAATGTGTGCGTGGAGTGTGTCTCTTGGGAGGGCAGTCCCTTCCCCCGCCGCATTTATATGCAGGGAGGAAATGTGGGGTCAAAAGATCCCCGAAGGTCTTATAATATAGAAGGGAATATCCATCTGGTCCCGGAGCCTTTCCTTCTTGCATACACGTCATCGCCAGAGCCACTTCATCTGCAGAGATGGGTTGCTACAGTTCGGATATTACCTCATCGGACAGACGAGGGAGGCCAGACCTTTGTAAGTAGACCTGCATGTTTCTCCGGTCGGCGGATCACTCCCCTCTGGAAGCCGGGCCTGAAAGGTTATATAGAGAGGCGTAATACCTTCGAAACTGGTCCGCTATGTCCTCTGTGGTATGGACCTTCGTTTGGGTGTTGGTGAGAAGTTCCGGAATAAAGGTATGAGCTCGCTGGGTTCTAAGCGTCCAGTTTCCCACATTTGTTGCTGTGTTCATAAAAAGTTTTCCTACACTTAGCAATCGCCTCTTTCGCCCTGTAGAGAGCCAGGGAGCGTAGTTGATTCCGCAAGGCAGTCAGATCCGCGAGAACCCGGGCAGCTAGCGATTTGTTTATGAACTGCTTCTAATGACCTGATCTTCTCCAGTATATTGACAACCTGTTGCCCTCTAGCTTTCTTGAGGCAGGATCCTATCTTTATCAGGAGACCCCTGATGTAGCTCTTATGTGCTTCCCAGACCACAGGTGGGACGACCTCCGGGTTCACATTGACAGAAAAGAACTGCCTCAGTTCCCTAGATATCTCCTCAACAACTTCGGGCGATTGGATCAGGGAATCGTTAAGCTTCGAGGCCAAGGTGACCGTGAACAAGAGGAATTAAACACATAGATGCGTGTATAGGAGTCATGGGGGTGTGAGTAGATAGTGTAATCCCCACAATTTGGATGAAGAATCTGCCACACATCCACCAGGTGGAAAGCGTGGAAGCCTCTCTTCAGGCATTTCAGCGCTGCATAGGAGAGCTGGGGGAGTCCAGGGCTGGGTCCAGGATGAAGTTCATGTTGCTCCCCAGGAGCACCGCTCCTTCAGCAAACTCCCCAATTTGGGTCAAAATGGGATCCAGGAAAGTGATTTGGTTCGAATTTGGGAGGTATAGGTTCACTAGAGTGATCAAGGAGTTCCCCAACGTACCCTTCACAAACGGTGCCCTGCCGTCTGGTCTTTCTCCACCCACGCAATCGTGCCCCGGAACAGAACACTCACCCCCCCGTGACTTGGAATCCAGAGAGCACCTGTAGTATGACGTTGGGGGGAAAAAGCGGTCCCGGAGCCTTGGTATTTTATCAGCGCGGAAGTGCGTTTCTTGAAAAAGACACACATGAGCTTTCAGATGTTTCAGGTTAGCCAACACTGGAGCGTTTCTCCGGGGTGTTTAGCCCCTTCACATTAATAGAGACCAGATGAACGCGCTCTTTTTTTACCCACGGACATGGAAGTGGCTGGCGGAGTCGTAGTGTCTATAACAAAAAGGGGGGGGAATTAAAGGTGGGCAGGGGAAAGAAAGAAAAAAGAAAAGGGGGGAGGGAGATGGGAAGAAATTAGATATCAAAAGACCCAAAAGTTTAGAAGGAGAGCAGAAACAAATACGTCTCAAAGCACCCCAGTGACTCCCAAAAATGGGGCCGCTGAACGGGTGTCACCCTATGTGCGGGAAGCTGTTGTGCAAAGCAGGGGACAGAAACTCCCTATCCCCACCCGCACTGATTGCTATGACAAAAGACAACACAGAAAACTGGTGAGAGCAAACGAGGATCAGCAAGATGCCATGCACCCTGCCGTACATAGTTCTGGGAGGTGGGCCCCCCACTTTACGGGCCCAGCGGGGGAAAGATATGTCTCGGATACAGGCTATCCTAGCCTGGCTGCACACCTGGGACATGAGGAGAGCAAGAGAGGGGGAGACAGGGGGAGGAGGAAACGGGGGGGGGACAAAGAGCAGGAAGGGGGAGAGAAGACGGAGAGGAGGGGGAGTGAGAGATGGGGGGATCAACACATACTGTACATAAGAAGCTCAGCACATACAATCTCTGGCTCCAAACAAGACCCCGCCCCAACCCCCCCCCCCCTCCTCCCGCTATTGGCAGTCCATTCCAACACTGTCACAGTCTGATCCCTGCAACTGGAACAAGATATGTCCGGCACTGGATGGGTTTATGACAAGTTCCTGGTAGTCTCTCCGGTTCCATGATGTGGAAGTCGGGCATTAGAGACACTGCCTGGGACCGGAGGAAGAAAGGGGGGGCAGGGTTCGGAGGGCAGAGAAAAAAAAAGGGGGCCCAAGGGAGCCTAATGGGGGGATGGGACCGTGCTCATAACATTGGGACCTCCGGATGGTTGCAGGTTGCATGGCGAGTGTCTCCCCTAGCAGAACATATATAGAACAAGAAAAGCCCATCACCCGCGGCCTCCGGAGCTAAACAGGACCCCCGCCACCGGCAGGCCCCCCCGACCGCGTCCCAGCATGTACCCCCACCCTGGAATAGTAGATGTCCAGTGCCGGGTGGCCTTGTGATGAGTTGCTAACAGTCTCACCGGATCCGTGATGTAGAAAACGGGAAATGGGGTCACTGCCTGGAACCGGAAGGAGGAAGGGGGCGCCAAAAGTTCCAGGGAGGGGGCTACAAAGAGATCTATAGCAGGGTTGAGAGGAATGAGGTCACTGGATAAAGAAGCAACGAGTCGCCCCCCCCCCCCCCACAGCACCGTGCAAGGAATACGTTATGTCCCCTCTGTGTGCAGCATAAGACATGTCACTCACATTTCAGGGTCCGAACCGGTGTCTGGTCCCCTCTCCTACAACTGGTGGATCGGCGAGCAGGCCCGGCCTGGGTGCCTGGGGTGCAGAACTGAAGTTTCTGGTAGGTAGTGGGCTCAACCAGTCCAGGAGTGTGATCGGCTCCATATCCAGGAAAGCAAACAGGTCCGGGAGCTCCGAGTGGCTTCTCAGGGTGAAGGATGCGCTGCCTCTGCGGATGATCGGTTGTAGCGGGAATCCCCAGCAATAAGGCAGGTCAGTGCAGTGCAGCAGCTCCAGCAGGGGTTTCAGCATGGCTCTCCTTTGTAAGGTAGCTCTAGAAACATCTGGGAAGATGGAAATTTGAGCGCCATCAAAATCAATCTGACCTTTGGACCCAGCCACCCGGATAATTTGATCTTTTTGAGCATACCGGTGGAGACGGCATATCACATCTTGGGGTCGGTCTTGATCCTGCAGCGTAGGTCCCAGCGCCCGGTGTACGCGATTGAACTCCAAGCTAACGGGGGGATCTATGTCCAGCACCCTAAGCAGAATCGCCCAGATAGTTTCTTGGAGGTTCTCAGAGCCTGTCGCCTCGGGTAGTCCCCTGATCCGCAAATTGTTGCGACGGCTCAGATTTTCTAAATCCTCTGCATGGAGCTGGACACCCGCCAGATGGTCTTGAAACGCTACGTGCTCCTTCTCCAAGTGAGCAATCTGAATCTCCAGGGCGTTCATCTCCAATTCATCCTTGCTCAGCCGGTCATCTAGCCCATAAACTTTGGAGTGGAGCTCCTGAAAGTCTTGCCGATGCTGGTCCTCCATCCTTATGACTAGCGCCTCTATGTCGGCTTTCATGGGGAGTGCGCGAAGCAGGGCCCTTATGTCGGGGTCAATTAGGGCCGATTGTGTGGGGGTACCTGAAGTGCCCGGAGGGCTGAGCGACGGGTTGAAGAGTGATGGGAGCCCTTCCAACGAGCTAGGCACTGGGTGCTGTGATGCCCCCATGGATGGGGAGGACAGGTTTGCGGGTTCCTGCCTGCCACCTGTTGCATCCGGGGAGGCCGTTATGCGGGCCCTGTCCTGGAAGAATCGGCTGATTGGGTTGTTCGATACAGCTTTTGGAGTTCCCCTGGTCGTCCTGCGTTTTGTGATTTGTCATGGCCGAGCAAATATGCAGTTAATTGGGCATTTCAGTCTTGTTTGGCGGGTTGGGAGCTCAAGCAGTGAACGTCTTCACTCCACCATGTTCAAGCCACCGTTTATCTGTTTCTTTATTTCAATAGTACACATCTTTGAGCAGCGTTACACTATATTTATTATCTGATTTTCTATTTAAAAAATTTCCACATTTTGTCATGTTACAACAAAAAACTTAAATGTATTTTATTGGGATTTTATGTGATAGACCAACACAAAGTGGCACATAACTGCGAAGTGGAAGGAAAATTAAAAAATGGTTTTCATATTTATTTATTTTTTTACAAATGAATATCTAGAGTGTGGCGTATTCAGCCATCTTTACTCTGATACCCCTAACTAAAATCTAGTGGAAGCAATTGCCTTCAGAAGTCACCTAATTAGTAAATGAAGTCCACCTGTGTGTCATTTAGTCTCAGTGTAAATACAGCTGTTCTGTGAAGCTCTTCTAGGTTTGTTAGAGAACCTTGGTGAACAAATCGCATCATGAATGCTACAGAACACACCAGACAGGTCAGCGATAAAGTTGTGGAGAAGTTTAAAGCAGTGTTGGGTTTAAAAAAATAAAAAAAATACCCCAAGCTTTGAACATCTCACAGAGCACTGTTCAATCCATCATCCGAAAATGGAAAGAGTATGGCACAACTGAAAACCTACCCACCCATGGTCGTCCACCTAAACTGACAGGCCAGGCAAGGAGAGCATTAATCAGAAAAGCAGCCAAGAGGCCCATGCTAACTCTGGAGAAGCTGCAGCGATCCACAGCTCAGGTGGGAGAATCTGTTCACAGGATAACTATTAATTGTTTACACCTCAAATCTGACCTTTTATGGAAGAGTGGCATGAGGAAAGACATTGTTGAAAGAAAGCCATAAGAAGTCCTATTTGCAGTTTGCAAGAAGCCATGTGGGGGACACAGCAAACATGTGGAAGATGGTGCTATGGTCAGATGAGACCAAAATGAAATGTTTTGGCCTAAAAGCAAAATGCTATGTGTAGCGGAAAACTAACACTGCACATGACCCCGAACACACCATCTCCACCGGGACAGGGAAGCTGGTCAGACTTGATAGGAAGATGGATGAAGCCAAATACAGGGCAATCTTAGAAGAAAACCTGTTAGACTTTACAAAACACTTGAGACTGGGGCGGAGGTTCACCTTCCAGCAGTGCAACCAGGTATGTAGATAAGGGGGGGGGGGGCAGTGCATCCTGCCAAAAAATGCAAATGCGTGATTTCCCCATCTTGTCAATGGCATGAGTGTACAATGTGTAGTGCAGCAAAGGGTTAATCGATTATTACTAAGGCACGTGTCGAGCTCACGCTGTTCACCGCCAGGCTCTAACTGCCTGACACAGTTCTAAATCATCAGGCATTAAACACAGCGGGAGAGGAGCCCGTGGTTCCACCCACCCCCCAGGTGACATTAAACACAGCGGGAGAGGAGCTCGTGGTCCCGCCCACCCCGCCAGGCAGAATTGAGCACAGCGGGAGCAGTGCCCGTAGTCCCGCCCACCCCACCAGGCAGCATTGAACACAGCAGGAGCGGCGTCCGTAGTCCCGCCCACTGCTAGAGAGCGGTGGGCAGGACTACGGGCGCCACCGCCACTGTGCTTAATGGTGCCTGGCGGTATAGAACTGGGTCAGTCAGTCGGAGCTCGGCGGTGAACAGCATGAGCTCGTCGTGTGCCCAATGATCTATTAATCCTTGCTGCAGCACTGAGCACTACACATGGTACACTCTGCCACTGACAGGGACATCCCGTTAGCCATAATCCCAGTATCATTTGTTCTGCAATGCCCCCTACACTGTAAATGCAATCCTAGGAGCTAGGTAGCTGCTTGATTGCTTTTACAAGCGGCCAGAGGGGTCATCCCCTCCCGCCGCTCTCCGGTGCTTTTCCGGGCTCTTCTGTCCCTCCTGGCATTTGATCCGGCATTTGATGCAGCTAGCCATAAATGTGATCAGGAACTGGTGCATTACCGATCATCTCTATGGCCTAGGAGACCGGAAGCAATGAGTAATTTGTCACTTCCGTTTAACCACTTAAGACCCGGACCATTATGCAGCCTAAGGACCCGAGGTGTTTTTACAATTTGGCACTGCGCTGCTTTAACTGGTAATTGCGCGGTCATGCAATGTTGTACCCAAACGAAATTTGCGTCCTTTTCTTCCCACAAATAGAGCTTTCTTTTGATGGTATTTGATTGCCTCTGCGATTTTTATTTTTTGCGATATAAAACGGAAAAAGACCGAAAATTTAAAAAAAAAAACTATTTTTGTTATAAGAAAAAACAAATAAACTCAATTTTAGTCATACATTTAGGCCAAAATGTATTCAGCCACATATATTTAGTAAAAAAAAGTCAATAAGCGTATATTTATTGGTTTGCGCAAAAGTTATAGCGTCTACAAACTAGGGTACATTTTCTGGAATTTACACAGCTTTTAATTTATGACTGCCTATCTCATTTCTTGAGGTGCTAAAATGGCAGGGCAGTACAAACCCCCCCCCTCAAATGACCCCATTTTGGAAAGTAGACACCCCAAGGAAATTTCTGAGAGGCATGTTGAGCCCATTGAATATTTTTTTTTGTCCCAAGTAATTGAATAATGACAAAAAAAATTACAAAAAGTTGTCACTAAATGATATATTGCTCACATATGCCATGGTTATATGTGGAATTGCACCCCAAAATACATTTTGCTGCTTCTCCTGAGTACGGGGATACCACATGTGTGGGACTTTTTGGGAGCCTAGCCGTGTACGGGGCCCCGAAATCCAATCACTGCCTTCAGGATTTCTATGGGCGCACATTTTTGATTTCACTCCTCACTACCTATCACAGTTTCGAAGGACATAAAATGGCAAAATAGCACAAACCCCCCCCCCCCCCCACATGACCCTATTTTGGAAAGTAGACACCCCAAGCTATTTGCTGAGAGGCATGTTGAGTCCATGGAATATTTAATATTTTGCCAAAAGTTGCGGGAATATAACAAACTTTTTTTTTTTTTTTTTTTGCACAACGTTGTGACTAAATGATATATTGCTCACACATGCCATGGTTATATGTGGAATTACACCCCAAAATACATTCTGCTGCTTCTCCTGAGTATGGGGATACCACATGTGTGGGACTTTTTGGGAGCCACCCCAAGCTATTTGCTGAGAGGCATGTTGAGCCCATTGAATATTACATTTTTTTTGTCCCAAAAAGTCCCACACATGTGGTATCCCCGTACTCAGGAGAAGCAAAAAAAATTCTTTTGGGGTGCAATTCCACATATAACCATGGCATGTTTGAGCAATATATCATTTAGTGACAACTTTTTGTAATGTTTTTTTTTTTTTTCTTTGTCATTATTCAATCACTTGGGACAAAAAAAATGTAATATTCAATGGGCTCAACATGCCTCTCAGCAAATAGCTTGGGGTGTCTACTTTCCAAAATGGGGTCATTTGGGGGGGTTTTGTGCCATCTTGGCATTTTATGGCCTTCAAAACTGTGATAGGTAGTGAGGAGTGAAATCAAAAATTTACACCCTTAGAAAGCCTGAAGGCGGTGCTTGGTTTTTGGATCCCGTACCTAGGCTCCCAAAAAGTCTCACCCATGTGGTATCCCCGTACTCAGGAGAAGCAACAGAATGTATTTTGGGGTGTAATTCCACATATGCCCATGGCATGTTTGAGCAATATATAATTTAGTGACAACTTTGCGGGAAAAAAAAAAAATTGTCTTTTCCACGCAACTTGTGTCAAAATATAAAATATTCCATGGACTCGACATGCCTTTCAGCAAATAGCTTGGGATGTCTATTTTCCAAATGGGGTAATTTGGGGGGGGTTTTGAATTGTCCTGGCATTTTATGCACAACATTTAGAAGCTTATGTCACACATCACCCACTCTTCTAACCACTTGAAGACAAAGCCCTTTCTGACACTTTTTGTTTACATGTTTTTTTGCAAGAAAATTACGTTGAACCCCCAAACATTATATATTTTTTTAAAGCAAAAGCCCTACAGATTAAAATGGTGGGTGTTGCATTTTTTTTTCCACACAGTATTTGCGCAGCGATGTTTCAAACGCATTTTTTGGGGAAAAAATACACTTTTTTTTTATTTTAGTGCCCTAAAACACACTATATTGCCCAAATGTTTGATGAAATAAAAAAGATTACCGAGTACATGGATACCAAACACGACATGCTTTAAAATTGCGCAGAAACGCACAGTGGTGACAAACTACATGCATTTAAAAGCCTTTACAGGTTACCACATTAGATTTACAGAGGAGGTCTACTGCTAAAATTACTGCCCTCGATATCTGACCTTCGCGGTGATACCTCACATGCATGGTGCACTTACTTTACATATGACGCCAGACTGACGCTTGCGTTCGCCTTTGCGCAAGAGCAGGGGGGGCTTTTTATTTTGCTTTGTTTTATTTTTAAACTGTTCCTTCCATTTTTTTTTTACCATTTTTATTGTTATCTCAAGGAATGTAAATATCCCCTATGATAGCAATAGGTAGTGACAGGTACTCTTTTAAAAAAAAAATTGGGGTCTATTAGACCCTAGATCTTTCCTCTGCCCTCAAAGCATCTGACCACACCCAGATTGGTGTGATAAAATGCTTTCCCAATTTCCCAATGGCGCTGTTTATATCCGGGGGGGGGACATTCCCTCCCACTGCTTGTAAAAGCAGTCTAGAGGCTAATTAGCCATTAGGATTGCTTTTACATGAAAGCCGACCACTGGCTGAAAAGAATGATACCAAGATGATACCTAAACCCGCAGGCATCATTCTGGTATAACCATTCAAATCTAAGGACCATATTAGTACGTTGCTGATCCTTGTTGGACATGTATTGTAATCTTTTTTTTCATGCAGCCTGTTGGCTGAACGAAAAAAAGATTGATCGGTGGGTATGCCCACCATTAGAATACCTCCCTTCATCCACCCACTTCTAATGATGGGCATACATGCACCATTTATATATGCCGAAGCATGGGGGCATCGTCCCGCAAAAAAGTTATGCTGCGTACACACGGTTGGACATTTCCACGGGCAAGCCTCCGTTGGAATTTCGACTGTACGCGGCATAAAAAGTTATGCCGCGTACACACGGTCGTGTGTACGTGGCATTAGGAGCAAAATCGCTCCTCCACCCCTGCTGCCCCCATGCTTCGGCATATATGCTCTTTTTTTTTTTTAACTGTGGTGGTGAAATCACCTCCTACAGCGTTGGAGTCACGGCTTTATGTTTCGTGGGAGCAAACGCTGTTGCTGTCAAGATAAATAAATCTGTGCTGCAACTGAATGGCGTACCTGCTAAGCAAATGATGGTTAACATTAAAACAAAGTAACATTACAGTATAACAGTAAGATCTTACCATACCATACCTGCAAAGCAAATACCAAAAAAAAATAGTAAAAAATAAAACATTTTTTAACGCAACCTGTGCCTAAAATATATATATGCCGAAGCATGGGGGCATCCTCCCGCAAAAAACGTATGCTGCGTACACAAGGTTGGACTTTTCCACGGGCAAGCCTCCGTTGGAATTTCGACCGTATGTACGCGGCATAAAAGGTTATGCCGCGTACACACTGTCCGACTTTTCCACGGACAAGCCTCCGTCGGAATTTAGACCGTATGTACGCGGCATTAGGAGCAAAATCGCTCCTCCGCCCTTGCTGCCCCCATGCTTTGGCATATATGCTCTGTGACAGAACCCACTGTCACTGTGTGTTTTATAAGGGACTGTGGGCTGGCCGCTTACCCACAGATTATGGCCCAGACTGAGAGACTGGGGGAAAGCTGGCATTGAGATAATGTAATGTAATGCTACATCCCTTCTCCCCCATCCACCCCCCCCTCTTGTTGCTGTGTTTAATTGTGTTGGTTCATGGCACATAGACAATGGTCTGGACTGCAGACATCTCTCCGCAGGGGATGTGTATTGAAGGGCTGCCTGCTTACCATAATCCATTTATGTTTAACTGTAGTCTCTGTTCCAATGTTAAGTTCCCATTGGTTCTTCCTTGTCCCCTACCCCCCCCCTCTATGACAAGGCTAAGGGGAGTGTCCCTAACTGTGTAAAAGTGTATGTTTTGGATTTAATAAACTGTTAATGCTCTGCATGTTTAACCCTCAACACCTGTGTGGATTGTCTCGTGATTGAGGGGTTAAGGGCTGGTTATGGCGTATCTGCAGGCTGCGGGTGCGTTTGGAGGACAGGAGACACAAGTCTGGTGGATGTGCCCACCTGGGGTATCTGAGATCCGTTACATCAGGGATATGCAATTGGCGGACCTCCAGCTGTTGCCAAACTACAAGTCCCATGAGGCATAGCGAGACTCTGACAGCAGCAAGCATGACACCCAGAGGCAGAGGCATGATGGGACTTGTAGTTTGGCAACAGCTGGAGGTCCGCTAATTGCATATCCCTGCGTTACATGCTCTTTTTTTTAACTGTGGTGGTGAAATCACCTCCTACAGCACTGGAGCCACGGCTTTATATATCGTGGGAGCAAACGCTGTTGCTGTCAAGATAGATAAATCCGCGCTGCAGCTGAATGGCGTACCTGAAAACAAAAAAATGGTTAACAACAAAACACCGTAAACAGTAAAGTATAAAAAAATTACATACCTGAAAAGCAAGCATGATAAAACATAACAACAATAAAACATTGCAGAATAGAATACAGTAAAAAAGAGCAGAACAATAGAGAGAGAATAGAGAGGGAGAGAATAATAAAACGACAACTGATTTATATTTATTTTTTATATATATTTTTTGTGTTTATTTTTTCCTTTTTTTTTTTTTAACACTTTTTTTTTGTAACTAAAACTTTTCGGTTCCAGGTTTGGGTCTCTCAAAATGCAATGGCATCTTGGGAGACCCTGTGTAAGTGTGTCCTATCCTGTGCATTTCTGTACCTTATGCTAAAACTTCACTAGTGTGTGGTAGCGTTCAAAACATTTACCAATGCAAAGACCAGGATCGTCAGGACAGCGGGGACAATAATAACGGGTGTCACGCCTAAATCCGCACTTTCTACAGACACAACATTTTCTTTGGGGGGCTCGTTGGGTAGGGGTACTCTCGAGGACATACGGAAAATGCCTCTCATGCAGCCGCCTTACTGGTTGGGAATGGTGAGGTGCAGCACTGCCTGGATACAGGAGGTCTGTGACGATCTCATCCTGGAATTGAAGGAAGGATCCAGTCTGTCCTGAAGCTCTGTATAGCACATGAGCGTTCAGCAAAGCCAATTGAAAAAGTATAGAGACACTTTTTTGTGCCAGCGTCTCGCCTTACGCGCCAACAACTATTTTGGTTATATTCGTGGATACAGAGGGGTTTCTCCGCAACACCAGTCGCAGTACGAATTTGGACTGTCGTGTCTGCGTGAAGGGAGGTAAGAACAAAAACATTCTTATTATCCCTCCACTTCACAGCGAGCAAGTTATTACACTTCAAGCAGGCTCTCTCCCCCAGCCTAAGATGAAAATCTACAAGCCCCTGGGGAAAGCCCCGGCGATTAGGTTGCACGGTGCACCATGCTGCAATCTGATGATCAAACAAGTGACTAAACAGTGGCACGCTTGTGTAATAATTGTCCACATACAAGTGATACCCCTTTCCGAATAAGGGTGACACCAAGTCCCACAGAATCTTGCCGGCGCTATGTAATCTGGGCAGTTCTCCGGCTCTACCTGACTGTCTTTTCCCTCATAAACCATAAAGCTCCATACATAGCCTGTTGCCCTGTCACAGAACTTATAGAGCTTGACCCCGTATCTGGCACGCTTGCTGGGAAGGTACTGTTTGAAAGACAAGCGGCCAGAAAATTTAATCAGGGACTCATCAATGCAGACAACTTGATCGGGAATAAACAAGGCTGCAAAACGTTCGTTGAAGTGGTTTATGAGGGGCCGAATTTTGTAGAGCCGATCGTATTCAGGTTCTCCACATGGACGACAAAGTTCATTGTCGTTGACGTGCATGAACCGCAAGATCGCCTCGTATCGTTTCCTGGCCATGGAGGCAGAGAACACGGGCATATGGTCATGTGGGCATGTGGACCAATACGTCCGCATCTTCGGGAATTTATGTATGCCCATGTTGAGGGAAAGGCCCAGAAAGATCCTAAATTCGGAAACCGTAACTGGTTTCCATTCTTTGGCAAGGGCGGACTGGGGACAAGTGGCGATGAACTGACCAGCATACAAATTAGTTTGGTCCAGAATAGATCTATAGAGATTTTCTGTGAAAAACAGTGAATAAAAATCAAGTGATGTAAAATCAGCTGTTTCCACCTGAATACCAGGTTGGCCAGTGAATGGGGGAAGTACGGGTGCTGCAGAAGTGGTGGGGACCCAATCAGGATAGGCGAATGCAGCACGACGGGCCTGTCTTTGTCTTCTTCTTGGTGGCAGCGGGCCACTACTTGTGCTTGCCACCTCGCCAGCTTGAACTGCACTTATGGGATTGGCCACATCACCACGTGATACTGCAGTGCTGGTTGTACGACCAGCGTGTACTAGGCCGCTGGTGCTTGCCAGTTCACCAGAAGAAATAGCGGCGCTAGTACTGGCTCTCTGCTCCATACGAGGGACCTGCGGTTCTTGCACCTCAACAGCAGAATGGGGTGGGGTACGCCTGTCCTTAGCAGGGACCTCATCTTCGTCATCAGAGCTATCTGACATGGAGCCGCTGTCTTCTACGGGGATGTATTCTGAGCCTGAATCTGACAGATGCGTGACCTCCTCTTCACTATCTGTCATGCTCAGAAACCCGTAGGCCTCTTTACTAGTGTATCTTCGCTTTGCCATTTTGGGCTCTAAATTTTGTGGTACACTAGTAAGGATTCACAGGTAAAAAAGCACCTGACTGCCAGCAAATGTATAAAACGCTACCAAAAAAACTGTTAGCGATCGCAGGGATCAGGCCTGCCTCTGCGAACGCTGCAGTTATGTGTGTTGTGTTTTGTAAGTGACAGTGATCGATCGATACTGCACTTGGGTGGGTTGGGCGGAGGGGCAAAATGCAGGTGCTAGCGGGTATCTGGGCTGATCCCGCTAACAATGTGTTTTTGGGAACCCTAAACTGCTGGGGACGCTAGTATAGATCTGATCAGATCAGATATTGATCTGTTCAGATACTATACCACTAAGGGAGGTGTATGCTTTGCGCGTGGGTGTTAGGTTAGTGCCAGTAACGCTGACACTGCCTGGTGCGACGCAGACCCTAACTGATGATAAAACCTAATTGATATCACCCGCCGGGCGATCAGGGGGTTAAACCTTTATTAGGTTATATACGGCGGGTGCCCTGATGCTATAAAAAGCAAACTAACCAACCAGCGTCACCCGAAACACTTATACGGTGATCACTGGTGAAAGGGTTAACTCTAGGGGCAATCAGGGGGTTAAAACCTTTATTAGATAATGTAGCACACAGACCCTTTTTCTCCTGCTTACCTCCACCTGCAGAGTAGGGCACACCATGCCACATACCCGTATCCTCCTGGTATAAGATGTTGAGCGAGTTTATTTTTCTTGCTTGGAACTTAGTGGGAAAAAGTTGAAGATAGAGATAGAGTTGGGTAGGGAGGTAGGTTCAGGCACGCGGCACCCATTTACCCTATTCTCCACTCAAGCCTGAGTGGGTATTGCTCACCCGGATAGATCCCTCTCACGGTTCTAGCAGCCGGAGTGAAGCACGAACAGTTACTTTAGACTTCGTCCCCTTTAAAGACAAGTTCAGGAGATCCTCTGCCACAGAATCCTTTAGTTCCTGAATCTAGAACTCTCTAGTGCCTGCAACTTTTAGAGACCATAAGTGCCAGTGGGGCACATCACAGGAGCTATTGTGCAACTCACGGAATCCTTCCCTCTGATAGGCAACTAGGCCTCTCCTGAGACAGTGACTTCCTTCACCAATCCTCCGGACAGGTCCTCCCCTGGTTTCCTCTCTTTCAGAGAGGGCCACCCTCCCTCGAGTACCCTGGGACTCCGATGGTTTGGTTGTAGATCCAGTTGAAGGTACTGGGCCTACCTGGAACACTATAGCCTCGGGCTGAAGGTGCCCGAGACTTCTCGACCAATTCACGCACCCCTGGCCAGCAGGGCCAAAGGGCGTGATTCTCGCCACCAGGGGTCCCCCTTGGAATCCCCTGGCCCATCTCCTTGCCTAATGGCGTCTGCCCCTTATGTACCTCTCCGGCATGCACAGCAGGTGGACCACGCCCACTGTATGGCTGCCGAGAGAGGACACCCAATCACGCTACAATGCCACCTGTGGTTTGACCCAAGACCAGGGCAACAGCGCCACCTGCAGGTCAAGGGGAACTATACACCCAGACAACACCACAGCAGAGCAGAGTCCAATCTAGAGAATCAGAAAAACCTGAGCCAAACTATTGCCCAGGCTGCTCTTAAATTGAAGGCACAGCAACCCCAATTTTGGGGGTCCGCTACAATAATATATGGGGGTACCTGACGTTATAAAAACCTGGCGGTGAACCTAAAAAAATAACTGGCTACCTAGCGGCACCAGCGACACTAATGCAGCGATCAGAAAAACGATTGCTTAGTGACACTGGCGATAGGGGGTGAAAGGGTTACCTGGGGGGTGATCAAGGGGTTAAACCTTTATTAGGGGGGGTTAGGGGGTACCCTGGACCTAAAGGGGCCTAAACCTAACTGCCCTGCAACTTTTTACTGTCACAGATACACTAAATGCAGTGATCAGTAAATAAATGATTACTGCAATCGGTGACACTGTGACTGGGGGGGTGATTTATGTGCCTATGTGTGCTGGTGTCAGTGTACTGTTGGTGCACTAACCTGATGTCTTCTCTCCTCTGTGCTCTGGACGAAAAGAGCGGCGCATGGAGAGATGACATCACTTCCTCCTGCCTGTGTTTACATTACACAGGCAGGGGAAGCATCTCATTCACCAGGAGCGATCGTGAGGGGCTGGCCAGAAACCAATGGCCACCCCCTCATCACGGATCGCTCCTGAAGCGAAATGGACCGCCGCAGGACCGGGGGGGGGTCGGATTGGACCCCCCACCCGCGGGAAGGCAGGGACGTACAGGTACGCCCATGTGCCCACCCATGCCATTCTGCCGACGTACATCGGTGTGTGGCGGTCCTTAAGTGGTTAAGGAGAATGTGAACAAGGCCTCTTGATCTTATGCTTTCCCCTGAAAGCATGAGATCAATGTTTTGTTTTTTTTTCGTTTGTTTTTTTCCAAGCTTTAAGCATAGAGGACAGATCTGGGAGCTTATAGTGCCCAGATGTCTTCATAAAGAGAACATGTTATGCTTTATTGCCATCAGAAGGGATGTTTACATTTATTGTGACAGCAAAAAAAGTGTTAAAAATAAAATAAAGGGACAGTGTAAAAATATAAAAAAAGAAAATTAAAGCACCCCAGCCCCCCCCTCGTGCTTGTGTGTAGAAGCAAACACATACATAGGTCATGAACGCATATGTAAACAGTGTTCGTACCACAAGTGAGATATCGCCACGAACGTTAGAGCGAGAGCAATAATTCTAGCTCTAGACCTCCTCTGTAACTCTAAACAGGTAACCTGTAAAAATGTTGAAAGCGTGGCCTATGAAGATTTTAAGGTATCATTTGCCATGAAAATTATGCAATGCCACAAGCGTGCGCAATTTTAAAGCATGACATGTTAGGTATCTATTTGCTTAGCACATCATCTTTTATATTTTACCCAAAAATTGAGCTAAAGTGTTTTTTCTGCATTACAATTCATTGAAGTGTATTTTCTCCAAAATAATTGTGTTTAGAAAAAAAATTGCAATGACCAACATTTTATTCTCTATGGTCTCTGCTAAAAACATATATGTGTAGCGGGCACTCTGCTCGGTGGGTCTCCCACACTCCCAGTCCCCTCTATTAAAGTTCTCGCTCGAAATGTCTCTGGTCTAGGGGTATGATAGGAAAGGGAGTGCGTCCGCTACGCCAGACCTCCACCACAGGTGTATAAGTGGTGTCAGCAAAAGTTCTTTACCTTTGGGCCTGTATTGTGTATCGAATCCTCCCTCCAGGAGTCATCTGCCAGGAAACGAGTCTCACACCGTTGCAGTCCAACACTCCTTTATTTGAACACAGCATGGACTTACTTGCTTTACAAAACCAGAACAGGAGGTGTGAATGTGTATGTAGGCCCAGACACAAGTTCTTTCCTCCACTCTCCTCCAAAGAGTAGGTAATGGTCTCCACACGAGGGAAATTCACCTTCCGGACGGTCTCCGACAAGAGTCTCATCCGTCACCGGCAGTATGCTGCACCGGTTCTTCAGATGAGGAGCTCTTCCCGGTCCATTACGTCCACCTCGGATTCAGGCGTCCATCTCCGGAGCACCCTAGGATCCTTCCCTCACGGAACTCAGTGTTGGGCACTGAGCTCCGGACCGCCAACTGAGTACCTCACCTCAGGCTAAAGGTGCCTGAGGTGGAACATGACCTCCGGTGGTCCTCCAGGCCTAGTCCGCCCGGAGGACAAACACGAACTCCATCCACAAGCTGAAGGTGCCTGGGACAACGAACCCTGTGACAAAATGGCCGGCCCCCTTTATACCCTCCCCCGGCATGCGTAGCGGGTTCCCCGCCCCACCACACGGCCGCCGAAGAAAGACAAAAAGGGATTCGACACAGCAATGACTCGTCCGTTGGCCCAAAGTGACAGCGCCACCCGGTGGACCGCCGGAGATACACCACCGGTGTCACCATAGAAATTCAAAAGTTTTCCCGGGAAAGTAAATACCCGCTACATACTCCCCCCTGTCTTTTGACACTGGTCCCCAGTGTCTGGAATAAACCACATCCTCAACGGCTGACATGATTCAATCCAGATACCGTTAACAAATTGAAAAATGAACCCAAACTTTTGGAAACACTATTCTACTGTGAAGTTGTGTCTGAGCCCCTGCAACAAAAGGAGGAGTAAAAGACAACATCAAACATTTTAAGGTTGCATATTAACATTAGTTTTCTTCCCTCCCCATCCTGACTAAAGACCTCCCCAGAGTCTAAAATCTTGCTGGGATGTTCTCCTGTAGAGGGAAAAAAAACAAAAACCAACATATAAAATCCTGACACATGTATTCGTGTGTGAGAGTAAAAGAAATTTCTCCTAAAAGAAATCCCTCTTCCTCCAAAGAGTGGGTGCGTGAAAAGTGTTTGTAACGTTGCGCAACACTGCCACCTGGTGACAGCATCACAGTAACTGCACCCGTTGAACATCTTCTCTTTTTTTCCCTAACACTATCTACCCCAGAGTCTGTGATCTCTTTGCGGGAAGAAACAGACAGGAACTGTTCTTTTCTCTTTTCTGGGCACACTAAGACACAATTGCCCCAGAAAGTTCAGCAGCATGATACTAACGGAGTTTCTTTTCTCCTAGAGGTAGAAACGTGGGTGCGGCAGAATCGGTGGCTTCAAGTGCTGATCCATAGTCTCTAGATGGTATTCCACATCTTCGCCTTCTTTGCGTTTGATCACCACCTTATCTGCGTGGATGTGTCTTCCCACCATCCATTCTGCCTTGCAGTCTTTGAAACGCTGTGAAGCCTTTGGAGAACACGCTAGGTATCTGCGAGCGTGCGGGACTTGGAGATGGGTCCAAACAAAATCATTGTACCAACGCTCCCTGCACACCTCCACCTCATACAGCAGGTCCTTCGGCAAGTAAGGATACTCCCATCCATATTCCGTTGCAACTTTTTGACCAAACAGTCGCTGTAGTCTCGCCAAAAGAGGCATGGTTGATCTGTCTCCCTCACCAGGCATAACTACCGAGTCTGGATGGCGAGGTGCCTTGGCCACCTCTGATCTGGGCATTGGAGGCCTCAACAACCATCTTTTTACCCCAGGATCAGGTACAGATGGTGCAGGGGATACAGAAACAAGTTGAGGGAGAGATTCTCCTTCAGGCGCTGATGCCTCCACCCTTGGTGTGCTCTCTCCCACGGACATAGGCGAATTCCGAAACCCACGGGATGCAGCAAGCGGCGCCTTGTCCCAGCCCTTCACGGCAAACAGATCGTCAATTTGGGCATCATCTCCCGTTTCAGAGAGAGATTCCAGGTCAGAAGTGTCACACTCCTCCGCGGGTATGTAGCCCTGTGTGGAAACAGAACATCCACACTCCAGAGACTTGCTAGGCCATGCCTTCCTGACACATCCTCCCTCACACCAAGTCTTCTCAGCCGGCTTACCTTGGCCTTTCTTGGGATGTCCGGAACTCTCGTCTACGGATCCATCCGGGCCTGGCGTGGGCATGCGAGACGGTCCACCACCACCGCTGGTCAGGGCTACCACGCTGGTTCTCTTCCTCGGTGGCGGACGCTGTGAGACAGTGGTGACCGAGTCAGCATCCTCGGATTTCTCCCGTTGGTGTTTCACGACCTCCTACGCGGTCGTTGCAGTGTACGCAGGGGCGACTCTTACTGCCGTGATTCCTGCCTTCTGTGGGGCGATGCCTGAAGCTCGGCCTGGGTAGATGGTTTTCGGTCTCTCCACCGCCGGATCCACCTCAAACATGAATTCCCCGCAGGTGTCACATCGTCCGAAGGGCTTTAATAGACATACCAGTCCCGAGCATCCGGGACAAATCATGCCCAAGGCCTCCACATCCATGCAGGAATATAGGGCGAATTGACCCCTTGGCTTTAGTCGGATCCCTGTGTCCGTTATGGGAGCAGCAGCAGTCAATGTTGTAGTTGCCGGGTGAACCGGGATCCATGAGGCGGGTCCAAACATGGCGACTTGTTGCTGTTCCATCGTACACTGCAAAGTTTTCGCGCCAACGTCCCACGTGTAGTCCGTCCCACGTATTGGACTCCTCCCCTTTTTGCTCCAGTTCGCGGGCTTTTTTTTTTCAGTTGAGACACGCCCACGAACTAAGCGGTGGGGGTTTGTGTCTGATGGCGCAGTGCAATTAAAAACCCCACGTGCAGTCCGTCACACGGCTGGGTTTTCCCCCTTTCACCACTCTGCCTGCGCGGGCCTTTCCTCTTCTGAGGTCATGTCCACGACTCTCGAGTAGGGCTGCACTTTGGCCTATACACTTGACTGTTTCCGGCAGATACGTTCTTCCAAGTGATACACAATACATATCCCGGACCCGAGCCCCCACGTGTAGCGGGCACTCTGCTCGGTGGGTCTCCCACACTCCCAATCCCCTCTATTAAAGTTCTCGCTCGAAATGTCTCTGGTCTAGGGGTATGATAGGAAAGGGAGTGCGTCCGCTACGCCAGACCTCCACCACAGGTGTATAAGTGGTGTCAGCAAAAGTTCTTTACCTTCGGGCCTGTATTGTGTATCGAATCCTCCCTACAGGAGTCATCTGCCAGGAAACGAGTTTCACACGTTGCAAGTCCAACACTCCTTTATTTGAACACAGCATGGACTTACTTGCTTTACAAAACCAGAACAGGAGGTGTGAATGTGTATGTAGGCCCAGACACAAGTTCTTTCCGCCACTCTCCTCCAAAGAGTAGGTAATGGTCTCCGCACGAGGGAAATTCACCTTCCGGACGGTCTCCGACAAGAGTCTCACCCGTCACCGGCAGTATGCTGCACCGGGTCTTCAGATGAGGAGCTCTTCCCGGTCCATTACGTCCACCTCGGATTCAGGCGTCCATCTCCGGAGCACCCTAGGATCCTTCCCTCGCGGAACTCAGTGTTGGGCACTGAGCTCCGGACCGCCAACTGAGTACCTCACCTCAGGCTAAAGGTGCCTGAGGTGGAACATGACCTCCGGTGGTCCTCCAGGCCTAGTCCGCCCGGAGGACAAACACAAACTCCATCCACAAGCTGAAGGTGCCTGGGACAACGAACCCCGTGACAAAATGGCCGGCCCCCTTTATACCCTCCCCCGGCATGCGTAGCGAGTTCCCCGCCCCACCACACGGCCGCTGAAGAAAGACAAAAAGGGATTCGACACAGCAATGACTCGTCCGTCGGCCCAAAGTGACAGCGCCACCCGGTGGACCGCCGGAGATACACCACCGGTGTCACCGTAGAAATTCAAAAGTTTTCCCGGGAAAGTAAATACCCGCTACATATGTTTTGGGGTCTAGCAAAAAATTATAATAAAAAAATACAGATTTTTACATGTAAGAGAAAAGTGTCAGAATAGGCCTGGTCTTCAAGCAGTTAATGAGATTGTTGTGTTACTGACAGTCCAGCCATGCTGTGGTGTTTACTGGGTTAACCCTCAGCTCTCTGACTCAGCAGTGAGCACCACAACGTGGCTACCAGAGCCAGGCTGGACTGATTAACTCAGTTCACAATATGATCCACATATGAATCACACAGGAACCACACCACATTCCTGTTCAATTGATATGCGATTCAGGGCAGTGGGATTTGGGCCCATTATTTTGAATGGGCTCAAATCACACCAAATCATGCATGCAGCAATTTTGGAATTGCACTGCAACCGGATTGCATGGTTGTTTTGTACCTGTGTTTGGGGTGTCAGTGTAATCTTAACGACACCCCAAACACAGGTTGCAAACGCAGTGCATTTGCTTGCACTGGATTGCATGGTACAAAACAACTATACAATCCTTTTTCCAATCTTCATAAATTTGACGCAATTAATTTAATTTAAAAAGACTTTACTTGGTACCTACTGCTGAACCCCCCCCCCCCCCCCCCCAGAACAAAAAATGGCCCTGAGGGCAACGACCCTGAACACACAGCCAGAGCTACAATGGAATGGTTTAGATTAAAGCCTATTCCTGTGTTAGAATGGCCCAGTCAAAGTCCAGACCTAAATCCAATTGAGAATCTGTGGCAAGACTTAAAAATTGCTGTTCACAGACGCTCTCCATTCAATCTGACAGCGCTTGATCTATTTTGCAAAGAGGAATGGGCAAAAATTTCACTATCTAGATGTGCAAATCTGGTAGAGCCATACCCAAAAAGACTTGCAGCTGTAATTGCACGGAAAGGCGGTTCTACAAAGTATTGACTTGGGGGCTGAATACAAACGCACACCACTAATTTTTTCTGATATTTATTTGTAAACCATTTATCATTTCCCTTCCTCTTTACAATTATGTGCCACTTTGTGTCGGTCTCTCACATAACATACATCTACGTTTTTGGTTTTAACATGACAAAAGTGGAAAATTTGAATACTTTTTCAAGCACTGTATGTGACAATACATGTAGGTCAGGGGTAGGCAACCTCGGCACTCCAGCTGTGGTGAAACTACAAATCTCATAATGCCTCTGCCTCTAGGAGCTTGCCTGTGATGGTCAGGGTCTTGGTTTCATGGGACTTGTAGTTTCACCACAGCGGGAGGGCCGAGGTTGCCTACCCCTGATGTAGGTGTTCACAGCAGCTCTCCCAAATATTTATCATTATCATTGAAGGTAGGATTGTCAGTGCAGGAGGAATCTCCCGAGCTACTATGTAACTATGTAATTCCCTCCTCCCTTCTCCAATCTAACAGCCCGACTCCACACTGTATTGTCCACTGCTAAATCTTTCCTTTTAAGACTGGAAGTTCAGGGAAGCAACACTGAGGGAGCAGGAGCCAGGAGAAATAAAAGTTGTAAACTGCAAGTTTACCAGTTTATTTTATTGTGCTCAATTTGTTAAACTAAAAAATGGCAAGAGCTTAATAATACTTTAATCATGCTGATCTGTTGACTCTATTACTTACTAAATCACTGACAAAGAGCAAGTATGTGAATCAGGAGTTCTGACTTTACTTGCAGAATGTTTGTTTAGGGTTGGAAAAGCACTGAAATTAAAGAATCTGCATGTCAACCAGGCAACTGGTATTTTCAAAGAGTAGGTCAGGAATAGCAGTCTCCCTATTTCTCTCTGCACAAGTTTTCTTTAATTAAGTGGACTTAACCTTTAAATCCATTTTAATCTATACAAATGTTTATAAGGGCCTACTCCATGCAACTTCTTTGTGTTCATCTCTAGTCAAGTACTCAATTCGAAATGAAGCACAGCATAGGCCAAGAGTCTTTTTAGTTGGCAGATGGCTTCATAGTATGTGTTTAACATATTGCTTGAAGTGGCCCTGTCTGTAGTGTTAGTGCAGCAAGTCCCTGTAATTGGAGCAGACAGTCCATGCCTTTGCTTGTTGTCACTTTCAGAGGAGATGGAAGTCTCCAGCGGTGATCAACTCCTGTTATGAATACTATCAAAGCTAATTGGAGGAAAGCGCGACATATGCTCTGCCTGCACATTTCCTCTCTTGTAGGTCGTTTGTCCTCAAGTGTTTGTCAGCAGGGACTCCGGAATTGTCCTCGTCGTAAATTAATTTCTAATTGATACCTGCAGCAAAAACTTTGTCAGGCATTTAAAGCAGCTACTCGTATTCTGCAAATCGGTTCTTAATGGCACTAGTGAGAGGGTTTCGCAAGGCAGCCAGAGAATGGAAAAGGTGCACTTTAGGTCAGGTGACCCCAACTATGACTTGTACTTACCATTTTGTAGCTCCACCCCCAAAAAAGCCATTGGTTCCATAGTTTAAGCTGGTTTAAAAAAAATAAGTCCATCCAGTTCAAGCAACAGAGAAAATTTAAAAAAAGAAAACCAACACGCTCAAATAGAAAACCTCCATATACATTTTTCAATACCTACAGGTCATCCAAAGGAATGCAAAAAAAAAACTCTATAAAGCATGATCCAATTTTACACCAGTGGGGGAAATAAAGAAAACTTCCTGATCCCCCAAGAGGCAATCGGATATTCCCTGGATCACCTTTACCTATAAGTGGTCCATTAGTATTGGTTAAGTTGATTCCTCAGTTCTCAATTCAACCCTATTCAAGGCCATACCCTCTCTGACACTACCAGTTATACCTTGTCCACAGATACAGAGTACAGTAAAACCTTGTGTAGCGCCCCTCCCAAATATTGGGACGCTATGTTAAATTTAGGGGTAGTCTGAGCCAGTAGTTAGGCTCAGACCACTTTGCTATTGTTCCCCATCTTTGCACAGAAAGGAGCACCCTGGATTGACAATTTGTTTGTCCTCTACTGAAAGAGGTCCATTGCTCTTAAAAAAGAGGAAGACACAGAGAGCGTGTTTTTTTCTCTGAAAAGAACAGTTTTTTTTCCTCTGAATGAACTCTGGGGTTTAGTCAGTCAAGATATTGTGGTGAGAGAACGCCGTGGTCAACAATGGGATGTTTCTTGTATTTGTGTTGCAACCTCTGCATAACCAGTAAAAGGACGTTGTGACTCTGCCGAAACTAGGTGGCAGTAGTCTGCAGGATTAGGAAAACTTTTTATGCTAGGCTTAGCATCTAAAACTTTTTAAGAAGGGAACTGCTTCCTCTCGGGGAAACAGTTTGCTTCTTTGTAAATAGACTGCGATTAGTGGTTAGGATGTTTGCATTTCCATGCATGTTGTCTGTGTTTTTTGCAGGTACCAGAGCTACTATCAAGACCACCGGAGAATGGGGTGGGGTAGATAGTCAGTGATGGGGTGGTGGTATAAATTTGCATATCAAAAGTTGAAGTGTCATATCTGCAGAGCTATGTCTTTATATTTTGTAATGTTATGGTGTGTGCTTTTCTTCCTTTTCTTTCTCCCTTCCCAAATTTTGGTTCAGGTACCAGGTCAATATTTTTTTTATATATTTATTTTCCTTTTTATCAAAAATCTTCAGGATTGAAGGATTTTGATTGCATCATCCACTGGGGACAGTGTCTTTTCTGGAGGGGGGGGGGTGTAGCGCCCCTCCCAAATATTTGGGACACTATGTTAAATTTAGGGGTAGTCTGTGCCAGTAGTTATGCTCAGACCAGCTGATTGTTCTTTAAATGTTGCTTCTGCTCTGGATGTGATACTGCCTGGCAGTTGTGTTCCCTGTCCGCCTGTAGGTGGCACTGCCACCACCGGCCCAGGTTGAAATACAGGGGTATCACACCACATTGGGTGTCCTTTCTCGGTAGTCGTGCGGTGGGCGTGGTTAGCCTGCTGTGCATGCTGGGAAGGGGTACATAAGGGGCAGATGCCATTGATCGGGATGGTTGGTGTGCGTGCCTCGTGGCCCGCATGGCACGGGGTGCGTGCGTGTGTTCCAGCCCCGGGCACCTTTAGCCTGAGGCTGCATCGCTGCCTGGGGCCTACACCTTTTAAGAGGATCCCATGCTACCCATCTTCGGGAAGCCTACTTTTGAGGGGAGTAAAGTTGGGGGAGGACCTTTCCCCAGAGGAGACTGGCGATGGTACTGCTGTCTCGGGAGAGGCTTGGCAACCTACTCAAGGAGGGATCCAAGAACTTAAAGGCCCTGCAATATGCCAATCTGGCATAAAGGTTCTCTCTTATTGCTTGGCTACAAAGTTCGGGACTTTAAAAAACCTGTGGCAGAGGATTCCTGAACACATCCTCAGATTCACCTCAGGGTCTGTAACAGAGACCGTTAAAGATAGATCCGTGCATCATTCCGGCTGCTAGGACCGAAGGAAACTGAACTATCCGGGTGAGCAATAGTGATGAGCCGAACACCCCCGGGTTCGGTTCGCACCAGAACCCGCGAACGGACCGAAAGTTCGCACGAACATTAGAACCCTATTAAATACAATGGATGCGAACGTTCGGATTCTAAAGTGCTAATTATAACGACTATTATCCATGTTATTGTCCGAAACAGAGTTTGGGAACCCGGCTTCTGCACCAGGGGACATGTATCAATGCAAAAAGAAGTTTTAAAAACAGACGTTTTCCGGGAGCAGTCATTTTAATGATGCATAAAGTGAAAAAAAAAAGTCAAATATTCCTTTAAATATTGTACCTGGGGGGTGTCTAAAGTATGCCTGTGAAGTGCCACGTGTTTCCCGTGTTTAGAACTGTCCCTGCACAAAATAACATTTCTAAAGGGAAAAAAGCCATTTAAAACTGCTTGCGGCTTTAATGCAATGTCTGGTCCCGGTAATATGGATGAAAATCTTTAGGAAAAATGGCATAGCTACCCCATCAACCCCCCCCCCCTACCCCAGCCCATTACCAGCCCCTTTGGGTCTTGTATGGATATTAAGGGGAACCCCGCACACAAAATAAAAAAGGACCTATATACTCTGAACAGCCGTATACAGGCGGTGCATACAAGACAGGGACTGTAGGTTTGTTCTTATGTAGAATCTGTTTGTAATTTTGAACAGCTGCATTGTTTAAGTGGAGCTTCATGCCAAATTCCTTTTTTTTTAGCTTTCTGTAAAACATAGGGAACGGTTATCACCCCTGTCACATTTTTTTTGCTGTCTGTGCCCCTGTTCAGAACATTTCACCTCACTTTGCGTCCCAATGACAACTGTTTTTGAAATGTGGTGTTTTTATTGAAACAAGGATTGGTGATAAAGCATCAGTAGAGAGGAGACACCTTTCTCCCATATAAATTCTTACAGGAGAGAATTTTCCTTCCAAGGGGTAGATTTCCTCTCACTTCCTGTTGTCTTCTTCCGTTTGCAAGTAGTAGTAGTTTGTAAGTTGGATGTTTGAAAGTAGGGACCTTCCGTATATACTCTGCAGAAATTGGCCCCTTAGGTGTTGGTGTTGGCACAACACTGAAAGCACTCACAGTTATTCTTGGTGGGTGCTGGAACGCCCTGCTGTCAACTATAATATCAGGAATTGTAATAACATATAATTGTTGATCAGTGGTAGTAAAAATTGGGCCTTTGATGGTGGTGCTGGTGCCACAACACTGTAAGGCCTGACAGTTACTCTTGGTGGGCGCAGCAATGGGCCCTGCTGTGAATTATTCGATCAATAATTATAATTGCATGCCCCTGTTGAACAGGGGCTGAAAAATTGGGCCTTTGGTGGTGGTGGTGGTGGTGATGGTGGTGCTGGTGCCACAACACTGTAAGGCCTGACAGTTACTCTTAGTGGGCGCAGCAATGCTCCCTGCTGTGAATTATTCGATCAATAATTATAATTGCATGCCCCTGTTGAACAGGGGCTTAAAAATTGGGCCTTTGGTGGTGGTGGTGGTGGTGGTGGTGGTGGTGGTGATGGTGGTGGTGCTGGTGCCACAACACTGTAAGGCCTGACAGTTACTCTTGGTGGGCGCAGCAATGCTCCCTGCTGTGAATTATTCGATCAATAATTATAATTGCATGCCCCTGTTGAACAGGGGCTGAAAAATTGGGCCTTTGGTGGTGGTGGTGGTGGTGATGGTGGTGCTGGTGCCACAACACTGTAAGGCCTGACAGTTACTCTTGGTGGGCGCAGCAATGGGCCCTGCTGTGAATTATTAGATCAATAATTATAATTGCATGCCCCTGTTGAACAGGGGCTTAAAAATTGGGCCTTTGGTGGTGGTGGTGGTGATGGTGGTGGTGCTGGTGCCACAACACTGTAAGGCCTGACAGTTACTCTTGGTGGGCGCAGCAATGGGCCCTGCTGTGAATTATTAGATCAATAATTATAATTGCATGCCCCTGTTGAACAGGGGCTGAAAAATTGGGCCTTAGGCACTGGTGGCACAACACTGCAACCCCTCACAGATACTGTACTTGGAGCACAGCAATGAGGCCTGTTGCAAAGTATTGCATCAAAAATTGTAATTACACGCCCCTGTTAAACAGGGGCTGAAAAATTGGGCCTTAGCCACTGGTGGCGTCACCCATAAACCAAAATGATCTTCCAAGCTATCATCGTTAATCGTATCATTGAGGAGGAGGAGGAGGAGGATAGCCAGTCAACATAACAGCACAGGCACTCAGCATCAGCATCAGTCTTGAAGGGATGTGACATTTTAAAATCAATTAGTCTGTTATATCAGCATCTGGTGTGTGGTAGCTGGTGGTGATCCAAGACTGGTTCATCTTGATGAAAGTCAGTCGATCAACCGAGTCGGTGGACAGGCGCACCCTGTGATCCGTGACAAATCCTCCAGCAGCACTGAATGTGCGTTCTGAAAGAACGCTGGATGCAGGACAGGCCAGTAGCTCAATTGCATACTGTGCAAGCTCTGGCCAGTGATCCATCCTCAAGACCCAGTAAGCCAGAGGATTTTCGGTGGGGAAGGTGTCCAAGTCTGACCTTGCCCCTAGGTATTCCTGCGCCATGTATATCAGACGCTGGCGATGGTTGCTGGAACCGATCATACTTTGGGGCTGCGGACTAAAGAATTGTCTGAACGCATCGGTCAGACGGCCACCTTCCCCACCGCTCCTTCTTTGACTGCCCGAAGCCTCAGCAACTCGTTGTCCAGGACCAGGAGTTTGTAACCTCCCAGTCTCTGGGAACGCGTTGCACAGACCTTTCTGCAAGGCCTCCCGGAGTTGTCTCATCCTCTGCTCCCTCTGCGACGGTACGATAAGGTCCGCAACCTTACCCTTGTACCGTGGATCAAGGAGAGTGGCCAGCCAGTAATGGTCCCTCTCCTTGATCCGAAGAATACGAGGATCCTTCCGCAGACTTTGCAGGATCAGGGAGGCCATGCAGCGTAGGTTAGCTGAGGCATTCAGTCCGGAGTCCTCTGGGTCACTAAGGACGACATGATCCGCAGCCACCTCCTCCCAGCCACGTACAAGTCCACTGGTTTCTTGGGACTGTAAATCATCCCTAAAAGACTGCTGCTGATGATGCTGAGTGCCAGCCTCCACGCTGACACAATCCTCCTCCTCCTCCTCCTCCTCCTCCTCCTCCTCCTCCTCTTCCTGTGCGATGGGTGGGACAGAAGGAACACTGTCTGGGTAAAGGGGGCCTTGAGAGGCAAGGAAGTCCTCCTCTTCCTGCCTCTGTTCTGCCTCAAGTGCCCTGTCCATTATTCCACGCAGCGTGTGCTCCAACAGGTGGACAAGAGGTACAGTGTCACTGATGCATGCACTGTCACTGCTCACCATCCTCGTGGCCTCCTCAAATGGTGCCAGGACAGTGCATGCATCCCTGATCATGCCCCACTGGCGTGGTGAAAAAAACCCGAGCTCCCCTGACCCTGTCCTGGTGCCGTAGTCGCACAGGTACTCATTGATGGCCCTCTGCTGCGTGTGCAGCCGCTGCAGCATGGCCAACGTTGAGTTCCACCTGGTGGGCATGTCACATATAAGGCGGTTCTTGGGCAGGTTCAACTCCTTTTGAAGCTCAGCCAGGCGAGCACTGGCATTATAAGATCTGCGGAAATGCACACAGACTTTCCTGGCCTGCCTCAGGACATCCTGTAAGCCCGGGTACCTGCCCAAGAACCGCTGCACCACCAGGTTAAGGACGTGAGCCATACAGGGCACATGGGTCAGTTGTCCCTGTCGGAGGGCGGAGAGGAGGTTGGTGCCATTGTCGCAAACCACCATTCCTGGCTTAAGCTGGTGTGGCGTCAACCACCTCTCGGCCTGCCCCTGCAGAGCAGACAGGACCTCTGCCCCAGTGTGGCTCCTGTCCCCCAAACACACCAGCGCAAGCACGGCATGGCATCTTTTTGCCTGCGTACTTGCGTAGCCCCTTGAACGCCTACGGAGCACCGCTGGTTCCGAGGACAAACCACAGGAAGAGGCCATGGAGGAAGAAGAAGAGGAGGGGGTGGAGGAGAGAGGTGTGTCACAACCAGTAGTAGCATTTTGGAGGCGTGGCGGTGGAACAACCTCCAACACTACTGCACCTTGTCCTGCATCCTTCCCAGCTGCCAAAAGAGTGACCCAATGGGCCGTGAAAGAAAGGTAACTTCCCTGTCCATGCCTGCTGGACCATGAGTCAGCGGTAATATGCACCTTACCGCTGACCGCCCTGTCCAGCGAGGCCAAGACATTGCCTTCCACATGCCTGTAGAGAGCCGGAATCGCCTTCCGTGCGAAAAAGTGGCGTTTGGGAACCTGCCACTGAGGAACCGCACATTGCACAAACTCACGGAAGGGGGCCGAGTCTACCAACTGAAAAGGCAGCAGTTGAAGCGCTAGCAATTTAGCCAAGCTAGCATTCAACCGCTGGGCATGTGGATGGCTGGGAGTGAACTTCTTTCGACGGTCCAGCAGCTGGGGCAGGGAAATTTGCCTGCTAGAATTGGACGTTGGTGTACTGCTAGCAGAGTGCCCGCAAGTACTTGCCTGTGACACACCTAATTCTACACCTTCATTCCTCTCAGAGCAGGTTTCAGAGAGGAGTGAAGGTATAGTGGGGTTGGAGATTCCAGCTGATGCGGTGCAAGAAGAGGTCAGCTTTGTTCTTTGGTGTGGGTCTTTAAGGTAGGCTTGCCAACGAGCTGCATGGCAGGTCAACATATGTCTGATCAAGCATGTGGTGCCCAAGCGGCTGATGTTTTGGCCACGCGATATACGCTTGAGACATATGTTGCAAACAGCAGCTGTGCGATCTGATGCACTCGCCTCAAAAAAGGCCCACACCAAAGAACTTTTTGAATGACGGGCAGAGGCAGCGCCCTGCACAGGCGGAGCTCTGCGGTGTGATTCCGTCGGTGTGCTGCCCATACGCTGGCCACTCAAGGGCATCCTGCCTCATTGGAGATGTGCCTCCTCCTCATCCTCCTCCTCCTCCTCTCTCCTATTAGGCACCCACGTGGAGTCAGTGACCTCATCATCCCCTCCCTCCTCATCACTGGAGCCAATCTGGCAGTATGCTGCAGCTGCTGGAGCATGACTGCCAGATTGGTGTCCTTCTTGAGCATCCCCTCTCTCTGCTCTCTCGCTGCTGCCTTCCTCTAGCTGGGTATCATCATCAGATCCTTCCAAACGCTGGGCATCCTCCTGGAGCATGTACCCAACACTGTGCTCAAACAGTTCGGGGGACTCCTCAGGAGGAGGACATGGTGGGTCTAGGGAAGGATTGACTAATGAAGATAATGATACCAGAGAAGAGGACGCTTTGGCAGCTGCTTTGCCAGTACCCTGAGCCTGGGTGAGAGAGGATGAGGAGGATGAGGTGGGCTTGGTCATCCACTCTACCAAGTCTTCGGCATGATGTGGCTCAACATGTCCAGCTGCCGAAAACAAGGACAAGCGTGTCCCATGGCCATGTGCTGATGACAATGCACCGCGTCCACGACCAGCACTGTTGCCCCCAGACACAGAGCCTGCTTGCCCTCTTTTTTTGCCTCCTGACTGTCTGCCTCTCCTTGGTTGCCTTCCAGACATTTTAATGGATGGCCTGCAGGGAGATGGGAAAAAGAGCAATAAGGGCTACCTTCAGGTGTATACTGTGCAGGAGGCTTAGCAACAATGACACTGACACTGTCCCCTGCCTATCCTTCTCTGTCCCTAAACACAAGGATTGAAAATATGGTTCAGCAAAATAGTTTTAGAACAGAATAGCACACTGACACTTTCCCTCACTGTCCTACTCTGTCCCTCCCTACAAACAAGATTTAGCACAGAATAGCACACTGATAATTTCTACGAGTGTCCTTCTCTGTCCCTAAACTCAAGGATTGAAAATATGGAACAGCAAAATTGGTTTAGAACAGAATAGCACACTGTCAGTTTCACTCACTGTACCTCTCTGTCCCTCAACTCAAGGATTGAAAATATGGTTCAGCAAAATAGTTTTAGAACAGAATAGCACACTGACACTTTCTCTCACTGTCCTACTCTGTCCCTCCCTACAAACAAGATTTAGCACAGAATAGCACACTGATAATTTCTACGAGTGTCCTTCTCTGTCCCTAAACTCAAGGATTGAAAATATGGAACAGCAAAATTGGTTTAGAACAGAATAGCACACTGTCAGTTTCACTCACTGTACCTCTCTGTCCCTCAACTCAAGGATTGAAAATATGGTTCAGCAAAATAGTTTTAGAACAGAATAGCACACTGACACTTTCTCTCACTGTCCTACTCTGTCCCTCCCTACAAACAAGATTTAGCACAGAATAGCACACTGATAATTTCTACGAGTGTCCTTCTCTGTCCCTAAACTCAAGGATTGAAAATATGGAACAGCAAAATTGGTTTAGAACAGAATAGCACACTGTCAGTTTCACTCACTGTACCTCTCTGTCCCTCAACTCAAGGATTGAAAATATGGTTCAGCAAAATAGTTTTAGAACAGAATAGCACACTGACACTTTCCCTCACTGTACCTCTCTGTCCCTAAACTCAAGGATTGAAAATATGGTTCAGCAAGATTGGTTTAGAACAGAATAGCACACTGACACTTTCCCTCACTGTACCTCTCTGTCCCTACAAACAAGGATTAGCACAGAATAGCACACTGACACTTTCCCTCACTGTACCTCTCTGTCCCTACAAACAAGGATTAGCACAGAGATGGAACACACTGACACTTTCCCTCACTGTCCCTCTCTGTCCCTACAAACAAGGATTAGCACAGAATAGCACACTGACACTTTCCCTCACTGTACCTCTCTGTCCCTACAAACAAGGATTAGCACAGAGATGGAACACACTGACACTTTCCCTCACTGTACCTCTCTGTCCCTACAAACAAGGATTAGCACAAAATAGCACACTGACACTTTCCCTCACTGTACCTCTCTGTCCCTACAAACAAGGATTAGCACAGAATAGCACACTGTCACTGACACTCTCCCTACCTATCCTTATTTGTCCCTAAACACAAGGAATCCAGGATTAGTAAAGAAAAAATATGGACACTGTCCCTGCCTATGCTTCTCTTTCCCTGCTCCGGAACACACAACACAAGGCCGCCGCGCTGGCGGCCTTTTATAGTGTGGGGCGTGTACTAAACACCCTCAGCAATAATTTGCCACAGGCATCCTGCCTGTGGCCAATCATTGCTCTCCTCGCTGCCGGCGCTGTGATTGGCCAAGCATGCGGGGTCACAGTGCATGCTTGGCCAATCACAGCGCCTGGATGACACTGCGATGGCGTAGTGCATTGTGGGCCGTTCGCGTTACTCGAATTTGGCGCGAACGGCCCAAATCGTTCGATCGAACAGCCGATGTTCGAGTCGAACACGAAGCTCATCCCTAGTGAGCAATACCCACTCAGGCTTGAGTGGCGACGTTGACAAAATTATGTGTGCTTTTAGTGCTGCGTGCCTGAACCTTCCCCTATACTTCTCTCGTTTCCTGCTTTCTCTACAAGTTCCCACAGCAAAAGGAAAAATAAAGCCTTCCTGTTTAGGTTTTACATTTGTGTGGACATTGACTTTTTCTAAAGACTTTCTTTACCCTGACAACAGAAGCCTTTAAGGTAGTTTGCATGACCCAAAACAAAACCAGCCGGTCCCTTAAATGGGGGTAAGTGCTACACTTGGATTGAGAGTAACTTGGTCTGAGAGCATTTTGCAAGACGAGCAAAATTTTTGAATACATTTTGACTTGATATACAAGCGATGTCTTGATATACAAGTAGCGTCATGTCACAACTGAGTATAAAAGAGAAGAGAGGCGCCTCTAAGTGTAGCAATATGGTTACATTTAATGAAGGTACATTATTTAGCAACATGTTGCTACACTTGGAGGTGCCTCTCTTCTCTTTTATACTCTGTAGCTCCTGCTGGATTTTGCCTCTAATCTCCTTGTGGAGGCTTCCATTTGTGGATGGACATTTTATGGTTACACAACATGGTCACATTGCTATAATCTTTTTATATGGACTATAAACTGAAGGACTTATGAATAAATGGTTGTGGAATTAATCATTTGAGTTTTCTTTATTTCTTATGGGGAAATTTGCTTTGATGTACAAGTGCTTTGGATTACAAGCATGTTTCTGGAACTAATTATGCTAGCAATCCAAGGTTTTACTGTAATTCTTTCTATGCACTTTAAGGGCACCCAGAAATTAGAATCACACCTCTATAGTAAGTAGCAAAGTGTATTACCAAGTTAAGGTCAACCAAGATAAAGTATAACAATGGAGAACATAATCAGGTGCACAATGTATACTGGGTTCCTTGCAATAATTTTAAATCCCAGCATGCTCTGTAACCCCCAATAGCATAAACTGTAGCTCTGCTCAGAAGATGAGCTGCAGTAAGTGATACAGGTGGGTACCAAGTTGGATAAAGGCTAAATCACTTGGGAACTCTCGCAATAAGGGGCTAAGCCTAGGCCTGTGGTCAGACTTAAATCAGTGTACAGATCTGCCCTCAGGATCAAATAAAGTGAATACTGTCCTTAAAGTTACTCTACTGCCTGCTATGTTGGGGCCCTTGAAGACTGTGTGTGTGATGGTGATATTTCTATGGGTGTAAGTGTTTATAGTCCTGCACCCAGTGGAATAGGATTGAAGGTAGTCGTTAAGTCACAAAAGAACTGAGGCAGGGGCGGTTTGGGCCTAGTCCAGTAGACCAGCAGAATATTAGGGTGTATTGGGTATACATGCTAGTTAAACACAAGTTCCTAAAGAAAGGAAGGGTTTAGTCAATGTCGGCAACTAGAAAACGGTGGGTCAGAAGATACCCTCTCACTGGTCTCCCTCTGTGTCTCTTCAGCAACAGGATTTCATTGGTAGGGCACCGCTCTGTTCATGGAAAGTGCTCTTCGGTGTACTTCAGCTGTCTGGCGTGAAGGTGGTGTAGGGAATCGGGCTCAAGGCAGGGACAAACTCAGTTTCTTTAACAAAAGTGTCAGGTTTAATCCAAAGGATATTAACAAACAGAAGGTAGATACTTCTAGCCATAACTCATAAGAAAGTAAACTTCTGATCTACTGAGCCTTAAGCCTCGTACACACGACCGAGAAACTCGTCAGGAAAAAACTTGTCGTTTTTCCTGACGAGATCCTTGGACAAGAATCTTGTCCCGGCCGAGTGTACACACGTACCTTTTCAAAAGAACCGCCGTTCTTTTGAATGGCACGAACGCGGTGACGTCATCGACTACGACGAGCATGCGCTCGTCACATTCAATACCGTCGCCGCCATCTTGCTACACCCTACCTATGCCTAGGAGGCTACCGCGCATGCGTCAAAGTCATTTCGAGCATGCAGGGGTTTCCACGGCGACAGGTAAGTGTACACACACTCGGGTTTCTCGTCGAGAAACAGGCCGACAAGAATCCAGACGAGAAAATAGAGAGCAGGTTCTCTATTTTTCTCATCGAGATTCTTGCCTGTTTTCTTGACGAGAAACCTGAAAGTCGCGTACACACGACCGATTTACTCGGTCGTGTGTACGAGGCTTTACTGTATCCGTGGTCAGACAAAGTCCTTGGTTAAAGGCAAGTGTCCTTTTACAAAGCAAACAATTGCAGCCAAGTTTGGCTACAAATGCCCTGCTGTCCATCACCTCCTCACACAGAGACACACACACATACACACAAACTCCCTCAGAGCCAGGACCAGCTGCCTTAAAGAGGTTGTAAACCCACTTTTGCAACTTGCACCTACAGTTAAGCCTAGATTAAGGCTTACCTGTAGGTGCAAGAAATATCTCCTAAACCTACATGGTTTAGGAGATATTTGCTAAAAATGACATGCGTCTGTGTCTACGGCGCATGCGCGCCGTAGACAACGGCAAATTCATAGGGTTAATCCCATTCACAAATCCGGTTTAGCCGGATTTGACGGCTCCCGCGCGCATGCGCGGAGTCACGTCTTCGCCGCTCCGGCCAATCACAGCGGCGCTGTGATTGGCTGGAGCGGCGATACCCGGAAGTAACCTTCCGGCTATCACTGCAGCGATGGCTGCGGCTGGAGAGGGAGACGAGGAAGCCTTTGGGGGCCCTGATCTAAGGTAAGTGATGCATAATGAGCTAGTATGCTAGTCATACTAGCTCATTATGCCTTTGTCTTGCAGGTTAGTTTAAAAAAAAAATTTTTTAACAGGGTTTACAACCACTTTAATCAGGACCTAGGCAGAAAACATCAAAATGCGGTCAATGGAATTGGGAGTCTGTCCCTCCAAGAGCTCTATCAGACTCCCAGTAAAACCAGACCCAGAACGGGATTTACTAACACTGGGTAAAGAACGATCTTTCTTTCCCATGAAATCTTTGCTGGCATTACCTAGATGATTGCAAATCTAAGAATCCATGGAGGAACATACATTATCTCAAAAAGTGAGTACACCCCTCACATTTTTGTTAATAATTTATTGTATCTTTTCATGTGACAACACTGAAGAAATAACACTTTGCGACAATGTAAAGTAGTGAATGTACAGCTTGTATAACAGTGTAAATTTTATGTCCCCTCAAAATAACCCAACACACAGCCATTAATGTCTAAACCGCTGTCAACAAAAGTGAGTACACCTTTAAGTGAAAATGTCCACATTGGGCCCAAAGTGTCAATACTTTGTGTGGCCACCATTATTTTCCAGCACTGCCTTAACCCTCTTGGGCATGGAGTTCACCAGAGCTTCACAGGTTGCCACTGGAGTCCACTTCCACTCCTTCATGACGACATCATGGAGCTGGTGGATGTTGGAGACCTTGCGCTCTCCACCTTCCATTTGAGAATGCCCCACAGATGCTCAATAGGGTTTAGGTCTGAAGACATGCTTGGCCAGTCCATCACATTTCCCCTCAGCTTCTTTAGCAAGGCAGTGGTCATCTTGGAGGTGTGTTTGGGGTCGTTATGTTGGAATACTGCCCTGCGGCCCAGTCTCCGAGAAGAGGGGATCATGCTCTGCTTCAGTATGTCACAGTACATGTTGGCATTCATGGTTTCCTCAATGAACTGTAGCTCCCTAGTGCCGGCAGCACTCATGCAGCCCCAGACTATGACACTTCCACCACCATGCTTTTTATTTTATTTATTTTTTATTAAAGTTTTTTCCAACATAGAACGTACAACATCCAGGTCACCATTTTCCAGGTGCCCGACATTGCGGCCTCGCAGGGCCCAAACAGACACACACATAACAGGCTCTTTTCTAACCCTGGTCTAAGACCCTATATCCTTTCCCCCCTCCCCCCACCCTGTCACAGCTCAGTAATCCAGATGAAAACCGGGAACCCCTGCAATGAAGTCCCCCACACGTAGTCAGGTCTTCATCCTCCCCCTACCATTGTGGACATGTTAACCCAAACATTCTATCCCCACAGTCAAAAAAAAGGAACATCAGGAACTTATCTCACCACTATAATAAACCAATCTATCCTGCCGTGTTATCCTCCTTGTACCAGGCTTGCCACACCTTCTTAAATTTCTTTCCACACCCCCCTTGCCTTGTAAGTAGCTTTGTAGAAGGGCAACATTGCATTAACTAGGGACTTCCAAAAGGCTGTGCTCGGCTCCCCCAAATCCTTCCATTTAAGCAGTATAGCTTTCTTGGCATAAAACAGCAGGATAGTAAGCAAAGTTCTCAATGCCCTTGTTGGAACCACCTCCTCCACCAGTCCCAGCAAGCACACCCTTACCGTCAGAGGAACAGGCACTGCAAGAAGGTCCGATATACATAAGAGGACCTCCTCCCAATATCTCCTGACAAGTGGGCAGGACCAAAAAATATGCTCCGCATCTGCCGGGGAATACGTACATCTCCAGCATTCCGTCGAAGTTGACCCAAATATTCTGGACAACCTGGCCGGAGTATAATAGCTCCTGTGTAAAATTTTTTATTGAATCAGCCTATCCCTGGCACAGACCAAGTGCCTGAATGGCTGATTCCAAACATCATCCCAGTCTTCCCCCTGTAAATCCGGGACCTCTACCTCCCACCTGGCCCTGCATTTAGCTACTGCCTTAGGGGTGGACTTAAACAATTCTTTGTATGATCGAGACAAGGGCTTGACCAAATCTTCTGCCGTCAAGATGGATTCAAGGGTCGAGGGGAGTGATTCTACCCTACGATCTTTAAATTGGGTTTGATATGCGTGGCGAAGTTGCAAGTATCTAAAGAAATATTTGTTGTCTAGGTCATGTTTCGTTTTCAACTGAGGAAAAGTCAAAAGTTCACCATATGAGGTTATGTCTTTTAATGTTTTTACACCTTTTATTGCCCATACCATGGGGTCCGGTAAATTATAAAATTGTTGCAAAGTAGGATTTATCCACAGGGGCACTGACGGGGAGAACCCCTGAAAGTTAGGAGATGCTAGTTTGACTGCTATTTCCCAGGCTTTTATTGTGGCCTTCATGGTCTTCGTTACTGGCAGTTCAGATTTGGAGCCCCTAAAGAGCGCCAAGCGCAAGCTTTCATAGGACCCCAGGTGAGCCGCCTCCAATGCTGTGGCAGCATCACCCTCTTCCATAGTCAACCACCTCCGGGCAAATACCATTTGGCCAGCCAAATAATATTTGTGCCAGTCAGGAAGCGCAAGCCCCCCTCTGTCCCCAGGTTCCTGCAACACTTTTATCCCAATTCTAGGGGGTTTTGGGGTCCACAGAAAAGCCCCAACTATCCCATCTATACTTTTAAAAAATGATCTTGGAACCCATATCGGAGCATGTCTTAAAAAATAAAGAATCACAGGAAGGATCTTCATTTTGAGCAAACTGATTCTACCTACCAGGGACAGTGGAAGCTTAGCCCATGCCTGCGTTTTATGTTTAAGTAACGTCAACAGTGGTAATAAGTTGAGAGACAGATAATCATTCACATCCGCCGATACCTTCACCCCCAAATATTTCATGGTACTAACCCATTTTAAGGGAAGGTCTGGATCCGCTACATTTCTGGCTGCTTCATCTATGAGAAGAATCAACGACTTGCTCCAGTTCACCCTCAACCCCGAGAATTTGGAGAAACCATCCAAAATTTCCAGAAAAATCCGCAGCGAGTCACCTGGGTCATTTAAGAAACAGGAGCATGTCGTCAGCGTAAAGCGCCAGGGTTTCATGTATAGTGCCCACCCGAATATCCCGAATCCTCCTGGAGGATCTCAAGGCAATGGCCAGAGGCTCCATTACTAGGGCGAAAAGAAACGGGGACAACGGGCAACCCTGTCTTGTACCTCTATTCACCGCAAAGAACTGTGATACCACCCTTCCCATTCTGATTGCCACCCGGGGACTTTTGTATAACATAGAGATCCACTTCCTAAACTGAGAGCCAAATCCCATAGCCTCCAGGACCTTACCCATAAACCCCCAGTCGACAGAGTCGAAGGCCTTTTCAATGTCGATAGACACCACAATTCTGGTCCTTGAGTCAGAGGGGGGTATGCAGGTGCGTGAACAGTCTCCTGAGATTGGTATCTGTAGAGTTGCCCGGCATGAACCCAGTCTGATCAATATTTACTACCGTCTGTATAACCTTAGCGAGCCTACTCGCCAGCAATTTGGTCAGAATTTTGAGATCAGTATTCAGGAGAGCTATGGGGCGGTAGGATGCACATTCAGTCGGGTCTTTCCCTGGTTTCGGTAGGAGAATCATGTACGCTTCCATCATAGTCTCAGGCAGGGATGATGGGTCAAGGCAATGCTCCAATAACATATTAAGCCTGTTGGCCAGGATACCAACATTAGATTTGTAGAAATCCGCCGGGAGGCCATCCGGTCCCGGCGCCTTATTCGGAGGGAAGGCAAAAATTGCCTTCTGAATCTCCTGAATAGTTATCTTGGCCTCCAGCAGAGCACAATCCTCCTCAGACAATCTGGGAATGGGCAATCCCTGAAGCATATTATCCACTTCCCCCACATCATACTGCGGAACCGGAGAATACAAAGAGGAGAAAAAATCTACAAATTCCTGCATGATCAGTGTCGGGTCATCAACCAGGGCTCCCCTCTTACCCCTGATCACTGGGATGTGAGCAACCGGCGGGTGGTCCGCCACCAGCATGGCTAAAAGTTTGCCGTTCTTATCCCCCTCAGCAAATAAAGCATGTCTGTTTCGGGACTCTACTGTTTTTGTCATACCCTCGACATGAAGCGACAAGCGCCTCCTGGCCTCCATTAGAGACCTATACGAGGCCCCCGTTGGAGATTCCGCATGGGCCCCCGCACATACCCTCTCCTCCCTCTGCAAACTGTCAAGCTCCTCATTGTCATTGGCGCGTGCCGTCTTGATAGCGGAGATGCATTCCCCTCGGGCCACCGCCTTTTCCACTACCATGCTTGACTGTAGGCAAGACACACTTGTACTCCTCACCTGGTTTCCGCCACACATGGTTGACACTATCTGAACCAAATAAGTTTATCTTGGTCTCATCAGACCACAGGACATGGTTCCAGTAATCCATGTCCTTTAGTCTGCTTGTCTTCAGCAAACTGTTTGCAGGCTTTCTTGTGCATCATCTTTACAAGAGGCTTCCTTCTGGGACGACAGCCATGCAGACCAATTTGATGCAGTGTGCAGTATATGGTTTGAGCACTGACAGGCTGACCCCCCACCCCTTCAACCTTTGCAGCAATGCTGGCAGCACTCATATGTCTATTCCCCAAAGACAACCTCTGGATATGATGCTGAGCACGTGCACTCAACTTCTTTCGTCGACCATGGTGAGGCCTGTTCTGAGTGAAACCCGTCCTGTTAAACTGCTGTATGGTCTTGGCCACCGTGCTGCAGCTCAGTTTCAGGGTCTTGGCAATATTCTTATAGCCTAGGCCATCTTTATGTAGAGCAACAATTATTTTTTTTTCAGATCCTCAGAGAGTTCTTTGCCATGAGGTGCCATGTTGACCTTCCAGTGACCAGTATGAGAGAGTGAGAGCGATAACACCAAATTGAACACACCTGCTCCCCATTCACACCTGAGACCTTGTAATACTAACAAGTCACATGACACCGGGGAGGGAAAATGGCTAATTGGGCCCAATTCGGACATTTACATTTAGAAGTGTGCTCACTTTTGTTGCCAGTGGTTTAGACATTAACGGCTGTGTATTAAGTTATTTTGAAGGGACAGCAAATTTACACTGTTATAAAAGCTGTACACTCACTACTTTACATTGTAGCAAAGTGTAATTTCTTCAGTGTTGTCACATGAAAATATATAATAAATTATTTACAAAAATCTGAGGGGTGTACTCACTTTTGTGAGATAATGTATATCCCATTGATCACTTTCCCTGCCACTCTAACCGGTTTCACAGGCACCCCCAATGCTGTATTTTGGCCTAGGCCGACAAGGCCCAGGCCTAGGGCGGCACTTTGTGGGGGTGGCAAAAAACGCCCCCGCACGAAAAAAAAGCACCCGCACGCAGGGCTGCCATCAGGGGATTAAATCTATATCCAGCCGCATTGCTATAGAGGGGGCGGACCGCACCCGGGCGACTGACACCAGGAATCGTAGTGGGTGCAGTCAGCCCCGACCTCCCCCCTCCTTTCTCCTGTCGGCTGAACAGGAGAAGAGAGAGAGAGCGTCTCAAATCGGGTTCCCCTAAGCGCTGACCGGCTTCCTGCCCACTCCGATTCCCTCACCACAAACAGCAGGCAGGCTACAGTCCCTCAGTGTGCATGCACTCTGAGGGGGAGAGAGAACCTGGAACCTGGCAAAAAGCAGAATGTTACAAAAGAGAGAACTGTGCAGAGGGAGACCAGAGAGGGAGCCACGCTGTAACCGCACACCCAGAGAGGGAGCCACGCTGTTACCGCACCACCAGAGAGGGAGCCACGCTGTAACCGCACCACCAGAGAGGGAGCCACGCTGTAACCGCACCACCAGAGAGGGAGCCACGCTGTAACCGCACCACCAGAGAGGGAGCCACGCTGTAACCGCACCACCAGAGTGGGAGCCACGCTGTAACCGCACCACCAGAGAGGGAGCCACGCTGTAACCGCACCACCAGAGAGGGAGCCACGCTGTAACCGCCCCACCAGAGAGGGAGCCACGCTGTAACCGCACCACCAGAGAGAGAGCCACGCTGTAACCGCACCACCAGAGAGAGAGCCACGCTGTAACCGCACCACCAGAGAGAGAGCCACGCTGTAACTGCACCACCAGAGAGAGAAAGACTGAGCCACTGCTAAGGTACAGACATGCTTCACTACTGACTAGAGTCACCCCGGGAAACCCAGAGTGAGCGAACGTCCAGCCATAGGGGATCACTGTTGCGGTTTCGCTGGGTCTGGTAAGAGGGCCTGTTGGCCATTATCCATTACTGTTCCCAAACTGAGGTATTAGGAAGTGCCTAACCTTCTATCCTCTAGGCCTTATTGACTGCCACAACGTCCCTCTGTCCTCTTCCCACGGCGTCCCTCTGTCCTCTTCCCACTGCGTCCCTCTGTCCTCTTCCCACGGCGTCCCTCTGTCCTCTTCCCACGGCGTCCTTCTGTCCTCTTCCCACGGCGTCCCTCTGTCCTCTTCCCACGGCGTCCCTCTGTCCTCTTCCCAAAAGGGGGGAGTAAGTGCTAGAGTGGATCTACAGAGTAGGGTTTTCCCGCATCCCAGTGGTTATATGGACGGAAAGGGCTCCTCTTATGGGCCAGAGTAGCTTCCCTTCAAAGTCCCATAAGAGGAACCCTTTCCATCCCTCTGTCCTCTTCCCACGGCATCCGTCTGTCCTCTTCCCACGGCGTCCGTCTGTCCTCTTCCCACGGCGTCCGTCTGTCGTTCTCCCATGAATATTACAGGGCGGGTCTTAAAAAGTAAGGGGTGTGGCCTTTACAGGAAGGGGTGGGCCGTATTTAAATTAGGGGGTGCGCGAGTTTAGTCAGGCCTAGGGCAGCACAAAACCTAAATACACCAAATCTGTTTTTAGACAGAGTAAAAAAAAAATATTTTTAAAGGTGTTACACAAGTGTATATGGTCATAAGACAGAGATACATTGATGATGAGTAAAGTCAGAGTACATAATATAGTTGAGGCAGAATCGGTCAAAGACTTCAAAAGGTATTTGTATCTCTGCTCCAGGATATGAAGCAGTGTCTTGAACCCCTGGCCTGCTGGGGAAGGAATGGAAGACTTTTCAGTATACAGGAAGGGGGGCTGTCACTCTTAAGTCATACACGTGGTAGGGCCTCATAGTATCATAGTTCCCTGGGTGAGAAAATGGGATGTAGGACATAGCATAGGCCCCTAATTTAGGTAAGGTTAGGACACAGAGCAGATATCAGACAGGGTCCCAACGAAGAAGAAGCAAAGTATTGTTCTAGAAGGAAGGAAAAAAAGGGGGGGGGTGAAGAAGGTCTTTAGGTATAGATATAGAAAGACCTGGTAAGTTAAAGTGATATTAAACCCTTTTTTTTTTAAATGACAAACATGTTATACTAACCGCTCTGTGCAGTAGTTTTGCAGAGAGCAGCCCAGATCCTCCTCTTCTTGGGTTCCACGCCGCACTCTTGACTTCGTCCTCCTGCCGGATGCCCCCACAGCAAGCAGCTTGCTGTAGGGGCACCCAAGCAGGCGCGCTTCCAAAGCCATGGCTGTGTGTAAAATTCACATACTGAGCAGCCGCGGCTTAGCCCCACCTCCTCCGTCTCCTGATTGGTTCACTGGCTGTGATTGACAACAGTGGGAGTCAATTGTTCCCGCTGCTACCAAATTCCAATCAGGAGTGAGAGTCCCCGGAGAGGCAAGGCTCTTATGGACATTGCTGGATCGAGAGGGGTCTTGAGTATTGGGGGGGGGGGGGGGCTGCTGTACACAAGTTTTTTTTTTTACCTTCATGCATAGAATGCATGAGGGTAAAAAACCTTGTGCCTTTACACCCACTTTATTATGTATTACAGGGAAAAACAGACCACTGTTGTTTTTCTAGTCATAAAGAACTTCACAAACATAAGAGTTCAGTATTCAGGTGTAAATGTAAAGTCTATTCAATAGAACCAAGTTTTTTTGGAATTGTTCCTCTGTGGTTTGAAGAAGCCATGACATCCTCCATCGTTTTAATATGTACTTTGCTAAACCAAAAGCTAATTGGTGGGAAAGTCGACACGAGACACACACACACACACACACACTTGGAATGACTTCAGTCCAACCTTTGCCACATACCTTGAGGACATTTAACACTGCCTTGAGAAGAAATTGATGCTTTTGCACTGAGTGTTCTAGGAGGGAACAAGGTTGCACTATGGTAGCTTTTTCAGAAGGTAGAGTTCTTTAATTCCTAAGTATTTAGAGATGCGATTAAATAAATATTTACAGAGTAGATATTACAAAACAAATATAAGCAACGGTAAAATAAAAGGGATAAGAGTGAAAAAACATAAAATTTGCCAGGTCTTTGGTTTCATGTAGAGTCTGATTTTCTTGCAGAGTAAATCCAATCTGATATATCAGAGTCCCTGGCTTTCGTAAATGACTCTTAGCATTGCTACATAATTTCAATGCTAAAATGAGAGCTCAGAGCTTCTAGGGCAGACATTTTTTTTCCCCACGATGGGTATTGCCCAATCTATTCAAATATGATATATGGTTCTCCTAAGAAGTATAATGTGTAGTAATAGCTTTGTGGACCTTAATACAGGTTTGGTGTTTGCCCGATTGGTATCTCCTATATTAATAAGGTGAATACTTTTTATGAACTCCATCAAAGCAATAATTATGGATTTGGCCTGGTTCTGAAAGTTTAGATGAGGGTAATAAAAAAAATCAAATATCAAAAACAAAAAAATATTTTTGCGCTAAAGTGTAATTCAATTAACAATTTACACCTATAAATCATCTGAATACATAAGATGATCCAAACAAATCTATACAAAATATCATGTGTTTCCTGATATAAACCTTAAAACTGACACAGTACAAATTTTTGTAATACAAGAAATACATATAAAATGTGAATTCCTGTAAATATATACAAATAAAAAGTAAAAAATGCTAATTCATATACTGTAGCGTATGTGCAAAAAAGTGATGACAATTGGATATTGAAAAAAGGTGTAAAAATAGTCTAATCTTCCCTATGTGTAATTATGCAATCCAATTTCACCAACAGCGTGAAGGGTACCGAATATTCAACACACACATGTACCCTCCACAACACTTAAGCCTCATAATGGATCCACAATTACAGGGATCAAACCAGCATATGTAACTGACACCTCCAGGTGTCCTACAGTTCTCTAGATCAGGTCTGTTGCATCCCAGCCACAGGTATCAAATGACTCTGAATATAATAACTTCAGATCACATTACATAAATCGCCCGCCACGGAAGAAGAAAAACAAGGGCCGTACATAGCGTGAATACTGCTAAGTGTGTGTTTTATTAAACATCTAGAAGGGTACTCACATTGATAAAATCAAATACATGCAATCACAGGCAAACACCTCGCCAGACAGCCGGAATCGGCAGGCGTAATGACGTCACAGATATTTTGTATACATTGTTATAAAAAACAAACACGTGCATTTCTGAGTTCATCTGCTGACTATTTATGACAGGCCTTGTTGGGAGTCTTTTGCCGACCCTGCTAGTAAAGGTTTATGACATTAGATTTAAATCAGACAGTTTTTTTTTTTACCAACTTGCAAATCCCCGAGAAAATGAGTGTGACATTGTGTTCAGTACCACTCCCTCATTCTTGACACACAGTTTGGGGTTCATCAGTATCAGCCGTCCCTTTCATCATATTCCCCTTAGCTCGGTAGTCAGCAGTAAAGCATTCCCTCATGTTGGAACTCCTGGTGACTTGCCTCTTTACATTGGAGGTTGATGGTGAAGTGTCCCTCCTACATTGGAGGTCAATGGACCCTTGAGAAAGTCACTTGTCAGTGACGCAACATGTCGGGAGGAGTTGGATGACGTCGCTTCCAAGACCATAAGTTCGGATTTACCAGCGTCTAAGTCAACTGTTTGCCAAATCGATTCTAACTGTAAGTCTACACGTTTTTATAATAAACCTGTGCATTACTACTACACTATCTGGATTTCCATTCTTGTTCCATGTATTTGGCCATTTGAGCACCAGCTACCATTGAGTGATCACAGTATGGAGATTACTGATTCAGTTGAAGCGAATGACATTGAGTCTTAAGGTGTGAGGCCATTGCACTTAGTGGTGGAGCACTTGGATTGAACACTGGATTGCATAATACTTAATTATCACCACGTTTGAAGAATTGTCACAGTATTTTATTAAGAACTGTCTAATTATAAGGTTCACACATCACTGGACGTTTGGATGCACTACTTCTTTGGGCTAACCAAATTTCTTATGTCATGTTTATGTTTAATATTCTGTTGATTATTTGTGTATCGTATATTTGAATGTACACAATATTATTTGAACACTTTTATATATCTCACAATATATATTTGCATAATTTTTCTAAGGATTTAGCACCACCCCAACTTTTTATTTTGCATTTTGAATAGTGAAATACCTGCCTGCTGTTGTAGGTCACTGGTGAAGTGACCTCCTTGCATTGGTGATGATTGTTGAAGTGCTCACCTTACATTTGGTTACCGGCGGTAACCCTCATATTGGTGGTCATTTGGAGCGCTATAGACAATTGTATCAGGGGTCTGGGAGGCTTTACAGCTCTTATACTGTTTTGGCTCTGGCTCTTCTGAATGACATTGGCACTGGAATTACTCAGGCACTGATGGCTAGGTAATCACTCCACCTATCACCTGCAAGTCTTCTGTATTGCTAGACCTGGGATACTCTGCAGGAGACCCCCCAAGGCACATGCCCCCCCCCCCCCATAGACAGGGAAGAGAGAGGACATTCCCTTATAGTTTTTATATATTAAAATGCTACTAAATCCACAATAGGGATGAGCTTGGTGTTCGACTCGAACATCGGCTGCTCGCGCGTTCGGCGAACAACGAACGATTTGGGCCGTTCGCGCCAAATTCGAGTGACACGAACGGCCCACAATACACTGCGCCATCGCAGTGTAATCCCGGCGCTGTGATTGGCCAAGCATGCACTGTGACCCTGCATGCTTGGCCAATCACAGCGCCGGCAGCGAGGAGAGCAATGATTGGCCACAGGCAGGATGCCTGTGGCCAATTATAGCTGAGGGGGTTTAGTACACGCCCCACACTATAAAAGGCCGCCAGCGCGGCGGCCTCGTGTAGTGTGTTCCGGAGCAGGGAAAGTGAAGGATAGGCAGGGACAGTGTCAAATCTTGTCAAATCTATTCTTTGCTAAACCTTGTGTGTAGGGACAGAGAAGGATAGGCAGGGAGAGTGTCAGTGTCATATTCTTTGCTAAACCTTGTGTGTAGGGAGAGAGAAGGATAGGCAGGGAGACTGTCAGTGTCATGTACTTTGATAAACCTTGTGTGCAGGGAGAGAGAAGGATAGGCAGGGGACAGTGTCAGTGTCATATACTTTGATAAACCTTGTGTGCAGGGAGAGAGAAGGATGGGCAGGGGACAGTGTCAGTGTCATTGTTGCTAAGCCTCCTGCACATTATACACCTGAAGTTAGCCCGTATTGCTGCTTTTTCCTGGTGTGTTACACCAACAGGATTTTGCGGCACTTACAGCGGGCGGAGTGTGCCTCCTGCACATTATACACCTTAACTTAGCCTGTATTGCTGCTTTTTCCTGGTGTGTTACACCAACAGGATTTTGCGGCACTTGCAGCGGGTAGAGTGTGCCTCCTGACCATATTACACCTGAACTTAGCCTGTATTGCTGCTTTTTCCTGGTGTGTTACACCAACAGGATTTTGCGGCACTTACAGCGGGCGGAGTGTGCCTCCTGACCATATTACACCTTAACTTAGCCTGTATTGCTGCTTTTTCCTGGTGTGTTACACCAACAGGATTTTGCGGCACTTACAGCGGGTAGAGTGTGCCTCCTGACCATATTACACCTGAACTTAGCCTGTATTGCTGGTTTTCCCATTTCCCTGCAGGCCATTAGAATGTCTGGAAGGCAAACAAGGAGAGGCAGACAGTCAGGAGCCAATAAAAGAGGGCAAGCAGGCTCTGTGTCTAGAGACAACAGTGCTGGTCGTGGACGCGGTGCATTGCCATCAGCACGTGGCCATGGGACACGCTTGTCCTTCTTTTCGGCAGCTGGACGTGTTGAGCCGCATCATGCCGAAGACTTGGTAGAGTGGATGACCAAGCCCTCCTCATCCTCTCTCACCCAGGCTCAGGGTACTGGCAAAGCAGCTGCCAAAGCGTCCTCTTCCCTGGTATCAATGTCATCATCAGTCACTCCTTCCCTAGACCAACCATGTCCTCCTGAGGAGTCCCCCGAACTGTTTGAGCACAGTGTTGTGTACATGCTCCAGGAGGATGCCCAGCGTTTCGAAGGGTCTGATGATGATACCCAGCTAGAGGAAGGCAGTAGCGTGAGAGCAGAGAGAGGGGATGCTCAAGAAGGACACCAATCTGGCAGTCATGTTCCAGCAGCTGCAGCATACTGCCAGATTGGCTCCAGTGATGAGGAGGGAGGGGATGATGAGGTCACTGACTCCACGTGGGTGCCTAATAGGAGAGAGGAGGAGGAGGAGGAGGATGAGGAGGAGGAGGCACATCTCCAACGAGGCAGGATGCCCTCGGGGGGCCAGCGTAAGGGCAGTACACCGACGGAATCACACCGCAGAGCTCCGCCTGTGCAGGGCGCTGCCTCTGCCCGTTATTCAAAAAGTTCTTTGGTGTGGGCCTTTTTTGAATCGAGTGCATCAGATCGCACAGCTGCTGTTTGCAACATATGTCTCAAGCGTATATCGCGTGGCCAAAACATCACCCGCTTGGGCACCACATGCTTGACCAGACATATGTTGACCTGCCATGCAGCTCGTTGGCAAGCCTACCTTAAAGACCCACACCAAAGAACAAAGCTGACCTCTTCTTGCACCGCATCAGCTGGGATCTCCAACCCCACTATACCTTCAGTCCTCTCTGAAACCTGCTCTGAGAGGAATGAAGGTGTAGAATTAGGTGTGTCACAGCCAAGTACTTGCGGGCACTCTGCTAGCAGTACACCGACGTCCGATTCTAGCAGGCAAATTTCCCTGCCCCAGCTGCTGGACCGTCAAAAGAAGTTCACTCCCAGCCATCCACATGCCCAGCTGTTGAATGCTAGCTTGGCTAAATTGCTAGCGCTTCAACTGCTGCCTTTTCAGTTGGTAGACTCGGCCCCCTTCCGTGAGTTTGTGCAATGTGCGGTTCCTCAGTGGCAGGTTCCCAAACGCCACTTTTTCTCACGGAAGGCGATTACGGCTCTCTACCGGCATGTGGAAGGCAATGTCTTGGCCTCGCTGGACAGGGCGGTCAGCGGTAAGGTGCATATTACCGCTGACTCATGGTCCAGCAGGTATGGACAGGGACGTTACCTTTCTTTCACGGCCCATTGGGTCACTCTTTTGGCAGCTGGGAAGGATGCAGGACAAGGTGCAGTAGTGTTGGAGGTTGTTCCACCGCCACGCCTCCAAAATGCTACTACTGGTTGTGACACACCTCTCTCCTCCACCCCCTCCTCTTCTTCCTCCACGGCCTCTTCCTGTGCTTTGTCCTCGGAACCAGCGGTGCTCCGTAGGCGTTCAAGGGGCTACGCAAGTACGCAGGCAAAAAGATGCCATGCCGTGCTTGCGCTGGTGTGTTTGGGGGACAGGAGCCACACTGGGGCAGAGGTTCTGTCTGCTCTGCAGGGGCAGGCCGAGAGGTGGTTGACGCCACGCCAGCTTAAGCCAGGAATGGTAGTTTGCGACAATGGCACCAACCTCCTCTCCGCTCTCCGACATGGACAACTGACCCATGTGCCCTGTGTGGCTCACGTCCTTAACCTGGTGGTGCAGCGGTTCTTGGGCAGGTACCCGGGCTTACAGGATGTCCTGAGGCAGGCCAGGAAAGTCTGTGTGCATTTCCGCAGATCTTATAATGCCAGTGCTCGCCTGGCTGAGCTGCAAAAGGAGTTGAACCTGCCCAAGAACCGCCTTATATGTGACATGCCCACCAGGTGGAACTCAACGTTGGCCATGCTGCAGCGGCTGCACACGCAGCAGAGGGCCATCAATGAGTACCTGTGCGACTACGGCACCAGGACAGGGTCAAGGGAGCTCGGGTTTTTTTCACCACGCCAGTGAGGCATGATCAGGGATGCATGCACTGTCCTGGCACCATTTGAGGAGGCCACGAGGATGGTGAGCAGTGACAGTGCATGCATCAGTGACACTGTACCTCTTGTCCACCTGTTGGAACATGCGCTGCTTGGAATAATGGACAGGGCACTTGAGGCAGAACAGAAGCAGGAAGAGGAGGACTTCCTTGCCTCTCAAGGCCCCCTTTACCCAGACAGTGTTCCTTCTGTCCCACCCATCGCACAGGAAGAAGAGGAGGAGGAGGATGGGGAGGAGGAGGAGGAGGATTGTGTCAGCATGGAGGTGGAGCCTGGCACTCAGCATCATCAGCAGCAGTCTTTTAGGGATGATTTACAGTCCCAAGAAACCAGTGAACTTGTACGTGGCTGGGAGGAGGTGGCTGCGGATCATGTCGTCCTTAGTGACCCAGAGGACTCCGCACCGAATGCCTCAGCTAACCTACGCTGCATGGCCTCCCTGATCCTGCAAAGTCTGCGGAAGGATCCTCGTATTCTTCGGATCAAGGAGAGGGACCATTACTGGCTGGTCACTCTCCTTGATCCACGGTACAAGGGTAAGGTTGCGGACCTTATCTTACCGTCGCAGAGGGAGCAGAGGATGAGACAACTCCGGGAGGCCTTGCAGAAAGGTCTGTGCAATGCGTTCCCAGAGACTGGGAGGTTACAAACTCCTGGTCCTGGACAACGAGTTGCTGAGGCTTCGGTCAGTCAAAGAAGGAGCGGTGGGGAAGGTGGCCGTCTGACCGATGCGTTCAGACAATTCTTTAGTCCGCAGCCCCAAGGTATGATCGGTTCCAGCAACCATCGCCAGCGTCTGATATACATGGTGCAGGAATACCTAGGGGCAAGGTCAGACTTGGACACCTTCCCCACCGAAAATCCTCTGCCTTACTGGGTCTTGAGGATGGATCACTGGCCAGAGCTTGCACAGTATGCAATTGAGCTACTGGCCTGTCCTGCATCCAGCGTTCTTTCAGAACGCACATTCAGTGCTGCTGGAGGATTTGTCACGGATCACAGGGTGCGCCTGTCCACCGACTCTGTTGATCGACTGACCTTCATAAAGATGAACCAGTCTTGGATCACCACCAGCTACCAAACACCTGAAGCTGATATAACAGACTAATTTATTTTCAAATGTCACATCCCTTCAAGACTGATGCTGATGCTGAGAGACTGTCCTGTTATGTTGACTGACTATCCTCCTCCTCCTCAATGATCCGATTGATGATGATAGCTTGGAAGAACATTTTTGTTTCTGGGTGCCGCCACCAGTAGCTAAGGCCCAATTTTTCAGCCCCTGTTTAACAGGGGCGTGTTATTACAATTTTTTATGCAATGCTTTGCAGCAGGGCTCATTCCTGCACTCCAACTAGAGTATCTGAGAGTGGTTGCAGTGTCGTGGCACCAGCACCAGTGGCTAAGGCCCAATTTTTCAGCCCCTGTTTAACAGGGGCGTGTAATTACAATTTTTGATGCAATACTTTGCAACAGGGCTCATTGCTGTGCTCCAAGTACAGTATCTGTGAGGGGTTGCAGTGTTGTGGCACCAGTGCCTAAGGCCCAATTTTTCTGCCCCTGTTTAACAGGGGCATGTAATTACAATTCTTGATCTAATAATTCACAGCAGGGCCCATTCCTGCGCCCACCAAGACTAACTGTGAGGCCTTACAGTGTTGTGTCAACACCACCACCACCACCACCACCAAAGGCCCAATTTTTCTGCCCCTGTTTAACAGGGGCATGCGATTACACTTCTTGATCTAATAATTCACAGCAGGGCCCATTCATGCGCCCACCAAGAGTAACTGTGAGGGCTCACAGTGTTGTGGCAACACCAACATGTAAGGGGCAAATTTCAGCTGAGTATATACGGCAGGCCCCTACTTTCAAACATCCAACTTACAAACGACTCCTCCTTGCAAACGGAAGGATACAACAGGAAGTGAGAGGAAATCTACCCCATGGAAGGAAAATTCTCTCCTGTAAGAGTTATTATGGGAAAAAAAGGGTCTCCTCTCCACTGATGCTTTATCACCAATTCTTGTTTCAATAAAAACCCAAAATTTTCAAAAAACATTTGTCATTAGGACGGAAAGTGAGGTGAACTGTTCTGAACAGGTGCACACTGCACAGACAGCAAAACAAATGTTACAGGGGTGATAACCCTTCCCTATGTTTTCCAAAAAGCTTAAAAATAGATTTTTTGGCTGGAGCTACACTTAAACACAATGTACCTGTTCAAAATTACAAACAGATTCTACATAAGAACAAACCTACAGTCCCTGTCTTGTATGCACCGCCTGTTCAGAGTATATAGGGCCTTTTTTATTTTGTGTGCGGGGTTCCCCTTAATATCCATACAAGACCCAAATGGGCTGGGGTAGGGGGGGGGGGTGTGATGGGGTAGCTATGCCATTTTTCTTAAAGATTTTCATCCATATTACCGGGACCAGACATTACATTAAAGCCGCAAGCAGTTTTAAATGGCTTTTTTTCCTTTAGAAATGTAATTTTGTGCAGGGACAGTTCTAAACACGGGAAACACGTGGCACTTCACAGGCATACTTTAGACACCCCCCAGGTACGATATTTAAAGGAATATTTGACTTTTTTTTTTCCACTTTATGCATCATTAAAATGACTGCTCCCGAAAAACGGCCGTTTTTAAAACTTCTTTTTGCATTGATACATGTCCCCTGGTGCAGAACCCGGGTTCCCAACCCCTTTTTAGGACAATAACATGCATAATAGTCGTTATAATTAGCACTTTAGATTTCGAACGTTCGCATCCATTGTATTTAATAGGGTTCTAAAGTTCGTGCAAACTTTCGGTCCGTTCGCGGGTTCTGGTGCGAACCGAACCAGGGGGTGTTCGGCTCATCACTAATCCACAACAGTAAAATCATTCTGTATATGCAGTAAAGCATGCTTGTTATACTCACTGTGGGGATAATCCTGTGCATTATGTAAGAAGGCTGTTTTATCCTGTCTTCTCTGATCCTCCGCTTCCATAGTCCCAGAACCATCACCTGATAGAACAGAGCCCTGAGGGCACTCTGCACATGCTCAGTTTGATGTGCATTGCTAGAGAGGTTGTTTTTTTTTACGGAGGGTGCATGTGATCAGCACAGGACCAATCGGCACTGTCCAGACAGAGGGTCAGGGGTCCTGTGGCCTCATAGAAGAATGAAAACTCCTCCTACAAGCTTTAACCAGTGCTCGGCTTGACATTGATAAAAGTCACCAGACTGCTATATACTGCTGATGAGAAAAGGTATTTAGCAGTTTATATTTTCTAAAATAATTGCAGTTACATGTTCTGTGTACTGTGGGAGACCAGATATAGTAAATGCAGAGTCCTGTGTTTAGCAACAGTTTAACTAGTGTTGGCAGCACAGTAGCTACGTGGTTAGCACTTCTGCCTAGCAGCACGAGGGCCATTGGATCGAACCCCAACCACAGCACTACCTGCCTGGAGTTTGCATGTTCTCTGTGCCTACGTGGGTTTCCTCCAGATACGCTGGTTTCCTCCCACACCTTAAAGACATGCTGGTAGGGTTAATTGGTTCCTGTCTAAATTGGCCCTAGTATGTGTATGTATGAATGTGAGTTAGGGACCTTCAATTGTAAGCTCCTTGAGGGCAGGGACTGATGTGAATGTACAATATACTGTATATGTAAAGTGCTGTGTAAATGGATGACACTATATAAGTACCTGTAATAACTAGTTTTTACAGTGTATCATTAGAGAATATCAAAAAAGAAACAATTTTCATTTTTGCGTTAGCTGATACTTGCCACAAGAATTTGTCCGTTTTTGGCTGAGGAAGATATTTCCCAGCACTGAGAAATAAAATTAGCATGACGTGGTTTTCATACCTGTCTAGTCATTTGCTTTACTGTGGAAACAAGCTTGTCACTTTACCCAACCAAATTCAGACCGATCAGGCAATGGTCTTTAATCTCCTGTCTCTGGCAAAATTACCTACCAGTAGTAGACCCTCATAAAAATAACAGAACAAAGCCAAAACTATACACTCAAGCATTGGCTTTACATAATTTCTTTAGACTAACTTCTCAATTATTACAATGGCAGACCATGTCTGTGCAATGTGTGTCTGCCTGGCCACTTGTAGTCTTCTCCAGGAGATAATGTGACAACACGGGTGCATAAGTTGGAGATAAATGTCACCCCATAACAGAGAATGCCTGAACAAGAAGCTTTACAACAGAATCACCAGGTATTCTTTATATGAAAGTTATAAATTAAAAAAGATTTACAAAAAATATTACATTCAAATGTTATAGTATATGAGATCTTCAAAATTGGGTTTACATATTCTTTGAGGTGATTGATGCCTTGAAGTTGTGCATACTTTCCCTTATTGTGCAAAACCGTCAAGGGAATATCAATAGATTGCTGTATGTAAGAGGCGGCTGAATGCTGTAATTTCTTCTAGTCATCAATAGGCACAAGTTATGCTGTATTTTCATTATGGTGAAAAAAAAAAATTTACACAAGTTTTCACAAAGGACATTGGCAACTTTATGGGTCAGTTTAATATTGCACACTTAAGTAAATGTATTACGTTTTTAGTGCTTTTTAATTGTAAATAATTGTGATATGTGGGACCAGGTATAACATTTCCTGGTTCATATCTTCAGTTTCTGAACAAGGAGTGACTCACGTAGGTGTTGTCACCATCCACCACACCTCACCTGATCCAGCAAATTATTCTCATACTTCTGTCAGTAACATTGTGTGAAAAGGCGAATATCTTGCATGTATGCATCGGGCCAACATGCAAATCACTGCCAGCCTACACTATACATTATTTCTATGTAGGATTCAGCATCTGGGCATCATAGATGCATTCTAAATTTACATGGGTATAAACTGTACTAAACTGGTAAGTTTCTCAAAATGGAAACAAAATATACTGGGGGACATTTGTAAAATGCAAGCTGAAAAAAGTTGCCATTATTCATTCTAAAAATAAAGTACACAATCCTGCATCATAAACCCCAGTGCAAATAAATATTTATACACTGTCTATAGCCCTAATTGAGCACAGGTGAGTATTTTTGATGAGGTATTGATATCTATATCTTAAAAACAATTAGGCACCCAATTTTAAAAAGCAGTGGTATGATGGGGGAAGCTTTCCACATGTATAAAGCACATCAGCTAAAGCTGGTGCACAATAAGAAAAAAGAAAAACAGAACTCATGAAAAAAATTGTTGAAGTGAACACAGTCATGTGACCTATGAAAATCAGCTCTCCTCCAAGTGGTAACAGGTTGGGTATAACGAGAGCATCTAAGGCCTCATGCACACTGGATGTTTTTGCAAACTGCTCGTAGTGGCGTCAATGTTTTTTTTTCCCCTGCCGCTAAACTCCCCTCCATGTTGGCCTATGTGTCCATGCACACTTAGGCTTCATTCACTCCTGGGCATTCTGCAGCGACAGTTGGAGACACTCATTGTTTTGAGCTGTTTTTTTTCATTACTTGAGCGTTTTTGGAGCGACACCATTTATTTGAATGGGCCTCCCTCCACTCCAAAAATGCTCAAAAAGAAGCTCATGTACGAGATCTTGGCACAGAGCCAAGAGCGTTTGCAGTCGCGATTTGATTGCGATTTTGCGCTTGACAATCGTGGAAAAATTGCCCCGCGTTTGGGGTGCCATTAAGACACAATGGCATTGCAAAAACGTTCCGCATTTTGCCACAATTCTGGAATTGTGGGCAGAATGATGGCTTTTCTGCCCGCGATCCAGAACGTCCAGGTGTGAATGTAGCCTAAGACTTTTTGCAGCGTTTAGGGTCAGGGGCTTTTAGAAGCAAGAAAAAATGCTGGGCGCGTTTAGCACTTAAGCTTTAATTTCAGTGGTCAAAATAAACTATTATTCTTTTTCTTGTGAAAAAAAAAAATAAACTATTATTCTGGCCAATGAAATGAATTAAGCGCTTGATGCCCGTAAACACACCTAACTTCTCCTTAATACGTTACACACTTTTACAAGCATCAGCCGTTTTTCTCTGCCAAAACGCTGCTGCCAGGAGGAAAGGTTTTTAGGAGAGTTTCCATAACATCCTGTGTGCATGAGGCCTTAGGGGGAGATTTACTAAAACTGGAGAGTGCAAAATCTGGTGCAGCTCTGCTTAAAAACCAACCAGCTTCCAGGTTTTTTTTTTGTCAAAGCTTAAAGGGGTTGTAAAGGTTCGTTTTTTATTTTCTAAATAGGTTCCTTTAACCACTTAACGACCGCTCACTGTATATATACGTCGGCACAATGGCACCGACAGGCACAATCACGTAGAGCATACGTGATTGCCTTTGTACAGTTGGGGGGTCCGATCGGACCCCCCTTCTGTACAGTGAGCGGTCGGAATTCGTCTGGGAGCGTTCCGAGATGGGGGGGCGGCCGTTCGATTCCGACCACCCCCCCGCGATCGCTCCCGGCGAATAGAAATGCCCCCTCTGTCTGTGTAATGTTTACACAGACCGAGAAAGCAGGAGGAAGTGATGTCATCTCCTGTGCGGCGCTCACATATACCGAGCGTCGTACAAGAGAAGACACACAGGTCAGTGCACTAACACTACACTAACACCAGCACACATAGGCACATAAATCGCCCCCCCAGGCCCCCCCAGATCACCCCCCAGCCCCCCCCCAGCCCCCAATCACAGTGTCACTGATTGCAGTGACCATTTATTTACTGATCACTGCAATCAGTGACATTTGTGACTGTAAAAGTGTCACTACATTTAGTTTTAGGTCCAGTGTAGCCCCCTAACCCCCCCCTAATAAAGGTTTAACCCCTTGATCACCCCCCAGATAACCCTTTCACCCCCTAGCACCGCCGTCGCTTGGCGATCATTTTTCTGATCGCTGTCTTGGCGTCGGTGATGCAGATCGGTACCCAGTAATTTTTTTTAGGTTCGCCGCAGGTTTTTATAGCGTCGGGTACCCCCATAAATTATCTAATAAAGGTTTAACCCCCTTGATCGCCCCCCAGGTAACCCTTTCACCCCCTATCACCACTGTCACTAAGCGATCGTTTTTCTGATCGATGTCTTAGCGTCGGTGATGCAGATCGGTAGCCAGTATTTTTTTTTTAGGTTTGCCGCAGGTTTTTATAGCGTCGGGTACCCCCATAAAATTATCTAATAAAGGTTTAACCCCCTTGATCGCCCCCCAGGTAACCCTTTCACCCCCTATCACCACTGTCACTAAGCGATCATTTTTCTGATCGATGTCTTAGCGTCGGTGATGCAGATCAGTAGCCAGTAATTTTTTTTAGGTTCGCCGCAGGTTTTTATAGCGTCGGGTACCCCCATAAAATATCTAATAAAGGTTTAACCCCCTTGATCGCCCCCCAGGTAACCCTTTCACCCCCTATCACCACTGTCGCTAAGCGATCATTTTTCTGATCGCTGTCTTAGCGTCGGTGATGCAGATCGGTAGCCAGTATTTTTTTTTAGGTTCGCCGCAGGTTTTTATAGCGTCAGGTACCCCCATATATTATCTAATAAAGGTTTTAACCCCCTAATTGCCCCTAGTTAACCCTTTCACCAGTAATCATCATATAAGTGTTACGGGTGACGCTGGTTAGTTAGTTTGCTTTTTATAGTGTCAGGGCACCCGCCGTATATAACCCAATAAAGGTTTAACCCCCTGATCGCCCGGCGGGTGATATCAATTAGGTTTTAGCGTCAGAGAGGGTCTGCGTCACACCCCAGGCAGCGTCAGGTTAGTGCCAGTAACGCTAACACCCACGCGTGAAGCATACACCTCCCTTAGTGGTATAGTATCTGAACAGATCAATATCTGATCTGATCAGATCTATACTAGCGTCCCCAGCAGTTTAGGGTTCCCAAAAACGCAGTGTTAGCGGGATCAGCCCAGATACCTGCTAGCACCTGCGTTTTGCCCCTCCGTCCAGCCCAGGCCACCCAAGTGCAGTATTGATCGATCACTGTCACTTACAAAACACAACACACATAACTGCAGCGTTCGCAGAGACAGGCCTGATCCCTGCGACTCCAGTGCTGTAGGAGGTGATTTCACCACCACAGTTAAAAAAAAAAAAAGCAAATATGCCGAAGCATTGGGGCAGCAGGGGCGGAGGAGCGATTTTGCTCCTAATGCCGCGTACATACGGTCGAAATTCCGACGGAGGCTTGCCCGTGGAAAAGTCCGACCATGTGTGTGCGGCATAACTTTTTTGCGGGAGGATGCCCCCATGCTTCGGCATATATAAATGGTGCATGTATGCCCATCATTAGAAGTGGGTGGATGAAGGGCGGTATTCTAATGGTGGGCATACCCACCGATCAATCTCTTTTTTCGTTCAGCCAACAGGCTGCATGAAAAAAAAAGATTACAATACATGTCCAACAAGGACCAGCAACGTACTGGTATGTTGCTGGACTTTGAATGGTTATACCAGATTGATGCCTGCGGGTTTAGGTATCATCTTGGTATCATTCTTTTCAGCCAGCGGCCGGCTTTAATGTAAAAGCAACCCTAGTGGCTAATTAGCCTCTGGACTGCTTTTACAAGCAGTGGGAGGGAATGTCCCCCCCCGGATATAAAAAGCGCCATTGGGAAATTGGGAAAGCATTTTATCACACCGATCTTGGTGTGGTCAGATTCTTTGAGGGCAGTGGAAAGATCTAGGGTCTAGACCCCAGTTTTTTCAAAAAAAGAGTACCTGTCACTACCTATTACTATCATAGGGGATATTTACATTCCCTGAGATAACAATAAAAATGATAAAAATAAAAAAAATATGGAAGGAACAATTTAAAAATAAAATAAAAAAGCAAAATTAATAATAAAAAAAATAAAAAATAAATAAAAAACACCCCTGTCCTGCCCTGCTCTTGCCCAATGGCGAACGCAAGCGTCGGTCTGGCGTCATATGTAAACAGCAATTGCACCATGCATGTGAGGTATCACCGCGAAGGTCAGATCGAGGGCAGTAATTTTAGCAGTAGACCTCCTCTGTAAATCTAACGGGGTAACCTGTAAAGGCTTTTAAAAATGTATGTAGTTTGACGCCAATGCGCGTTTGTGCGAAATTTTAAAGCATGTCGTGTTTTGGTATCTATGTACTCGGCCTAAGATCATCTTTTTTATTTCATCAAACATTTGGGCAATATAGTGTGTTTTAGTGCATTAAAATAAAAAAAAGTGTATTTTTTCCCCAAAAAATGCGTTTGAAAAATCGCTGCGCAAATACTGTGTAGAAAAAAAAATGCATGAGTTAATTGCTTGTTTTTTTGTTTTGTTTTCCTGGGAGGAGAGCCCGAGATATACTTAACATAATACATAATTTTGCTGCGATTTGCATTTGTTATGCTTTTTTTTTGGCCAATTTGTTGTTGAGCAGATTTAAAAAATGCAATTTGCAGCAAAAACACATTACATGCTTCTCTGCAGCTTTTCCATTGAAGTCTATTGAACCAAAAAAAAGCACAGTTTTGCAGTGAAAAAAGTCCTCGACCCTTTCCAAATACGCAGTGGCTGAAAAAAGCATAGATGTGAACGTGTCCCATAGGAAACCATGTTAAATGAACTGTAGTGCGTTTCTGCAAAAAAGCACCTAGGAGTCAGCCATGAAGCTATATGAAGGGTGGAAGAGAGATATAAATCTTTTATTTTAAAGTAATACTAAAAGTTGAGACTTTTTTTTTTTCATGGCTATAATAATTTTAAATACTGGTGTAGCGGAACCTCACTCTCCCTCTTGGTTATTGTGAATGGCTTGTGTCTAGGGGTACCTGGGAGAGGAGAGTGCAGGAACACTACGCCAAGCTCCCCCCTCATGTGTATATGAGGGTTGAGCAAAGTTAGTTGATTTACCTCCCGGGTCTGTCCACTGCATACGAAGCCTTGTTGTTCCCTGGAAGCGTGTCTGCCAATAATAGAGCCCCACACCAATCGAAAGTCCAACACTCCTTTATTTCTCGTAACACAATCAGTTGAACTTCCATTAACAAACGAACATGGGGGTCTGGGAACGAGTAGGCCCAGGCACAACTGTATTCTCCTATTCCTTTTTAGCGAATAGGCCTGGCGCACGGTCTCTGCCACCGACCGTGAGTTTTGGTCGCTGCCACCGACCGGATGAACTGTTGAGGCCCCTGCCACAGGCCTAATTGCAGGCCTCTGCCACTGACCTGAGTGAATTAGCTGGACCGCTGCCACCGGTCATTGAACGTGGACTGAACTTCCTCTTTGAACTTGGCCCCTGTTTGGGAAAGATATCCCTCCGGGCGGTCTCCTGAGGTTCACCCGGCACTGGCAATCTGCTGCACCAGGTCTTCGGGTGAGTCCCTCCTCCGGTCCCTTACGCCTCTGGATTCGGGTGCCCCACTCCCGGGGCCCCCTAGGACAATCCCTCCCTTGCGGGACCCAGCGGAAGGTACTGGGCCCCAGGCCTCCGGCTGAGTACCTCACCCCAGACTGAAGGTGTCTGGGATGGAACACGAACTCCAGGTGTCCAGGCCTAGGCCGCCTGGACACCAACCGCAACCACAGCCCTCAGGCTGAAGGTGCCCGGGACTCGAACCTCGTGGCGAAGATGTCCGCCCCCTTTATACCCTCTCCCAGGATGCACGGTGGGTTCCCCGCCCCGCCGTACAACCGCTGCGAGAGGCCACAAAGGGTACGGCACTGCAGCGATGGTTCAACCCCGGCCCAAAGTGACAGCGCCACCTGCTGGGCCGCAGGGAACTATGCATCACTGGTGTCCTCACCAGTTTAAAAAGTACATACCCGCTACACTGGTAAAAGTTTACTTTAAATGTAATTTTAATGTTTTATATTACCTCCATCAGGTATCAGCCTCCACCTTCTCTGGGTTCAGATGCTGATCTTCCCTGCAAACAGTGATTTTTTTTTTTTTTTTAAACAACAAACATGTTATACTTACCTGCTCTGTGTAATGGTTTTGCACAGAGCAGCCCTGATGCTCCTCTTCTGGGATCCCCCACCGACGCTTCTGGCTCCTCCTGACTTCAGAGTGCCCCAATAGCAAGCTGCAAAATATAGTATAGAGTACCCCATAGCAAGGTAAAAAAAAAACTTCTGACATTAGAACCACTCCCTTTCTGCCCAGGACTACATATCCCATGAGGCATTGCTCCTCACACATTCACAAGTTCTCAGGCACTTATTGACATGTATAGACGGTGTACTGAGCTGTATTTCCTGATATGTAAACAAAAAATTCATTCTGTATGCAGGCCAACTAATCGGCTGGCCGATTAATCGATTATGAAAATAACTATTTTCATAATCGATTAGTTGTCGATTAGTTATTTTGGCCCTAGTTCCTAGTATTTTTCATCAGATTCTGTGTGCACCAGTTTTAGTAAATCTCCCCCTTTAAATAATCATTAAATGTATCATATGTGTTTTGGTATTTTTGTCATTTTCCATTAACAACAGTGTGATAAGTACAATCACTGCTTGAGGTACTGGATTGTTGTGCATTGTTGAATAAAAATCCTTAACTATAACAGAAAAAGTGCAATTTTATTTGTCATTTAATTTATAGTGACCCCAAAAATGACATTGCTGATGCGATGAACAGTAAAAAACATTTATTAATAAAATAGAGGCACTTTACATTTTGTATTTTTTAGTGCAATCCAAACACAAAGAACATATTTACATACATAGTGTGACAGCAGGAAGGTAAAGTCACCTGGTTGCATCCAGGGGGGTAGATATATTTCGCCCAGATTCAGGCTTTACGCCGACTTATACAACTAGGTGGAGAGTTGTATAAGGCTAGTGGGCTCATGGATGACTCATACCTCTAGGGAGAGTGTGGGGCGTCGTGCAGACAGGGAGTTGATGAGACCAGCTGAAGCTTGTCAGCTCATTTAGGCCTCTATAAGAACTCCCAGCTTCATTAGATGTTAGCTCATGCCTGGACCCAGACCTGTGTGGACTGTCTAGGGAGAGTGAACCCCTGTGCGGTGAGACAAAGCCTGTGTGGCTATTTGCTTGGACATTTAAAACCAGGGACTTAGGGACTAGGACAGCACTAGGCTGATCCCAGTTGTTAGTTAGGAAACCTGTATGTTTAGTCAGAGGTCAAGTTGACCAGGATTTATTTTGTTTATGTTTCTTTTTCTTTGCTGTGTTTTGTCACTGTAAATAGAAAATAAACCGCACCTTTTTGATTTTGAAAACCACAACCTCCGTTTGCTGGGCCTGTTTTTGTGTGGGGAGCCCATCTCGGGGGTCACACACACCCGCTGCCGAGCCAACCCCCTCACAGTTGGTGGAGAACCAGTGGCAGTTTTTTTTAAGCCAGCATGGAGGAGATACTGAAGCAGCTGGCTCTAGCAAATGCCAATCAACAGCAGACAAATGCAGGTTTGCAAAAGAACTTCGCAGCCCAGCAGCAAGCTCATCAACAGAGCCTTGCAGCCCAGCAGCAGACAAACGCAACTGTGCAACAGAGTCTGGAGGTTTAGCAACAAGCCCAGCAGCAATCTGAGGCCCGCTTCATAGACCTGTTGCAGAAGCAAGAGCAGAGACTACAACAACAGATGGAAGCAGTAATGCAGCAACGTCCGCAGACCAGTGAGGAAAGCCGTCCCACTAATACCGCGTCCTTTGGGGTGAGTCGTTTATTGACAAAAATGACTGGAGAGGATGATCCAGAGGTAGTTTTGACCACATTTGAAAGGACCGCTGAAAGAGAAAAGTGGCCTGAGGAGCAGTGGGCTGGACTGGTGGCTCCTCTGTTAACTGGTGAATCGCAGAAAGCTTACTATGACCTAGAGCCTAACCAAGCAAAAGACTATGTGATGCTAAAAACTGAAATATTGGCAAGGCTGGGTGTCACCCAGGCTGTCCGGGCTCAGCGTGTGCATAACTGGACTTTCCAGCTTGGAAAACCCCCCAGGTCTCAAATGTATGATCTCATTCACCTGAGCAGAAAGTGGCTACAGCCAGAGACTTTGTCCGCACCAAAGATTGTGGAACGTGTTGTAATGGATCGGTTTTTGAGAGCTCTTCCTACTGCCATCCAAAAGTGGGTAAGCCATGGAGACCCAGAGACGGCCGATGGTCTTGTGGATCGTGTGGAGAAATACTTGGCTACAGAGAACCTGACGGCCTCTTCCAGAGACACTCGGACTTTCCACCCTAAGACCAGACCATCCCCAGGGGCGGATAAGAGGATTGATTCCAAGGGGTGAGGGTGGAGAGAGTGAGAGGGTGGGAGCTCTACCCCAAGTTTGGCGAGAACAGCCTGGGAAATCAGCGGCTCAAGAGGCCGCAAGAAGGATCGTTTGCTACCGCTGCCGGCAAGCGGGACATATTGCAGCCAATTGCCCGGTTGTGGAGGAACCCATGCAGTGTGACCTTCTGACGGGCAGACGTCAGTCGCTGTGTGCGACAGTCGCATGCACTGCCATTCGAGGAACTGAGAAACATTTATGCAAAATGTGTGTTAATGGTAGAAATGTTGTGGTATTGCTGGATTCAGGTAGCCTTGTGACCCTGATAAAGGCTGAGTTAGTTAAAACAGAGGTCTCTGGGAATAGCAAGGTAGCTGTTATTTGTGTGCATGGGGACACCCGAGAGTATCCAGTGACTACAGTGTGTTTCGAGACCCCCAAAGGTACCCTCTCTCATCCAGTGGGCTTAGTATCTCAGTTACCGCATGACGCCATTGTGGGAAGGGATTTTCCGAAGTTCTGGGAACTGTGGGATGATCCTGAGCCCCCCACTGGTGCCCCTATGTACCAGGAATGTGATAGCCAGAACTCCCCTGAGAGTGGTGAGGACTCTCCGGAATTTCCCTTATCAGTATTGGCAGGGGAGACTCAAGAAACTGGAGAGGAGCCCACCTCCTCAGACGAAAACCTACCGTCTGTGGAGTTTTCTGATCTTGAGGTTCACAGGGAAAACTTTGCCACAGAACAGTTGAAAGACCCCGCCCTAATAAAGGCACGGGAAAACGTAGTGAAAATAGATGGCGAGTTAGTGAACCCAGATAATACCTGCACTTACCCATACTTCAGCGTAGAGAAGGACCTACTGTATCGGGTGGCAAAAAGGGCAGAAGAAACCGTTGAGCAGCTTGTGGTGCCCAAACCTTACAGGAAGTTGGTGTTGGAGTTGGCCCATGGGCACATTCTTGGAGGTCATCTGGGGACAGAGAAAACCCGAGAGAGGGTATTACAGAGATTCTATTGGCCGGGGGTGATGAAGGACATAGAAAATTATTGTTCCTCCTGCCCTGTGTGTCAGAGGTCGGCCCCGATGCCACATTTCCGTAGCCCGCTGGTCCCTCTACCCATCATTGAGGTCCCGTTTGAGAGGATCGCCATGGATTTGGTAGGTCCTATAATCAAGTCCGCTAGGGGGCACCAGTACATATTAGTTATAATGGACTATGCCACCCGTTATCCAGAAGCGATCCCTCTCCGAAATACCTCGGCCAAAACCATAGCCAAAGAGCTATCTCTTGTGTTTAGCCGGGTGGGTATTTGTAAAGAACTGCTTACGGACCAAGGTACACCCTTTATGTCCCGGGTTATGAAGGAGCTGTGTAAATTGTTCAAAGTGACGCAATTACGTACATCTGTGTATCACCCCCAAACCGATGGGCTGGTTGAAAGATTCAACAAAACCCTAAAACAAATGTTGAAGAAAGTGGTGGATAGAGATGGAAAGGATTGGGACTGTCTACTTCCTTATCTGATGTTTGCTATTAGGGAGGTGCCCCAATCCTCTACGGGATTCTCCCCCTTTGAGTTACTGTATGGGAGACACCCAAGAGGGCTGTTGGATATTGCCAAGGAAACTTGGGAAAGTGAGAGTTCTCCCCACAGGAGTGTGATTGAGCATGTCGCCCTGATGCAAGACCGAATTGCACAGGTAATGCCCATCGTGAAGGAACATTTGGCCCAAGCGCAGTTAGCACAGCAGAGAGTGTACAACCGTGGAGCCAAGACCCGTACCTTTTCCCCGGGGGATAGGATACTGGTACTTGTCCCTACGGTTGAAAGTAAATTCCTTGCCAAATGGCAAGGCCCCTACGAGATAATGGAAAAAGTGAGCGAAGTGAATTACAAGGTCAGACAACCAGGAAGGCGAAAGCCCGAACAGATCTATCACGTTAATCTGTTGAAAGCCTGGAGGGATAGAGAGTCCCTAGTCGCAGACACTTGGTCACCAGCTCAAACTGGTTGCGTGATTCCTGAGGTTGGAATAGCAGCCACCTTGTCACAACCCCAACAACAGGAGGTTAAGGAGTTTGTGCTTCGCAACAAGGAGGTATTCTCTGAGCTGCCGGGACAAACATCTGGGGTAGAGCATGACATCATTACCCCGCCCGGTGAAAGGGTGAAGTTAAAACCCTATCGGATCCCAGAGGCCCGACGGGAGGCAATACGGGAGGAAGTACAGAAAATGCTGAACTTAGGGGTGATAGAGGAGTCCCAAAGTGATTGGTCTAGTCCCATTGTGTTGGTGCCTAAACCGGAGGGGAGCTGGCGATTTTGTAACGATTTTCGTCAGTTGAACAAAGTTACAAAATTTGACACCTACCCCATGCCACGTATAGATGAGTTGATCGACCGGCTGGGAACAGCCCGATACATGACGACTCTTGACCTCACAAAAGGGTATTGGCAAATCCCCCTGGCCAAGTCGGCCAAAGAGAAAACCGCATTTGTAACCCCAGACGGGGTGTTCCAATATAAAAGAATGCCGTTCGGGTTACAGAATGCGCCGGCCACATTCCAGCGGAAAATGGACCAGATGCTGAGGCCCCATCGGAAGTATGCTGCGGCTTACCTGGATGACGTAATTGTCCATAGCACAGATTGGGCCTCACATCTGCCAAAAGTGCAAGCAGTCCTGGACTCTGTTCGGGAAGCGGGGTTTACGGCTAACCCCAAGAAGTGTACCATTGGGCAGGAGGAGGCCAAATATCTTGGGTACACCATTGGGAGGGGAGTAATAAAACCCCAACTCAACAAAGTCGAGGCCATCCAGAGTTGGCCACGTCCCAACAGCAAGAAGCAGGTACGAGCCTTTCTGGGAATTGCTGGGTATTATCGGCGATTCATTCCCCACTTTGCTTCTAAGGCTGTGCCCCTAACCAACCTGACGAAGGGGAAAGGGTCGGTCATGATTAAATGGACCCCCGAGGCTGAGGCAGCATTCCAATTCTTGAAACAAGCCTTATGTAGCCAGCCAGTGTTGTACTCACCCGACTTCTCTAAAGACTTTGTCGTACAAAGTGATGCGTCAGATGTGGGGTTAGGAGCAGTATTGTCCCAGGTCTGGAACGGGGAAGAGCACCCAGTCATTTACCTCAGCAGGAAGTTGAAGTCCCATGAGGTAAATTACGCCACCGTTGAAAAGGAGTGTTTAGCGGTGAAGTGGGCTCTAGATTCCCTTCGGTACTACCTGCTAGGTAGGCACTTTGACTTGGTTACGGATCACGCTCCGTTAAAGTGGATGGCTCAAAACAAGGAAACAAATAGAAGAGTGAATAGGTGGTTCCTGGCCCTCCAGGAATTCAACTTCACAGTAAAGCATCGCCCTGGCGTTCAAATGGGGAATGTGGATGCTTTGTCTCGAGTACATGAATGCCTGATTGCTGGTGTTCCAACCCCGAGGTTAAAACAAGAGGGGGGGGGGGTATGTGACAGCAGGAAGGTAAAGTCACCTGGTTGCATCCAGGGGGGTAGATATATTTCGCCCAGATTCAGGCTTTACGCCGACTTATACAACTAGGTGGAGAGTTGTATAAGGCTAGTGGGCTCATGGATGACTCATACCTCTAGGGAGAGTGTGGGGCGTCGTGCAGACAGGGAGTTGATGAGACCAGCTGAAGCTTGTCAGCTCATTTAGGCCTCTATAAGAACTCCCAGCTTCATTAGATGTTAGCTCATGCCTGGACCCAGACCTGTGTGGACTGTCTAGGGAGAGTGAACCCCTGTGCGGTGAGACAAAGCCTGTGTGGCTATTTGCTTGGACATTTAAAACCAGGGACTTAGGGACTAGGACAGCACTAGGCTGATCCCAGTTGTTAGTTAGGAAACCTGTATGTTTAGTCAGAGGTCAAGTTGACCAGGATTTATTTTGTTTATGTTTCTTTTTCTTTGCTGTGTTTTGTCACTGTAAATAGAAAATAAACCGCACCTTTTTGATTTTGAAAACCACAACCTCCGTTTGCTGGGCCTGTTTTTGTGTGGGGAGCCCATCTCGGGGGTCACACACACCCGCTGCCGAGCCAACCCCCTCACAATAGCTTGTGTGCATGGGGTGTGCCTGGGCACACCCTAATCCAGTGTTTCTCAACTCCAGTCCTCAAGGCGCCCCAACAAGTCATGGTTTCAGGATTTCCATTATTTTGCACAGGTGATTTGATCAGTTTCACTGCCTTAGTAATTACCACAGCCGTTTCATCTGAGAGAAATCCTGAAAACATGACCTGTTGGGGCGCCTTGAGGACTGGAGTTGAGAAACACTGATCTAATCACCCTGAGCTGTCTCACAAGATCTGCCCTGAAATGCTGCAACCAAGGAGTGTGTAACCAGTACTGCCTGTGAAACAGTTTCACAGGCAGCAGATTTTGAGGCTTGTCAGAGCCGCTCAGTGTGTGAACTGTCAGATAATGTAACTGCTTGCAGATAGAAAGTCCAGCTGTCAAAACTCAGTGGTGATGTTGGGGGTGGCCGGGACCAAACAGCTATCAAACACCAGCCAATGGGGGGTCTGTGCGGGCCGCTCCATTTATGTAGCTCTGCCCCCTTTCTTAAGCAGCCCAATCATTGGCAGGTGTTTGATAGCTGCTTGATCCTGCCCATCCCCGACATCTTGGCTGAGTTGTGACAGCTGGTCTTTCTCCCAGTAAGCAGCTACATTATCTGACAGTGTCTCACACTGAGCGTCTCTTGCAAGCCTCACTATCTGCTGAATGTGAAACTCCCTCTCTCCCCTGTCAGTGCCAATCTGTGCTGCCTATCAATGCCAATCAGTGCCAATTCTGACAATCAGTGTACATCAATGTCCATCACTGCTGCCTATCAGTGCCCATAAGTGCTGCCAATCAGAGTCCATCAGTTCTACCTATCAGTGCCATTCAGTGCTGACAATCAGTGCCCATCAATTCTGCCTGTCAGTGCCAATCAGTGCTGCCAGTCAGTGACACCAATTAGTGCCCATCAACGCTGCCAATCAGTGATGCCAATCAGTGCAGCCTATTAGTGCCCATCAGTGCTGCCTATCAGTGCCAATTAGTGCAGCCTATTAGTGCCCATCAGTGCCCAATCATCGGCCTCTCGGTGCTGCCAATCAGTGCTGCTTATCGTGCCAATCAGTGGCAAACATTGCTGCCTAACAGTACCACCAATCAGTGCCCATCAATGCTGCCCATCAGTGCTGCCAATCCGTGCTAACAATCCGTGCTGCCTATCAGTGCCACCTATCGGTGTCAATCAGGGGCAGCTATTAGTGCCCATCATTGCTGCCAATCAGTGCTGCTTATCAGTGCCACCTATCAGTGCCAATTTAGGGCCCTTCAGTGCTGCCAATCAGTGCACTGAGTGCAGGGATGGGGAGATGAACTCAGCTGCCAGGCACATTGTCCATGGGGGGTGGGGGCTGCCTGGTGGGGCACAACTGAAATCTGTTGATGTTTATTAATGCCACTTGCCAATCTTTAGTATAATAGGTAATCACCACACTACTATTTACAATTAACTACTGGAGGTAAAATAAAATAAAAAAGTGTCAGTAAAAGGCCTGCCGCTAAGCACTGTTATTATGTGTTCCCTAACCACAAAAAGAAAAAAGTGCAGCGCTAACTTACTAATCAATAACTTAACAATAATGGTGAAACTTCAATATTACCACAATACTGGTCTCTGTGATACGCAACTTCACATATAATACACATCAAACTGAAAACAAGACATAACAAATAAGACTTAGCAGGGATAGTGGAAACCCCTCTACAGATAGAAAGAAAAAGAACAAATATTTGGGACTTTGAGTAAGGATATATGGGGCCATTCAGTCCCCTCCTCCATCCCGGTTGGATAATACAAAAGTGGAAAGGGCATGAGGCGGGACTTTGCATGAGACACATGGAGGCAGATAGACAAATAAATTAAAAAACAGCTTTTAATTGGTTAAGATAGTAATATAGGTTCATTATCGTTACATTTCAAAAACTTTATGCATTTTGCTATAAGTCAAGATTACTATGAACACTATATAGGAAATAAAATATTGTAGTATAAAATATTCCAACAAGGAATTACCATATAAATTTGTCAAATACATGAGGTAGTTATGGGGATTGCCTCATTGGTTGATTAGGGATAGGGGTGGTGTATTGCGTTTGTTAAAAATATGATTTTTATTATATTAATCAGACATAGGATACATGGGACAATTTTACAATAGTGAGTTGGTCAGATTACCTGTCAGCATTTGGTTTGAGTAGATTTCTCAAACAAATGACAATGGGATTAGATACCATTGTTGTATTTTAGTACATTACCTGTTTGAGATTTCTTTCAGCTCTCAAACTGAAAAGAATTACAGTTTAGATTACAGGTTTCGTTTTGAGTAGACAATAGGTAGATAGCATTGTTGTATTCAATGCTATTGTTGAAATACAGCTACAGTAAACATCTATGTTTTCTGTTTGGTAACAATGGTAAACAGCACACATAAAAGCAGGCCTAAGCTAGGAGGGAGACACACACACACGATGTTGCTGTAAGATCATGAAGAAGAACAGAACCTGGTCTCCAAGAAGAATTATTGCCAATGGAGATCACAAGTAATCGAAGATAAGTAACCTTTAAATGTATTTGTAGTTATAGCCCATAGGCTGTTCTATTTGCTAGGCATTTTGCTTGTTATAGAGATCTGTCAGTCTTGTATTTTAGTCCTAATATTGTAATAGTTTTGTATGTACAGCATCTTGTATAGTAAAAGCACATTTACACACTGCAGAAGTCTCAGCTTCCTTGTTATACCAGAGTAACCTTGCTAGATAAACGCAAAAGCAAAACATTTGGGGGCTTGGCCGGAATTTGTGCTATAATTCAATTGAAGCAGACTTGTTTTTCTGTAGTGTGTTGTGTAGCTTGTGCTAGGTAAAATGCTGCGTAAGCTGTTTAGGAAAAGCAAGGCTGCAGAGGGTTCTGGTGACCAGAAGAAAGTGTGCAGCTTACCTATCTGGGCCAGAAATAATGAGTGGGAGCCTCTTGCTAAAAAATTTGTGAAGTATGCTTCTCCCTTGAAGCTGACTTGGGGTGATAACGTCTCAGATCATTTTGTAGATTTTAGCCTTAAGGGGTTGGATTTAAGTAAGAAAGAGAAGAGGACAGTGTCCACAGTGGGTTGGTACTTCCTCCATGCTCTCTATACTGAATCACATAGAAGGGAGAAGGCAGAGGCAGAAGTTAAGGTATTAAAAGACCAGCTAGCAGTTGCTTCAGAGTGTGTACGTTCAACCGCTAGTCGGGCTGATGATTTGCAAGAGCGGTGTGCAGCCCTCATGACCAAATCAATTAATGCTTTAAGGAAAAGGAAGGGGCGTAAACCTGTTAGTAAAGCCAGGGTACGTGCCATTGTCACATCCCAAAATTGGGATTGTGAGGATGTGCTCTCCTCAAGTGATAGTGAGGATGAGGAGATAGAGTTTGATATTTCAGAGGATGATCTGCTAGTGGGTAAGAAAAAGTATGCCAGACCTCTCATTACTAAGCATAGGAAACTGCAACATGATAGAGAGGATATGGCAGATGGGGAGGTGCATTATCGCAACCCCAGAGATGTTGAATTTGAAGAAGTACGGGAGTTTTCACAAACTGAACTCCATGAGCTGGCAAAACAATACAAACAAAGGTCTGGGGAGCCCCTATTGGGTTGGCTCCTACGCTTATGGGATGAAGGGGCGGACAGTGTTGTTTTGTCAGGTAAGGAAGCAGTGGCTATGGGAGTGTTAACCCATGATTCACAATTGCGTCAGGCAATGCGAAAAGCCCGAGAGTTTAGCGTGAATTTTTCACTGTTAGACCTTGTGAGAGATGGAATAGTCCGAGTATACGCTAGTCCTACTGACCTGGAAAATACCTACTCCTGGAGATCAATAGGAGAGGGTATTTCCAGGTTACGTGAGATGGGCTGTATAACCGGATTAAATACATTTCCAGAATGGATAGGTCCAGATATGGAACCCTTTACGTCTGCTCTGCGCTCTAAGCTGATGAAGTCTGCACCATTTAATCTCAGGGCTCCATTATTGTCCTTGTTGGGAGGCCTGGGATTAAACAGCAAGATTCATGAAGCCACAACCCTTTTAAGCCAGTTGCGGAAGATAGAGGAGACTAAAACAAAACCTGTCAGGGCAGTAGATAAGGTCAAGGCCAGACAGGAAGAATACAAGCAGAAAAGAACAGAGAAGAAACGGAATGGGGTAGAGAAGACAGAAGGTGAAGAGAAAACCAGGCTAGTTGTTTCTAGGAAAGAAATGTGGGTGGACCTATTAAAGGCAGGAGTACCTAGAGATGAGATAGATGGCATTCCTACTGCAGAAATACTGAAGAGGTGGAAACATTTAGTAGGTAAAACTGTCAGGGTTAGAAACACTACTCCTAGTGAAGATAACATCAGCCTAGACTTAGAGGAAACAGAACAGACCCCTCCTGTTAGCCCCAAACCAATTCCCAAAACTGAACATGAACCCAAATCCCTTTATCCTGGGGAGGAGTTAGAGAGAATCAGAAAAGGGGATTGGGAGGTTCCTTATCCTTTATGAAGGGAAGGTGGGTCTCCTGTAATAGCAGCAAGGGCAGTGACAGCAGGAGACCGACGCCCATATGCACCTGTCACTGTATGGTGGGGGAAGTCATCTTCTCCTACACATGTAATGGCTTTAGTTGATAGCGGAGCTGAAGTTACACTTTTGCAAGGAAATCCTTCCCATCACAAAGGAGAAATGATTTATGTAGAAGGTTTGGGAGGGCAAACTACACCAGCAGTTAGGATACGGGTGAAATTGGCTATTGGCAAGGGATCAGGATTTATGACAAATGTTTTGATATCAGAGTTACCCGAAAATATTCTTGGGATGGATGTACTTCAAGGTCAGTCAATTCAGACTGAAAGAGGTACATTCACATTCGGGTATCCTGATAAAGCGTATCTGGTAAGGGTGGTGAAGGCTGTGGTCAGAGGTCATGCGAAATGGACCCCTGTCTACATTCCTCCACCAGAGAAGCCAGTCTGTCTCAAGCAGTACAGACTTCCTGGAGGCCACAAAGAAATTGGGGAGACTATTCAAGAACTGTTGAGAGTAGGGATCCTTAGACCTGCTGTAAGTCCTTTCTCATCTCCGGTGTTCCCAGTAAAGAAACCTGATGGGACATATAGAATGACTGTGGATTACAGAGGTCTAAACAAAGTGGCACCTCCATTGAAGTCAGCTGTACCAGATATGATCTCAATTGTTGAGAAAATTGCTAAAGATGCAGGAGAATATCATGCTGTGATAGACCTGGCTAATGCTTTCTTTTCAATTTTGATAGACCCAGATTGTCAAGACCAGTTTTGCTATGGTGTGGGACGGCCGCCAGTACACTTTCACTGTCCTTCCGCAAGGCTATCTTCATTCTCCAACGATTTGTCATGGACTGATTGCCTGAGATTTAAGTACCCTGAATTTTAAAGTCGCTGTGTTTCACTACATTGATGACATCATGATCTCTGGGACAAAAGAAGATGTAACTGAAGCACTGCACCTGCTGATACAGCACTTGGAGAACAGAGGATGGGCTATCAACAGAGACAAAGTCCAAGGACCTGCCACAGAGGTGAAATTCCTAGGAATGATGTGGACTGGGCCACAGAGGAAGATTCCAGAGACAGTTGTGCAAACTATCCAGGCGCTGTTGCCCCCTACTACCAAAAAGGAGGCACAGAAGTTCATTGGAGTTGTGGGATTCTGGAGATCGTTCATCCCACATCTTGGACTGATATTAAGACCTATATACAATGTTACCAGAAAAAAGACTGAGTTCTCATGGGGTTCAGAACAGCGCACTTCATTTCTGGCTGCTAAAGAAGCTATTTTGCAGAATCAGGGATTGGGACCCGTGAGACAAGGAGTACCATTTCAGCTGGATGTAGTGGAGCAGAATGGTACCATATCTTGGAGTCTGTGGCAGCCAAATGAAAAGAAAGGACTGAGAGCAATACCTCTTGGATTTTGGTCCAAACAACTGACAGGGGCACAGACGAGATACACGCCCCTAGAGAAGTACCTGTTTGGGGCCTACACAGCACTTCAACATGTAGAGATCATTACAGGAAAGGACACAGTTACCATCCATACTGCATTGCCAATAGCAGGATGGGTGAGAGATAATGGACTGACCACTAGGGCAGCTGTAGCCCAGAACCAGACACTGATGAAATGGAAGTGGTACCTTCAAGAAAGAGGGGGTATTGCAGCTGGGGATGTTAGAGACATTTCAAAACAGTTGGCAGGGCTTGTTACTTTTACCAGCACCCAGCCAGAAGAAGAAATTCCTGTGCTGCAGTCATCCCCCATTCAAGAGGTTCCACCCTTTGAGTCTCTGTCAGAAGACATGAAGGAGTCAGCATGGTTCACTGATGGTTCAGCCATAATCACCTCGTCTGGGCGTAAATGGACAGCAGCAGCCTACAACCCAAGTACAGACACAGTTCTGCAGGAGTCCGGAATCGGAGGGTCCAGTCAGTATGCAGAGTTGAAAGCTGTAGTGATGACTTTTCAGGAGGATCCTTCTTCCCATGTCACTATCTACACTGACAGCTGGGCGGTTTTTAAAGGACTGACAACTTGGATGCCCACGTGGAAGTCCAATGAATGGATGATTTATGGAAAGGTGGTGTGGGGAGGCAAGGAAGTCTGGGACTACATCTGGAAGGAAGCTCACTCCTGCACCATAAAAGTGGGGCATGTTGATGCACATGTGCCCCTAGTACCAGACTTTGAGAACTATAACAGAGTTGCAGATGAAATCGCAAAAGTGAAGGCAGTTGTGCCAATTGATCCTGTTTTGATGAACTTGGCCAACTGGGCCCACAAGCAATCTGGACATTTGATTGCCTATATCCATGGACATGATAAAGACTGTAATAGGGAACTGTAGAGTGTGTGGAGAAGTGCGACAATGGCCATTGCAAAAGTACTCCACTGGGTCAATTAAGAGGGGTGAGAGGCCTGCAGAGATCTGGCAGATTGACATCATCGGTCCCCTGCCCCGGGGAAACAACGGACTGAGATAGTGTTGCACTGCAGTGGACACCTATTCAGGACTTATGCTTGTCCATCCTTGCAAACGTGCAGATCAAGCCGCAACACTTCAACTGCTTCAGAAACTTGTCGTTGCTTATGGTTGTCCCAAACAAGTCCAAAGTGATAATGGCTCACACTTCACCGGATTAACAGTACAGCAGTGGGCCAAAGATTCTGGAGTGTACTGGTTGTGCCACATCCCATACCATCCACAGGCAGCTGGTTTGATTGAAAGATACAACGGGCTATTGAAGGACCAGATACGCAAAATTACACCCACACATACACTAAGGGGGTGGGATCGGGTCCTCACACAGGCAGTCATGTTGTTAAATTCTAGGCCAATAGCCAAAAGCACACCATATGAGAGGATGGTAGGGGCTGAGGCACAGATTCCACAGCTGGAGTGCAGAGTTCAGTATTTATGTAAGGTTCCTGAAAGAACAGGGTTTAACAGATACCATGTTACTGCTTCCCATGACATAGAAACCAAGAGTGACGTATCTGAAGCTGAAGCCTATCTAGGAATGAGAGGGAATCTGGCAGGAAGGTTTGAAGTTATATTTGCATTGGCAGATGAGCTTCAAGACAGTGGCTGGGACTCTGACTGGTTAGTGGATACTTCTCAGCAAGAGTGGAAAGTGAGGCTACATAACATCAAACCTTCCAAAATAAACAGCAGTGATCTTCTGGGAAATATCAGTATATTTCCTCTCCTCCCTATTGATGTTCTTTGGGAGGGTCAGAGGTGCATACAGGCAGGTGGCAAAGTATTGGTCAGATATCCAGGCAAGAAGCCATTTAGAGGAGAGATTGTAGCTGAAGGGCCAGGATCTACTGTTTATGTATTGTTAGAAGGAACAGATAATCCGCTTTGTTTTCCACTCCACAGGTTGTCTCCGATTTGATCCATAGGAAGACCAGAGAAAAGTGGTTACATGATGGAAAGAATGACGGAAGATCGCAAGAGCTGTGGAGAACAAGGCCTTTGATGTATTCCAAGCCTGGACTTGTTTCTAAAGAACTTTAGAATGGACTTTCTAATGAACTTTTATCCAAAGACTGAAACACCTTCCCATTGACAGAAATATGGGAGGGGTTGCATTTAAGGAAAATTCATGTGTATATTGAGTTTTTAGTAATGAAGAGATTTTCTGTGTGTGGTCTGAGAGAGAAAAAATAAAAATCATAGGGCGGAATGTATTGCGTTTGTTAAAAATATGATTTTTATTATATTAATCAGACATAGGATACATGGGACAATTTTACAATAGTGAGTTGGTCAGATTACCTGTCAGCATTTGGTTTGAGTAGATTTCTCAAACAAATGACAATGGGATTAGATACCATTGTTGTATTTTAGTACATTACCTGTTTGAGATTTCTTTCAGCTCTCAAACTGAAAAGAATTAAAGTTTAGATTACAGGTTTCGTTTTGAGTAGACAATAGGTAGATAGCATTGTTGTATTCAATGCTATTGTTGAAATACAGCTACAGTAAACATCTATGTTTTCTGTTTGGTAACAATGGTAAACAGCACACATAAAAGCAGGCCTAAGCTAGGAGGGAGACACACACACACGATGTTGCTGTAAGATCATGAAGAAGAACAGAACCTGGTCTCCAAGAAGAATTATTGCCAATGGAGATCACGAGTAATCGAAGATAAGTAACCTTTAAATGTATTTGTAGTTATAGAACATAGGCTGTTCTATTTGCTAGGCATTTTGCTTGTTATAGAGATCTCTCAGTCTTGTATTTTAGTCCTAATATTGTAATAGTTTTCTATGTACAGCATCTTGTATAGTAAAAGCACATTTACACACTGCAGAAGTCTCAGCTTCCTTGTTATACCACAGAGTAACCTTGCTAGATAAACGCAAAAGCAAAACAGGTGGGTACCATCATCCTATAATAGTTGAGGAAGGAAGGTGGAGATATATGGGGGACTACTCCCAAAGCCCCAATCGCCAATGGTGGTCGGACTATTGCGGTACCCAGAAACAGACAATTGTTTTAAAAGATTGACAATTTATTACAAAATGTATAAGGTATATAAAATTCGAAAGTTACAATTGTGACAAAACACACAAAATTATATTAAAAACGGTCACAAACTCCACAGGTGGGTAGAGATGTAATAATGATGTACATTACGACGTGTCCTTGACATGTTTTGTGGCTGAAGCCGCTTCTTCAAGAGGCGTCTTATCTATAACATCTAGAGAAACATATAATTTCATGAATACAATATCAAAATGTTTAATACTCCATTATAGCGAGGCCATAATCGATTTAAATTATTGAGGAGTAGGTTAAGATAGCAGATAGATGTGACTCACCTATGTTGGTCCGGACCGGACCAGATGTGGCAATTTGAGACACCCAATTGGGTGTTCCCCCAGGAGCAGACACGGGAGAATGGGGACGGTACTAAAAGATGTTAAGTAACAGAGAATGAGCAACAATGGCGGGTGTGTCAATGTAAAAGATTTATATAGATATAGTGTGTATGATAGTGTGACTTATGTGAATGGGAGGGGTGAAGGGTCAGAAAAGGGTGGGGATCAAGATAAGGACAGGGAAAGGGTAAAGAAAAGAGAAAGGAAAAGGGAACAAGAAGAAAAGGAATAAGGGACAATGACAAAAGAAAAAGGAAAAAGATAGGAAAAGGGAAAATAGGAAGAAAAAGGGGGGAAAAAAGAAGGAAAGGAAAGGGGGGGGGGGAAAGAGAGAAGGGCGAGGGGAAGGGAAAAAGGGAGGGAGGATAGGAAAAAATAAGACGGGGCATGGGAATAACACACAAAGGAGGGGTGTGAGGAAGTAGGAGTAAGGAAAAAAGTGAGGAGAAAAACGTGATGAACAGGGGGAAGATAGGGAAGGGAAAGGGGGTGGAAAAGGAAGGAAAAATGAAAGGGAGTGAAAAAGAAGGGAGGGAGAGGAGGGGGGAGGGAGGGGGGGTAGATAATATGGAGAGGGGAGGAAAAAAAGGGGGGGGAAATACAAGGGAGTGATAGAAACACGTGGAGAGGTGAAAAAAAAGGAGAAGGAAAAGAGGAGAAATTGGGAAACGGGAAGAAAAGGAAAGGGAAAAATAAAAAAGGCAAGGAAAGAAAGGAAGAAAATAGAAATGAGGAAAAAGAGTTAGTGGGGAAGGAGATAAAGTGAAGTGGAACAAGGAAGAGTAGGAAAGAGAGAATAGGGTGGGGGGGGAGGAAGGGGGAGGGGAAAAATAAAAAAAGAGGGGGGTGGGAAGGAAAAGAGAAAGGAGTTGTGATTGCAGAAGTGGTGGGGGGAGGAAGGAAGGTGCTGGGAGTGCACAATTCAGGAGATAGTGAAAGGAGGTGCTGGAACACACATCACTTCTAGTGTTGGTTAGGGCAACCCACCCACTGCTGCATCAACAGTGTACTAGCACCCGGGACTGGGCTTGGATCATTCGAGCCAAGAGAGCCTCCAGAGATATCCACAGTCCAAAGCTGATTGGGTTGTTGAATACACCAGAATAATGTCCAAACAATATTGTGAGCGTTGAGGGACAGGTCACACGTATCCACAGGTATACTGCTGAGCAAGCTGGGCATAAGCCCAACGGATCAGAGTCTATAGGAAATCCACATAATTGGTCTAAATAAAAGGGAAGAGGTAAAAAGGGAAAACATAGCTATTAATACTGGTCGGTTAAACCAAATCCCAGTGGAGAGCAAGCCGCAACCCCCAAACTGATATGCAATACAAATTAACTTCAAGTGCAACAACTTTTTAGTTGGGAGGTTCACATTATTATAGAACTTTGGAATTTAAATTTTCTTAGTTCAATCTTATTTTATTGAGAAAGGAGAGGTGTACATTACACAAGTAAAACGTTCGTGAACACAAAGATAGAAATAGACATTTCAATATTGAAATCATATTGTCACATTGTATAGAGAATTTGTTTGCTTCAACGGAAGTAATTTAGTATATAAGCCTGTGTAGCCATATCATCTTAACATAACATATTATGGGTCATTGAGCACCACTATCCACTCAGCGAGCAGTGCCCACACATTACAAATATGCTAAGGCTTTTATTATTGTGCTAAACGCAATTTCTCGTAGGGGGGAACTCTATGTGGGTCACAGAGTTCCCCTCTGTCGAGACTAGAGATTATGGTTTGGGTGTTCGTGTATTATTTCAACATATGTATAAAAGAGGGGGAATGATGGTGAAAATAGAGGGGTCAAGGCAGTAAGGTGAGTAGATATTGAGAAGGAGACATTCCACTTAGGTCAGACAGATGTGTTGGTAGAGTCCTCTGTTGCCCATGGAATAAATTCAAAGGAATATCGAAACATAGACCATGGGGTCCAGGTCTTGCAGAATTGCTCCTCTTTACCTGATTCCTGCGACAATTTGTTCCAAGCTATTAATTCAGTCCACTTCAATTGCCCATTCCCCCAGGGGGAATTTTTATTTTTTAGATTGTTACACTTAATTAATTGTTAACACCTATATTTACATACAAATAATTCAGGATTTTTTTTTCTTTTAAATTGCCCAAAAAAAATAAGAGACGAGGTGATTGGCATTACCAAGTAAAAAGGTAAAGTGGGAACGGTTTTCTCCACTTGTGAGGCTGCTTTGATTTGCACATAAAACAAGCCTAAACCAGTGGTGGACAACGTGCAGGTACTGGCAAGTTTTTGCTTCTTTTATTTGAAATGTACTTCATACACACTAGGTTTTCAACTGGTAAAAAAGAAAAAAAAAAAGAAGTACCTCCTGAAATAAAGGTTGATCAAATCCTTGCTGTGCCAAGCTGCAGGGGACATCACAAGCCTTAAAGGAGAGCAATTGAGGCCTGTACACATGATTAGAAAATCGTACGAAAAATACAAAAATTTGATTAGAAAATCGTACGGAACTATCAAAAAGTGTTTCCCAGTGCTAAACCTTTTACCCTGGTTCACATTAATGCCATGTCAAATCAGGGGCCAGCAATGGCACAGTCCTAATTGGTGCGGCGCCGCACCGATTTCAAAAAGTAGTTTCTGTACTACAGTTTGTGATTTCGGGGGAAAAGATGTCTCTGAAATCGCCGCCGAAATCGGGACTGACAGGCGGGAGTGAAATGGTGCGAGTTCAGCTGAACTTGCACAATTTCATTCCCCCACTCAATGTGAACCAGGGCTTCATCAAATTTCTAAATTGCTGCATTTCTAAATTCCAAAAGCCAGTATAAGGCCTGATTTACACCCACGCAGGTTGTAGTTTGCATATTCCAGGTGCATTTTACGTTTTTCAATACACGTTTTTGATCCATTGAAGTCTATGAAACCAAAAACTAGAAAAAAGTCCCTGGCCCTTTCCATAAAATGCACAGATTTTGAACTATATCCATTGGAAACCATGTTAAATTTATGAAGAAATTCGATTCTTCGCATTTTTTTTATTGGATATATTTTAGAGCAGAAAGTAAAACATTTTTTTTTAAATTGGCAGACTTTTTTGTTTATAGCGCAAAAAATAAAAACCGCAGAGGTGATCAAATACCACCAAAAGAAAGCACTACTAGTGGGGGAAAAAAAGGACATAAAGGTTATTTGGGTACAGCGTCGCACGACAATGTGCAATTGTCAGTTAAAGTAACGCAGTGCCGTATCACAAAAAAAAATCTTCTGGAGGTCTAGTGGTTAACCACTTGCCGACCGCCGCACAAACATTTACGTCGACAGAATGGCACGGACACGCAAATGGGTGTAAATATACGTCCCCTTTAATTTCCCGCTGTGTGGTCACCTGCACGCCGCCGGCGGCGCGCTCATGACCCTGCCGCGAGCTCCGTGACCGTGCCCGCGGATTCGATGTCCGCCGGTGTCCCGCGATCGTGTCACAGAGCTGAAGAACGGGGAGATGTTAGTGTAAACACAACATCTCCCCGTTCTGCCTAGTGACATGTCATTGATTGTCTGTTCCCCTGTCATCGGGAACAGCGATCAGTGACGCGTCACGGCAAGCCACGCCCCCTAACAGTTAGAATCACTGCCTAGGTCACACTTAACCCCTTCAGCACCCCCTACAGGTTAACCCTTCTCTGCCAGTGTCATTTTTACAGTAATCAGTGCATTTTTATAGCACTGATCGCTGTAAAAATTACAATGGTCCCAAAATGGTGTCAAAAGTGTCCGATGTGTCCGCCATAATGTCGCAGTCATGATAAAAATCGTTGATCGCCGCCATTACTAGTAAAAAAATTTTTTTTATAAAAATGCCATAATTCTATCCCCTATTTTGTAGATATTATATCTTTTGCACAAACCAATCAATAAACGCTTATTGCGATTTTTTTCCTAAAAATATGTAGAAGAATACGTATGGGCCTAAACTGAGGAAAAAAACGTTTTTTAATATATTTTTGGGGAATATTTATTATATCAAAAAGTAAAAAATATTGTTTTTTTTTCAAAATTGTCGCTCTATTTTTGTTGGTTGCTGTGATCAAATACCACCAAACGAAAGGTCTATTTGTGGTAAAAAAAAAGGACGTAAATTTTGTTTGGGAGCCACATCGCACGACTGCGCAATTGTCAGTTAAAGCGACGCAGTGCTGAATCGCAAAAAGAGGCCTGGTCTGGGGCTGAAGCTGTAGCTGCTGACTGTTAATAAGGACACTTACCTGTCCTACTCGCCCGCGATGTCGCCCCCCCCCCGAGGCCGATCACTCAATCCTGCAGCTCCTGGTGCTGCCATCCTCACTAAGAGAAACACAGGCTTCACTGCACGTTTCCTACTGCGCATGCGCGAGTCTCGCAGTGTTTTCTGAATGGGCCGGCTGCTCTCTGGGATACACACAGTTCCCAGAAGGCAGCGCGCCCCATTGACCAGAAGACACCGCGAGTAGGTGTCAGTGACCTCCAATACTCACCCAAATGTGCCCACACAAAGCCTACAACTTTACTCTGCACATGGAACCCACCAGAACAGAAAACCTTCACTGTTAATGGCACCCCAAACATGGCAACCAAGACACGCGTTTTCTTACATCTGAGTCCTCCCCTACATCCCTGCCCTTATATCAGAATCCTCCCTTACATCTCTGCCCTTCATCAGAGTCCACCCTTACATCAGTGTCCACCCTTACATCAGAGTCCACCCTTACATCAGAGTCCTCCCTTACATCAGAATCCTCCCCTTCATCTCTGCCCTTCATCAGAGTCCACCCTTACATCAGAGTCCACCCTTACATCAGAGTCCTCCCTTACATCAGAATCCTCCCCTACATCTCTGCCCTTACATCAGAGTCCTCCCTTACATCCCTGCCCTTACATCAGAATCCTCCCCTACATCTCTGCCCTTACATCAGAGTCCTCCCTTACATCCCTGCCCTTACATCAGAATACTCCCCTACATCTCTGCTCTTACATCAGAGTCCTCCCTTACATCAGAATCCTCCCCTACATCTCTGCCCTTACATCAGAGTCCTCCCTTACATCCCTGCCCTTACATCAGAGTCCTCCCTTACATCCCTGCCCTTACATCAGAGTCCTCCCTTACATCCCTGCCCTTACATCAGAGTCCTCCCTTACATCCCTGCCCTTACATCAGAATCCTCCCCTACATCTCTTCCCTTACATCAGAATCCTCTCTTACATCCCTGCCCTTACATCAGAATCCTCTCCTACATCTCTGCCCTTACATCAAAATCCTCTCCTACATCTCTGCCCTTACATCAAAATCCTCTCCAACATCCCTTCCCTTACATCAAAATCCTCCCTTACATCCCTGCCCTTGCATCGAAATCCTCTCCTACATCTCTGCCCTTACATCAGAATCCTCTCCTACATCCCTGCCCTTACATCAGAATCCTCCCTTACATCCCTTCCCTTACATCAGAATCCTCCCTTACATCCCTTCCCTTACATCAGAATCCTCCCTTACATCTCTGCCCTTACATCAAAATCCTCTCCTACATCTATGCCCTTACATCAAAATCCTCCCTTACATCTCTGCCCTTACATCAGAATCCTCTCCTACATCCCTGCCCTTACATCAGAATCCTCCCTTACATCAGAATCCTCCCTTACATCAAAATCCTCTCCTACATCCCTGCCCTTACATCAGAATCCTCCCTTACATCCCTTCCCTTACATCAGAATCCTCCCTTACATCAGTTCCCTTACATCAGAATCCTCCCTTACATCTCTGCCCTTACATCAAAATCCTCTCCTACATCCCTGCCCTTACATCAAAATCCTCCCTTACATCCCTGCCCTTACATCAGAGTCCTCCCTTACATCTCTGTCCTTACATCAGAGTCCCCTTAGATAAATAGCAAGAAAGAGGTGCTACTCCTCATAAAATAATATGCTGTGCAAACAAGCAAAAATTTTAAAAAACACTCCATGTGTTCACCAGGATTGTACACCAAATCACTGTGAATAAAAAAGTATTTTACACCATGTGCTAAAAAGAGGAATCAAATAACAAAAAACAAAAGATTCCATATAAATCATGCGTCAAGTGATAATCAGTTCATTGCATGGAAAATCCTCCAAACACAATGCCTTTGAAGAGGGTGATGAGAGCTTTTCAAACAAGTGCTCCACCACATGAGAAGAACTCTCACTCACCAGATAAAGGTGACCTCTGAAGGTCTCAATCACTCTTCATATAATTACGCTGGGTCTTTAAGGCTCTTCAGAATGTTCAATACAGGATGGATCCACCATCGCCCATATACTCCCCATCAATACTCTCTCATAGGTGATGCAAACCACAAACCCAAAAAGATAATGTAATCATGGTGCAGTGTTTTATTCAAATAGGGAAATAAAAGCAGAGAATATATTGCATTTACATTTATAGGGCATCAACAAAAACAGACTTCAGATGTTTCAGCACCGCCGCTCGCCTACAGAGCATGCGTTCCAAAAGGCCACAAGTGGCGTGTAGTGCAGGGCTTGACAAATTTGCTTGGAATCTAGGAGCCAGCTAAAAAAGTTAGGAGCCAGGAACGCGCCCTGTCCCGCCTAGCTCGCGCGCAGAAGCGAACGCATACGTGAGTAGCGCCCGCATATGAAAGCGATGTTCAAACCACACGTGAGGTATCGCCGCGATTGGTAGAGCGAGAGCAATAATTCTAGCCCTAGACCTCCTCTGTAACTCAAAACATGCAACCTGTAGAAAACGTCGCCTATGGAGATTTTAAAGGGTAAAAGTTAGTCGCCATTCCACGAGCGGACGCAATTTTGAAGCGTGACATGTTGGGTATCAATTTACTCAGCGTAACATTATCTTTCACAATATAAAAAAAAACTGGGCTAACTTTACTGTTGTCTTATTTTTTTATTTTAAAAAAAAGTGTATTTTTTCCCAAGAAAGTGCGCTTGTAAGACCGCTGCGCAAATACGGTGTGACAGAAAGTATTGCAATGACCGCCATTTTATTCTCTAGGGTGTTAGAATAAAAAATATATATAATGTTTGGGGGTTCTAATTAGAGGGAAGGAGATGGCAGGGAAAACAGACAGGAAAACTCCATTAGCATTGCTGGTTTTCATACCAACTGCCACCACAAGGTGGCGCTAGTTCACAGAAGGAAGCATAGGCCTGCAGAAGGCCGCAAAGCCGCGGCCTCAATTACCGGCCGGCGCGGCCCAACGCGATCCCGCGGCGCGGAGGGGGGGGGGGGCACGGAGACACAGGATACCCCAGCTGTGCTGCCCCAGGCGCCAGGTCGCTAATTCTAGTCGCAATGGCGACCTGGCGCCCGGGGTTTGTCGAGCCCTGGCGTAGTGACTGTTTACCCAGAAGTGATTCCACGGTAGCAGCAGCTTGGCCTCTATGCATTTCGCACTCTGTGCGTCCTCCGGAAGCCCCTTTTTTTGTTTTAAGGTGGAGCAATTCTTTATCACTTTGAAATACATCAGAGTCCCCATGACAACAAAATTCCCATCAGAGTCACCCTTAAAAAAAGAGTCCTTATCAGAGTCCTCCCTTACACTGCTGCCCTTTCATCAGAGCCCCTATTACAACAGAGTTCCCATCAGAGTCCCCCTTTATCTTACAGTCCCCCCTTACATGAGAGTCCACCCTTACATGAGAGCCCCCCTTACATGAGAGTCCACCCTTACATGAGAGTCCACCCTTACATGAGAGTCCACCTTTACATGAGAGTCCACCCTTACATGAGAGTCCACCTTTACATGAGAGTCCCCCCCTTACATGAGAGTCCCCCCCTTACATGAGAGTCCACCCTTACATGAGAGTCCCCCCTTACATGAGAGTCCCCCCTTACATGAGAGCCCCCCCTTACATGAGAGTCCCCCCTTACATGAGAGTCCACCCTTACATGAGAGTCCACCTTTACATGAGAGTCCCCCCCTTACATGAGAGTCCACCCTTACATGAGAGTCCCCCCCTTACATGAGAGCCCCCCTTACATGAGAGTCCCCCCTTACATGAGAGTCCCCCCTTACATGAGAGCCCCCCCTTACATGAGAGTCCCCCCTTACATGAGAGTCCCCCCTTACATGAGAGCCCCCCCTTACATGAGAGTCCCCCCTTACATGAGAGCCCTCCCTTACCTCACACACTTAGGCCCAGTTCACACTGGTCTAACATGCGCTCTGACTTCAAGAGCACAGGTCGCATGACATGTCAAAATCAATGGTTCCCTATGAGAGCCCTCTTAACTGGTCCGACTTGTGTTGGTCCAACATTGAAAAAGGTTCCTGAACTATTTTGGTCCGACTTGGGCGCAATTTCAGCCCATAGATTTGAATGGAAGTCGCATTCAAGTCGGATCATTATCTTAACTGATCTGACTTGTGATATGCGACTTGCGCTCTGGGATCAAGTGTATGCAATGTTAACAATGTAAAATCCCCTAAGAAAACAGCGTGGGGTCCACCCCCCCCAAACCATACCAGGCCCTTTGAGTCTGGTATGGATTTTGAGGGGAAACCCCGCGCCCAAAAAATGGTGTGTCAGATCCTTATCTGAGCATGCAGCAAGGGGAGGGACGAGCGAGCGCCCCCTCCTCCTGAACCATACCAGGCCACATGCCCTTAACATGGGGGGGGGTTGCTTTGGGGCAGCCCCCTCTGCCCCAAAGCACCTTGTCCCCATGTTGATGGGGACAAGGGCCTCTTACCTACAACTTTGGCCAGTGGTTGTGAAGGTCTGCGGGCAGGGGGCTTATTGAAATCTGGAAGCCCCATTTAAGAAAGATGGCCACCGATCCCCCCTCCTACCCATTCACCAAAAAAAAGCAGTGTAGTGTTACAAGAAACAAGAGTTTTTGACAAGTCTTTTGTTAAAATGAAGAATGTCCCCCGTCCTGGCGCCAACGTCAAGCAGGATGTCTTCTTTCTCCGCTTCCTCCACCGATGTCTTCTTCCTCCACTGCGGCCGACCCGCTGAAAAATAAAAAACGCTCCTCCTCCAACACTGGCTCCCACCATTCTGTCAGCTCCGGTGACTGACAGTTCTTATATAATTTGGGGCGTCGCCATTTGGTGATGTCAATCGGAGACGCCGCCCGCTTGTGACGTTATCACCATGGGTTTCATCCATTCCAGAGCCATTTTTTTGGGGGTATGGTCTTGATTTTTTTACATCGCAATGCGAATTCTGCTTAGCTTGTGCGTTCTCCATGCAAATTTAGTGCAAATTTGTGAGGGGTGTGGTCACATCTGCGATTTTATTTTCTATCAAATCTAGGCAAAAAAAAACACAATGCGAATTTGCACTATGTACAGCACTAAATTCAAACCCAATTCACATGACAAGTCGCTCCAATGTGAATGAGTGCTAAGTCACCATCCGGCCTGGTTAGTTAAAGTGGTTGTATACCCACAAATATGAAATGCACCTACAGGTAAACCTACATTAAGGCTTACCTGTAGGTGCTTGCAATATCTCCGAGACCTACACGGTTTCGGAGATATTTGCAAAAAAGAGTGCACCGCTATCTACGGCGCATGCGCGCCGTAGATAACGGCGCAGGCGCACTGAGCGCGGCGGCTCTTTGAATGGCAGCCTGCCGGACACTGCTGGAATTCGCGCATGCGTGAGGATCGTGCCGTTCCCCGCGCATGCGCGGGAGTGACGTCATCGCCACTCCGGCCAATCACAGCGCCGGAGCGGCGATACCCGGAAGTCACTCCGGGTATCATGGATGCGACGGAGGACGTGTCCGAGGACCGCTGCGGGGGCTTCGATCTAAGGTAAGTGATTGATAATGAGCTAGTATGCTAGTCATACTAGCTCATTATGACTTTGCCTTGCAGGTTGTGAAAAAAAAAAAAGGTTTGCGGTATACAACCGCTTTAAAGGGGTTGAAATCCTCGTGGTTTTTCACCTTAATGCAATCTATGCATTAACCACTTCAGCCCCGGACCATTTGGCCGCTCAAAGACCAGAGCACTTTTTGCGATTCGGCACTGCGTGGATTTATCTGACAATTGCGCGGTCGTGCGACGTGGCTCCCAAACAAAATTTACGTCCTTTTTTTCCCACAAATAGAGCTTTCTTTTGGTGGTATTTGACAATTTAACAAAAAGCTATATTTTTTACTTTTTGCTATAATAAATATCCCCAAAAAATATATAAAAAAAACATTTTTTTCCTCAGTTTATTCTTCTACATATTTTTGGTAAAAAAATCGCAATAAGCGTTTATTGATTGGTTTTTGCAATAGTTATAGCGTCTACAAAATAGGGGGTAGTGTTATGTCATTTTTATTAATAATTTATTTTTTTACGAGTAATGGCGGCGATCAGCGATTTTTATCGTGACTGCGACATTATGGCGGACACATCGGACACATTTGACGCCATTTATAGAGCGATCAGTGCTATAAAAATGCACTGATTACTGTAAAAATGACACTGGCAATGAAGGGGTTAACCAGTAGGGGGCGCTGAAGGGGTAAAGTGTGTCCTAGGGATGTGTTCTAACTGTGGGGAGGGGGGGATGGGCTACGTGTGACACAACACTGATCACCGCTCCCGATCACAGGGAGCTGTGATCAGTGTCCTGTCACTAGGAAGAATGGGGAAATGCTTGTTTACATCAGCATTTCCCCGTTCTTCCTCTCCGTGAGACGAACGCGGGACTCCTGGCGGACATCGAGTCCGCGGGACCCGCAGTCACACTCGCGGAGCTCGCGCGCCCACAATGCCGCATCTTAAAGGGCAACGTACAGGTACGATAAAATGCCCAGTTGCGCCATTTTGCCGATGTATATCGGCGTGAGACGGTCGGCAAGTGATTAAGGTGAAAAAACTTCTGTAGTGCAGCAGCCCCCCAGAGCCCCTCTTTTAGTTATCTGAACCTGATCGTTCCATCAACGAGGACGAGCCCAGAACCTCCAGCCGCTGTCTCTCTCCTCATTGGATAGATTGATAGCAGCGCAGCCATTGGCGCCGGCTGCTGTCAATCAAATCCAGTGACACAGGAGCTGGGGGCGGGGTCGAATCCTGCTGTCTGTGTCAATGGGCGCAGCAACAGGACTCGGGAGCGTGTCCGCACAGGTGTCCCCTTGAAAGGCGGATCTCCGAGGGGGCACTCGATGGAGGAGCCAGGAGCGCCGCTGGGAGACCCCAGAAGATGAGGATCGGGGCCGCTCTGTGCAAAACCTTTGCACAGAGCAGGTAAGTATGACATGTTTGTTATTTTTTCAGAAACACAAACCTCAGAGCCCATTCACACAGGGGCAACACGACTTCCAGCGCGATTTTATGAGGCAACTCAGACACGACCTGAGTATGAATCACAGCGCGACCTGGAGCTATTTACAAGGCAACTCCAAGTTGCCTGCAGGACAGGAGACATTCCAGTGGCCAATCAAACAAGAATCAGCTCTGTGGGAGGGAGGGGTTTTCAGGAGAAATGTGTGTTTTCTTCCTGGAGAGTCGCTCCTATTAAGACAGTGAGAGGCGACTCCCATTGAAATGAATGGTTACAGGTCGCCTAGGAGTCGGATTGAAGTAGTACAGGGACCTTTTTTGAAGTCTGAGCGACTGCAGTAGTGTGCATAAGGACGGCTCCATTAACTTACATTGATTTCTTCAGCCAGCGTGACCTGAGGCAACTAGAGGCGACCTGGGGTGATTTGGAGTCGGATCCAAAGACGCCCCTGTGTGAATGGGCTCTTAAGGCTCATTTGGCATTTTGGGCGCAGCGATTCTGCCTGCAATTTCAAATCACGGTACAATCACCCAACACATGTTGGGTGCCAATCATTTTCAATTATCGCACCATAAATCGTGCGGCAAACTGCAACGGGTGAAACCTGCCGCTCAAAAAAGGAGCAGGAGCTGAGCTTCGTGCGTTTCACTTTGCAGCATGATAATCACAGCAAAACCGTACCACATTTAGGTGCCATTGAAAATGAATGGCACCCAACATGCGTTTTTTTTTGCGACTTAAAATTGTGGAAAGAATCGCAGCGATTCTGCCCGAGATCCAAAATGCCAAATGTGAATGGAGCCTGAATGATACTGATATGCTTCTTTATTAGGCCTCATGCACACAGGGTGTTTAACCGGTTCCCGACCGGCTCACGCAGATTTACTGCGGCAGAATGGCTCTCCTGGGTGAAATCCCGTGCGCGATCGCGTGCACAAGCGGCAGCTCAAGGGTTTGTGTGCTGTCAGAGAAGACAGATCGTGTGTTTCTACAAAGTAGAAACAGCGATCTGTCACCTCTCCTAGTTAGTTCCAGCCCCCCACAGTTAGAACACACAGTGCGGGAACACAGTTAACCCCTTGATCACCCCCTAGTGTTAACCCCTTCCCTGCCTGTGACATTTACATAGTAATCAGTACATATTTATAGCACTGATCGCTCTGTAAATGTCAATGGTCCCAAAAATGTGTCAAAAGTGTCCGACCTGTCCACCGCAACATCGCAATACTGCAAAAAAATCGCAGATCACCGCCATTACTAGTAAAAAAAATTAAATAATAAAAACGCCATATAAATGCCATAAATCTTTCCCATAGTTTGTAGACGCTATAATTTTTGCGTACACCAATCAATATACGCTTATTGCGATTTCTTTTACCAAAAATATGTAGAATACATATCGGCCTAAACTGAGGAAATGTTTTTTTTTTTTTAAATGGGGCTGTTTATTATAGCAAAAAGTAAAAGGTATTGTGTTTTTTTTCAAAATTGTCGCTCTTTTTTTGTTTATAGCGCAAAAAATAAAAACTGCAGAGGTGATCAAATACCACCAAAAGAAAGCTCTATTTGTGGGAAAAAAAGGACGTCAATTTTCTTTGGGTACAGCGTCGCATGACCGCGCAATTGTCAGTTAAAGCGACGCAGTGCCGAATCGCAAAAAAATGGCCCGGTCATTGAGCAGCCAAATCTTCTGGGGGGCTGAAGTGGTTAAAACACCGCTGTTTGAGGTGGGTTTTTTTTCTGCCTCTAAACACTCCTCTATTTTAGCCTATGTGTCCGTGCAAACAGAGGCAGAAAAAGACAGGGCCAGCTGTTCCGGAGAGGAGCGTTTGGTCGCAAACAAAAATGCTTGGCATTCTAAAACGCACTTTAGCGCTAGGCGCGTTTAGTGCTTTGGTGTTTATTCATTCCAATGGCCAAACTAAATGAATATTCTGGCCAATAAAATAAATGAAAGGCCAAGCGCTAGACGCACCTAAACATGTTTGGAAAACGCATCTTTGGGCGCATTTTAAGCTGCTTTATTCTCCTCTGGCGCATGGGGGTCCAGGAGAGTAATAAAACCCATCCTGTGTGCATGGGGCCAAACACTTCACACATTTCAGCTGCTTCATAAAAATTAAAAGATGCCTCCAGCAGCCAATCAGATGTCTGCTTTCATGCACAAAGCTAAACTAAGAAAATGAGCCATGGACTGTGACTGCCTGTTGATAACACTTTTATTTCTGCTTGAATAAGTGGTATAGTTTATGTTTATGACAGAGATATGGCTTTGGTATGGAATAACAGCGTGTCCCGTGTCCTGTCAGGTGTGTCTGTGAAATCCGCAGACATTAAACTCACACATCTATTTCTGTGAAACAAAAGTTAGGGACCATCTGCACAGCTCTCTTCGGCTCTCTCCAGTCTCTGCAACGCCGCTTTTGATTGGCGTAGATTTGTTGTCCCCGCCCAATCCCAGCCGTCTGCACCAATGAGCAGAGGGCTCTCTCCGCTCCAGCGCGCGGTGCCTCCCGACCGGAGGAGGGAAACCCTCAGCAGTTTTAGGCCTCGGCCGCGGGGTGTCTCCCGACCAGTGCCCTCGGAGCTTTCCTTCGATAGATATCGATAACTGAACGCCAGCTCTCTCCATATGTGCCATCCACTCGCGCTTTTCTGCTGCGAGCCGCCCCCTGTGCCTTGCTACACATTCCTTGCGGCCTGCTAGCTCAACCCGACTGTCGCTTGGCAGACGGTCCCTAATTTTTAAGAAGCGGCTCCTTTAAGTGTGTAGCTGTCTAAGGATATGCCTGAGCGGATTTAAAAAAAAATTGTAAACGGGGTGACATACAAATAGTTGGATGATGTTGTAATAGAATGTCATATCACCATGCATTATATGTCAGAGGATGTGCTGGGGATAAATAGTGGTGAGGTGTAGAGTGAACTCAGTGCCGTTATACTCGCAGGGGACGGGCTCTGAGGTGTGTTAGGTGAGGAGAGTGAAAACTCAATGCAATATATCCGGCAATTGTTTTATTTGAATAAAAAATCAGGACCCTGACAGGACGGGGCGCCCCTCCCCCACTCCTGGCGGGGTTTTCCTGTTACTCCCTTTTGTCAGGCATGAGTGAGGGCAGCCCCGGCGCGGGGTCCTTGTGACATGAGGTCCTATTTAGTCTGGGTCAGGATCAGCGCGTCTTCAGGAGGGAAACTTTAGCGGCTTTGTCCCGAGACAAAGAGCAAAGCGCGCCGCCGAGCCCGGATTGTCAGGGGGTGAAGCTGTATCAGGTGAGGGGCCCCCGGGGGCCACAAGGCTAGTGAGGGGGTGCAGCCGGGTTCCGCTCCCCCTCCTCCCCCCGGGGCACTGCGGGGACGGAGAGGGGAGGAGGCCGCATCGTGACTCGGAGCAGCCAGTCCTCCGCCCGGCCCTGCTGTCAGTGCTGAGCAGGGACCTCCTCCACCGGTTCCTGCATGTGAGGAGGAGGAGGGCGCCGACATACCCTCACCCTTCCCATTCATTCCTATGGAGAGACAGGGAGCATGCACTGCCTGCCCACTTATCACCTGCACTGCCCATCCTGACCACCCAACATCACCTGCACTGCCCACCTGACAACTTCACTGCCCACCCAACATTGGATGCATTGCCTATCCTGAACCCTTAACATCACCTGCACTGCCCACCCAACATTGGGTGCACTGCCCATCCTGACCACCCAACATCACCTGCACTGCCCATCCTGACCACCCAACATCACCTGCCCTGCCCACCCAACAACTGCACTGCCCACCCAACATTGGATGCATTGCCTATCCTGAACCCTTAACATCACCTGCACTGCCCACCCAACATTGGGTGCACTGCCCATCCTGAGCACCCAACATCACCTGCACAGCCCATCCTGACCACCCAACATCACCTGCACTGCCCACCCAACAACTGCACTGCCCACCCAACATTGGATGCATTGCCTATCCTGAACCCTTAACATCACCTGCACTGCCCACCCAACATTGGGTGCACTGCCCACCCAACATCACCTGCACTGCCCATTCCACCCACCCAACATTGGGTGCACTGCCTATCCTGAACCCTTAACATTGGGTGCACTGCCCTCTGACATTGGGTGCACTGCCCTCTGACATTGGGTGCACTGCCCTCTGACATTGGGTGCACTGCCCATCCTGGACACCCAACATTACCTGCACTGCCCACCCAACATTGGGTGCACTGCCCATCCTGAACCCTTAACATCGGGTGCACTGCCCACCCAGCATCAGGTGCGCTGCCCGCCCACAAGTCCCCCAGCTGTGTAAACATCCTATCCTGCTTCTACAGCATCCTTTCTAATTGCAGCCACCAGATTTGGCTGCCTTTGAATGTTCACTTGCTACCCTGGAGGTACGGCAGGTTGTCTGTGTTGGGAGGGAGTCAGGTGGGTAAATCTGGTGTTCCAGGAATGATCTATTTTCAGCATGAAGACTGCAGATATTATGTGGAGTAAAGGGAATACTACACTGGCTCAAAAGTGGACCGAATAATAGTGAGCCAGCACAATCTATCCAATCCATCAGTGGATGGCATTACAGCAGAACTCTACATCTTTCTTTCAATGCAAAATGACTGATTCACTCTGGGACTTTCTGGTGTAGAGTATTGCCACTGTGCTGGTTAGGACTGTACCGTGCTGAATAGGGATCCTCCTGTTGCATTAGGAAGATGCGTTTCATCTATTCTCCTGGCTGTACCATGATGAAGAATGGCCAAATGACAAGTCTGTAGGTGGGGGTTGGGTGTATGTGTCGCAGGCAAAGGTGTGGATTTAAGAGAGGGCAGGTAAACCAAAAGAGAAAAGGAGGGGGGGGGGGAACTTGCATCCTCAGAACCCAAATCCTGCAGTTGATTCAGAGGAAGGCGCAAAGCAAGTGTTGTCTGGACTATGCTTTGAGTTTAAATCTTTCCCTTCTGATCCCAAAGGCCATAGGACCCTCCCCGGACCAACCTGCTACAGTGTGATTTTATATGTCCATCCCTTAACATAAGGTAAATGAACAAAACCAAGATTAACCCCTTTATGACCGCACAACACCTATGCAGCAGCAAAAGGGGTGGGCTTCAATGCCCACACGCTGTGCGGACAATTTTTATGTGCTGATTGCACTCCCAGCACAGAGATGGAGCTGTGGAAAGAATCCCCTCATTTATCTGATGCTTGGCTCTGCATATTGCAGTTACCTGCCTACACAGTGAATCCAGCGTTGTCATCCTAAGATCCTCTTCTCAGCAGCCACTGTGTCCAATGCCACCATGTTTCTACGTGACATCATTGGAAGGCTGCCCTAGCACTTCCAGGTTAAGGCCCAGCCTCCCAATGATGTTCCACTAGATGCACCCCCATCCTCTGTTAATAAATGGGGGTGATTTGCAGAGTTCCAGATGCTTCCTGGGATATGAACATCATGTATTTCCATAGGCATCGGTGGCACTGACATTATTCGCCTAGGTGAATGACAGAGCCCCCCCTTCCCTTGGCATTCAAAACTTTTAAGGGCATGCTGGGGTGGGTGGGAAGGGGTTAAGCAGTGAATGGCAATGAAACTTTGGACCATTAGAGGGGCAGAAGTGGCATAGAGTGGGCCTGTCTGCCAGTATTAAAAGTGAATTTTGTTTTTTATTTTATTTACCCATCTCACTTACCTAGGTGGATGCACCATTGGTCCGATGCTGCATCTGTCCCTCAGGAACCGAGCGATTTGAACCTTGCCGATGGCTCGGGGTTCTCTCAGCTCCTCAAGCAGAGAGATGCTGCCTGTCGGTCAGTAGCTCTTCGCTCTGCCCCCCCCCCCCCCTGTGCTCTCTGGAGCGCTGAGCTGTGGAGGTGTGAGGAGTGGCCGTCTCAGGCTCTCAGTGGCTTGCTGAGACGGGCATCAGTTCAGGCACCCGGCGGATCCAGACTTTATTGTCATGATGACGCGGTGCCTGGACTGATTTCAGTGACAATTTAAGTGTGCTGAAACGGGTCACAGGAGTGCAAAACGAATTGCACTCCTGTGACCCAGAGAAGAAGCCCAGCCAAACAAGCTCAGGCTGGACTTCTCCTTTAAGGTATTCTAGTCATGGTGGAGCAACAGCCAATTGGTGTAATTACTAGTAGGTGTCCACTGTTAAGAATGTTTTGTGGAAGATGGGGGATTCCCGAAGGGTCTCTGCCACTTTCAGTTTCATTTGGCTCAGCAGGCGGTGAAGTCGCACTGGTAGACTCTGTAAAGCAGGGAGAGGTGGTTTCTGGAACCGATGGTCAAATCCATTGTAGATGCTGGCATGAAGGCCAGGGAGGTGATGAACTTCTCAGCTGTGTCAGTGAAAGCTTTTCGCTCTCCTTTGGTGTGTGCTGAGTAAGATTATATATATATATATATATATATATATATATATATATATATATATATATATATATATATATATATATATATTAGTATAAATTGTATCCAGTTGCTGTCATACACTGACAGGCCGTTCATTTCTGCTCACTTCAGCTGAGTAATCCACGATGACCACCAGCTTTTTAGTCATTGATCAGGTCTCTCTGGTTGCTGTTTTCAAAGATGGCGTGAAATGATCATGCGTGGAATATTGTGATCTGACCGTAGTGGGCCCAGTCTGTAAGCCCTCCACTGTAAGGGGCCATGCAGGCCAAGGGCCTCTGGGTTTATTTTTTAAAGCAGAATTTCTCAGGTCCACCAATATCTATGGTTTCCAGAAGTCCCATGAAAAGTTTTCTCCGCAAATGACTCTTAAAGAGGTGTTCTGGCCTCCCCACAAAAAATTAAGTCAGCAGATAAATACTGTAGCTGCTGACTTTTTTTTAATATTAGGACACTTGCCTGTCAAGGTTTCCTGCGATGTCGGCACCCCAGCCGATTTTTGAATCATCTGTCACTGCTGCCATTCCTATTAAGGGTAACAGTCAGTGGAGCCTTTCGCCCTTCACAGCCGGTTCCCTACTGCACATGCGTGAGGTGCACTGTGCTTTCTAATGGAAGGAGGGGGAGAACTTCCAAGGGACAGTGCCGTCTCTGGAGGTAGAGAAGGGGGACTTGTCATAAACAGGTACCGGTTTCTTCCCCTGAAAGGTGCCAAATGTGACACCGGAGGGAGGAGACAGATAAGGCAGAAGTTCCACTTTTGACTGGAACTCAACTGTAGCCAGGACACTGGGGATCTTAAAGCAGAGTGACTTTTGAGTGCCTGAGAGTGGGACTGAACAGTAGTGAACAAGTCTTTAGTTTACTCATGTTTCTCCAGTTTGCGATTTGTAATGTTCCACCGTACCATAATTTCTTACGGTAGGTTGTGATCACCGCTTGTGTTGATGCAATAAATGTAAAGTGCTGGGTCACTTTGTTAGCAGTTTATTGTTCCAGGTCAGTGATGGCAGTAATCAAGCAGAGTCTACTTAGTCGCTGGGGGTGTTGTCCATGTTGAATGGCTGTCTGCTTATTTTGGATGTGCTGATTTTGTGAATTTTTTTTTTTTTTTTTTGTTGAACTATCGGAGTGTTCGGGCGAACAGTGTAGTGCCTAAAGGTGGTTTGCTTTGCAAGTGGCATGTCTGCAGGAAGGAGCTCCCTTGCTCAGCTGCTTTCTACACTGGGCCGAAAGTAGAACTTTTAATAGCATGTTTTTCTGCTATTGCAGTTTCACACCTGTATAAATTGGTAGGAATGCATGAGATATATTGCTGGATGTAATGCCAGACATCTGTCTGCTCTTGTGAGATTTATGGACTTTGCTGTGGAATTTTAGAAATGTGGATCTTAGACATGTATCCCACTACAGAACTGATCTGTGATAGCCAGTGATATTTGCATCCAGACATTTTAGGTTTAGATTAAGGTACAGTTGCCTATCCCAAAGCCCCCATTAACTTCTATGAATATCAGTGTTGGTTAGCAATCTGCTCACATTGACCATTCCTTTTGGGCTCGTGGTGATTTGTATTCATCACCTTTTTACTAGCGGTATCATAGAGAGAGCTCAAATTGGTGAATTGGGGCCCCTTCATGCATTTGCATATTTATAACTTTTCTTTTTCTTTTTGCAAGTCATCTTCCAGGGCAGCAACTGAGATTAGGCTCCTTCCAACTGAAACCGGCCAACGAGACATTGTGTTTTTTTTTTTTGTTTTTGTTTTTTTCTCTCTCTTCAGGAGCCTCCCTTTCCAGCATTCAAGGCACCTAGCTGCCAGACAAGCGCAGATAAGGGACCCCTGAAAACAGTCCTACCTCAGGATTCCAGTTAACACTTCAGCCCAAGGTTTTCCTCTCTATTGGGAGATATGCAACCACCCCCCTGCTGCTAGGTCGATGGACTCTTCCCTAGCTCCTGCCACATTGACCTTGCACTGGCCTGCTCTTTGGAGACCATCTATATTGAAGGAGGCCTCAATCTTTCTCAACTGGTTTCTCTGGCCAGGCGATGGTGAATGCCCACCCACACCGCATGTTCCAGTGATGCTTGGCTTGCAAAATTTCTGGATCAGGACGTGTACTGAGCTGGGAACATGTCATGAAACCAGGTGTTTACAACACCTAAGAATGGCAAAGGGAAACAGCCAATATGTACCCACCTTGCATATTGAGGGGCTGGAGCCAAGGCAGAACATTTAAAAGGGGTGGTGCATGGCTTTTGCACAAACTCCTCATGTTTGACACCACCCGCCCTGCAAGGTATGCCAGAGGGTAACAGAGGTAACCTCTTCTCTTGCCAAACCAGGTGTTACTGGGAGCTGAGCGTATAGTGTTTTTTTCTTCACTGGTTTCTTTTGTCTTATTTTGTCTTATTTTTTGGATAAGGCCCCAGAAGACTAGCAGTGGTTCCCATTCACACCCTAAAGTAGGTGCTTCATGCAATTCAAAGTTGACAGCTTGCTAGGCTAAACCTCTATCAAAAGTGCATCAACAAACTGGTTGCAAAAGAATTGCAAGATGTTTTTAAAGGTCTAAAGTGTCTTCGGTCAAAAATGTTGTCCATTACGGAATATGGTTCAAGGTCTGCAGATGCAATTCTTATGCCAAATGCTCCCAGCCAATCGGATATTCCCTCGTAGCTGGGAAGACCCCTCCATACAGGAAGAGGCTGAGCTTTCTGAGGAACCAGAATCTAAGGGCGAGGAGTCCTCAGGGGAGGATAAAAAGAAACAAAAGTTCCCTTTTCTCTTCAGAAGACAAAGGGGATGCTGAGAGCCATTACCAACACTTTAGGCATCAAATAGGAATATTAAATTATTGCATGACAAGATGTACAGGAGCTTACAACCTAAAAGTGTACATCAATTCTTAAAGGATATCATTTTAAAGAGTGGGCAGAGCCACAGAAAGATGTTCACCCCTACCGCTATAAAGTGAAGATTTTGGCTTCTTGATGAGGACATAGAACCATGGGCAAAAAGGATTGATGGTTCCTTATCCAAAATATTGAGAAAAAATCTCTCCTTGTCCTTTTGACACTGAGTCTTTTAAGAGATGCAATGGATGGGAAGGTGTAGGATCTGTTAAAGAGGGCCTGGGAAGCAGAGGTGGGGAACTTTCAACTAATCATTGCGACTTCCTGCATAGCCAGCACTATAATGCTCTGGATGAACCAGTTTCCATCTCACCTAGAGGTATGAAGGATCCAGAGAAGAACTATTGAGAACATTAACGGTGAATAAAGCTGTGACACTTATTGCAGACTCCTCAGCAGAGGCAGTAAAAATTGGGGCTAGGTCCACAGCCCTAATAAACTCCTCCAGGAGATGTAACTTCAACAATTCAAGTTGTGTAGGGTCCCTTTTCTCAGGGAAGTTTCTTATTTGTACCAGAATTGAAATCTGTATGGGAGAGGTCTGCTGACAAAAAAAGTGGTTTGTTACCAAATAACATAAGTACTTTATGCACTCAATGGCAAGTACAAAAGAAGCAGAAGGAAACAAGGAAGAGGCGGTTTTTCACAAAGGGAAAAAATAGAAAGGGGTTTCTGCTCAAACCTTTCTACTGCAAAGAAATCCAATGACTTGATCTTTATGACCACTTTGGTCAATAGAAAGATATTCAGACAAATCCATTCTTAAACATATACCATAATCAAGATAAAATTCCTTGGAGCTCACCCCGCGTAAGAGCTATTACAACAAAGTGATTTTGTTGGTCCCCCCATGGAGAGGACGGGAAAGGGTTTATTCCCACATTTCCTAGGATAAAACCCTCAGGGAAAACTCTTATCCTGCTCATCCAAAACCTGAAGCCATTAAACAGTGAGGTACAAAAGGTTAACTGGAATTGATATACTCCTATCTGTAATATTTACAGCTAAGAATTTTCATAGTAACACTAGATCTCAAAGATACTTGCCTTAATTTACCCATCCAACACAGCCATCAACAAGTCCTAGGATTAGCAATAAAAGGCCCAAAGATTTCAGTTCACTTTCCGTACTCTGCCCTCCCCTTTAACAAGAACTCTCTCCAATTTTGGCAGAGGCTCTCAAAGGACTGAGGTTACAGGGGTTTGGTATTATCCCTTGCCTATACGACTTTCTTTTCAGCGAATTGGCATGCAACCTGGAAACGACAATTCAATACTTTTTGGCTGGTTGGTAAATGAAGAAAGCATGATTCAGACTGCCACTTAAGCTATGTAGACTATACAAATCCTTTCTCGGAGAGGACAAAACAAAGTAATGGATGGTGTGATCAAATTTCCCCCTTGAGTCATGGGCTCCATGCACTGGTGTTTTGAGACAAGATTTACAGGCAGGGATACCCAAGGACACAATACAAAATCAGAATAACAATGACGCAAGTGCATGGGAGCGCGGTTGGGAGACTAGTAAGCCCAGGGCATATGGGACGGAACCTGGACAAAACGGGCAGACATGTTCTGATACGGTTGACAATTCAACAACCATAGCAAAGATGAACAGGCAGAAGGGTCCCTGATCTTGCTGCCTGATGGCACTAGCAGATGGTGCTTCCGACTCGTCCGAAGAAAAGCATACCGTCTTTGCCGACAGTTCATTTGAAGGAGTGGCAGATTTTCTGAGAGGCCTAAAACAGAATGGTCTCTGAATCGGACATTAAAGGAGAAGTTACTTCTATGGATCACGGTTCATTCTGCACTCCTTTAACCCATTTTTGGCAGACAGCGGGCTGAAGCCTCTCATCGCCTGACATCAGAGCTCATGTAAGATCAGGGCAATTAAGTTGGGATCCACCCACATGCCTGGACCAGTATCCAGCTCAGCTTGTCCATAAGCCACTGAGCTTGAGCTGGCAGCTCCCATCCCCTCCATAGCCCAGTGCTTTGGTGAGCACTGGGGGAGGGGGGAGCCAGCTCTCTGCTCAGGGAGCTCTAAAAACCGAGCGATTGGCTGTTTGCTCAGTTCTTGGTGTTGGAGCTGGTGGGGGACAGATGCAGCATTGGACCATTGAGCATCCACCTAGGTAGGTATGATTCTGAAAAAAAATAAAGCCATACGTCTCTTAAGTTGGATAACAGATGCGTAGGGGGATACTAGAGGTAGATCTCTTTGCATTAAATGCCAAGGTCACTAAGGGTTTTTTCCTCCAATTTTTTTTAAAATTTATTTTTCTTAAAGTAAAATTTAAAAATGGCAACCTGGGTTTGGAAGTTTTTGCTCCAGAGTGGGCTTTTCCGCTAGCCTATGTGTTTACTTCAAACCTCATACTGAAGGTAATTTTAAAATCGGAGCATTGCAGGCAACCGCCGTTCTTATAGCATAGCACTGGCCTCAAAAGCATGGTTCACTCACCTTTTTAAAATCTCCTACAGCAAGGGTGAGCGACCACTTCCGCATGTAAAAAAACCTAATGCTTTCAGGCTTGGCTATTGAGAGGATGACTCTGAGAAGTGAAGGGAGGTGAGATGGGGTGACTGACTCCCCCACTAGCCAGCAGAAAAAAGGTTACCCTAGGTATCTGAAAAGATTTCCAAAAACTTTTCATTCTATGAAAACAAACAGGAAGGCAAGCCTCTCATTCCACAATCCTGGAATTTCTGCAAGCAGCAGTGGATGAAAACCTGTCCCTCAGCACTCCGAAGGTACATATCTTGGCTTTATCTGAATTTCTTGACATTGAAGAATCCCTAGTAAAACCTTCTTTTTTTTTTTCTTAGGATTCGTAGCCAGGTCTGAACCACCTCCTGCAAAAAAAAATAAAAAATCCCGGCTTGTGACCATATTGCAGGCATTTCTATTACCTCAGTTCGAGCCTATCGAAAAATGTTCAATAAAAGTTCTCATGCTAAAAAACTTTTATTAGTTGCTATGGTGTTGGCATGCAGAGTAAGCAAAATTCAAGCGCTCTCCATCCTAGAGCTGTACTGTTTTATCTTTATGGATAAGGTGGTCCTTAAAACTGATCCTGCCTTTCTATCCATGGTAGCCTCTGTTTTCTCAGAGCCGAAGTCATTTCATCTTTTGATGCAAACGTTTCCAACAGTAAAGAGATTTTATGGATTGAAGAGGCCTCGGCCTACCTGGAAAGAACTAAGGACTGGAGAGAGTCATCCGCCATGTATGTTAGTTTTCCAGGTCTAGCAAAGGCCACAAGGCCTCCAAGTACTATTGCAAGATGAATCAAAACCGCCATAACCCTGTCCTACAAATCCTAGAATCTGATACTTTCCAAAGGAATTTCTGCCCAATCTACCAGGGCCTGGGCAGTATATGCAGGAAAAGCAGGAGCAGGGCAGCAACACGGTCAAGCTTTCAAATTGCCACAGATTTTCTATCATGCCAAGATATCAGTTCTTCGTCAAGAAGATCCTGCAGGCGGTGGTTCCCCCCCCCCCAGTAACAATTTCTTGCTAATCCTCAAGCGCTGCCCTGGAAGATGACTTGAGAAAACAGTTGGGTACCTGGTTAAAGCTGGCCATACACCTGCAGATTTTCTATGGTTAGATGGAAAGTGTAACAGATTTCTCAATTTACGGTAAACTGTGTGGATGGAGGAATCTCCCATTTGGGCCAAGCTTCAGTATCTTGCTAGTCGGCCTGCTGCTCTCAACCTAAACAATGCCTGCACCCAATCAGAATGTTCAGGTATTGAGAGCCAGCGGGGCCGACTAGCAAGATATGGAAGTTTGGGCCAGTGGGAGATTCTTCCATCCACACAGTTCAGCGTAGATGGAGGAATCTGTTCCACTTTTTTCATCTGACCATAGAAAATCTGCAGATAATCTAGAGGTGTATGGCCAGTCTAACTCTTTTCCAGGAATCTTCAGGGGCAGAACGGCTACCTGGCCCACAACAGTGCACCTTCCATAATTATTATTTTTTGGCTGTATTTAAATACATATTCTACAGAATCACAAAAGTGAGTACACCCTCATATATATTTTTACCTTTTCATGTGACAACACTGAAGAAATTACACTTTGCTACAATGTAAAGTGAGTGTACAGTTTGTATAACAGTAAATTTGCTGTCCCCTCAAAAACTTGACACAGCCACTCATGTCTAAACCACTGGCAACAAAAGTGAGTACACCCCTAAGTAAAAATGTCCAAATTGTCCCAATTAGCCATTTTCCCTCCCTGGTGTCATGTGTCCTGCTAGGGTTACGAGGTCGCAGGTGTTTTAAATTTGGTGGCGTTCTCTCTCACTCTTACTGGTCACTGGAACTTCAACATGGCACCTCATGGCAAGGAACTCTGGGGATCTGAAAAAATGAATTGTTGCTCTACATAAAGATGGCCTAGGCTATAAGAAGATTGCCAAGACCCTGAAACTGAGCTGCAGCACTGTGGCAAAGACCATACAGCAGTTAAACAGGACAGGTTCATCTCAGAACAGGCCTCGCCATGGTCGACCCAAAGAAGTTGAGTGCACGCGCACAGTGTCATATCCAGAGGTTTGGGAAGACTTATGAGTGCTGCCAGCATTGCCGCAGAGGTTGAATGGGTGGGGGGGGGGGGTCAGCCTGTCAGTGCTCAGACCATACGCCAAACACTGCATCAAATTGGTCTGCATGGCTGTCATCCCAGAAAGGAAGCCTCCTAAAGATGCACGAGAGCCTGCAAACAGTTTGCTGACAAGCACACTAAGGACATGGATTATTGTAACCATGTCCTGTGGTCTGATGAGACCAAGAAACTTATTTGGTTCCGATGGTGTCAAGCGTGTGTGGTGGCAACCAGGTGAGGAGTTCAGACAAGTGTGTCTTGCCTACAGTCAAGCATGGTGGTGGAAGTGTCATGGTTTGGGGCTGCATGAGTGCTGCCAGCACTAGGGAGCTACAAATCATTGAGGGAACCATGAATGCCAACATGTACTGTGACATACTAAAGCAGAGCATGATCCCCTCTTCAGAGACTGGGCCGCAGGGCAATATTCCAACAGAATGACCCCAAACACTCATCCCAAGTCAACTGCTGCCTTGCTACAGAAGCTGAGGGTAGAGGTGATGGCCTGGCCAAGCATGTCTCCAGACCTAAACCCTATTAAGCATCAGCGGAACATCCTCAAACGGAAGGTGGAGGAGCGCAAGGTCTCTACCATCCACCTGCTGTGTGATGTCATGAAGGAGTGGAACAGGACTCCAGTGGCAACCTGTGAACTCCATGCCCAAGAGGGTTAAGGCAGTGCTGGAAAATGGTGGCCATACAAATTGTCACTTTGGGCCCAGTTTGGACATTTTTAATTGGGGACATTAAAGTGTTAAGGCATATATCCAAGTCTGTCAGCCCCTCCCTTAGAGGCTTGCATAGCAAACTATGTTTTAAAAACAAGCAGTGTATATACTGTATATTGGATGTCTTCAGGCCGGTCTCATCACTCGCAGCTGCTTTCCAGCTCTGTCTTCTGTGGGAGGGGCCGTGATCTCCCTCTGATGTCGGAGGGAGCTCATGTGGCCACGCGTCTCCCCCCCGCCGAAGACGCCCATCGGAGCAGGAAAGCGGCCGAGTCACGTGACCAGCCTGAAGACGGCTGATTTACAGTATTTACACTGCTCGTTTTTAAATAAAACAGTGTACTATGCCAGCCCCTAATGGAGAGGCTGGCAGTGACGATTTATATTTTAGTATTAAAACAATAGCAGCGGGGGGTCAGGGCCGGCCCGAAGACAGAGGCGCTGGGAAGGAGGAGGGGGGGGGAGAGCAGAGGGGACAGCAGCCTGTCGGAGGAAGGCACGTTGACCACGGTGATCAGGGCTCAGCTGCCCTGGTTATAGTGGTCTGATTAGAGGGGGCATACAGCAAGTGGTATGTTTTTAGGGGTGGTGGGGTTTAGTTTAGAGGGGGGCAGATTACATGGCACAAGCGCTGTGTAATCTGCTTTAAGGGACCAGAATCGACTTTGTTGACCCAAAAAAAAAGCTTTAATGGCTGTGAGTCATTTTTGAGGGGACAGCAAATTTACACTGTTATACAAGCTGTACACTAAACAATTGTAGCAAAGTGTTATTTCTTCAGTGTCACATGAAAACATATAAAACATTTTTTACAAGAAATGTGAGGGGTGTACTTTTGTGAGATATATAGGGGGTTGATTTACTGAAATTAGAGTGCAAAATCTGGTGCAGCTCTGCATAGAAACCAATTGGCTTCCAGGTTTTAGCCCTGGTTCACACTGGGCTGCGGGAATGAAGTTGTGCGAGTTCATCTGAACTCGCACAATTTCACTCCCGCATTTCATTCCCGATATCGGGCGCGATTTCAGAGAGATCTGTGCAGTTTTCAGCCCGAAATGGCAAACAGTAGCACAAACTACTTTTTGAAATTGGTGCAGTGCCGCAGATGCGGCGTTGCACAGATTAGGATGGTGCAATTGCAGCCGATTTGACATGTCAAAATGCACCAGTGTGAACCAGGGCTTCTTGTCAAAGCTTAATTGAACGAGCTGAAGTTAGAAGCTGATCGGCTAACAGGCACAGCTGTACCAGACTTTGCACGCTCTAGTTTTATTAAATCAACTCTGTGTGTGTGTGTGTGTGTGTACGGAAAGTATTTGGACCCCCTTAAATTTTTCACTCTTTGTTATATTGCAGCCATTTGCTAAAATCATTTAAGTTCATTTTTTATTTTTTTTCCTCAATGTACACACAGCACCCCATGTTGACAGAAAAACACAGAATTGTTGACATTTTTGCAGATTTATGAAAAAAGAAAAACTGAAATATCACATGGTTCTAAGTATTCAGACCCTTTGCTCAGTATTTAGTAGAAGCCCCCTTTTGATCTAATACAGCCATGAGTCTTTTTGGGAAAGATGCAACAAGTTTTTCACACCTGGATTTGGGGATCCTCTGCCATTCCTCCTTGCAGATCCTCTCCAGTTCTGTCAGGTTGGATGGTAAACGTTGGTGGACAGCCATTTTTAGGTCTCTCCAGAGATGCTCAATTGGGTTTAAGTCAGGGCTCTGGCTGGGCCATTGAAGAACAGTCACGGAGTTGTTGTGAAGCCACTCCTTCGTTATTTTAGATGTGTGCTTAGGGTCATTGTCTTGTTGGAAGGTAAACCTTCGGCCCAGTCTGAGGTCCTGAGCACTCTGGAGAAGGTTTTCGTCCAGGATATCCCTGTACTTGGCCGCATTTATCTTTCCCTCGCTTGCAACCAGTCGTCCTGTCCCTGCAGCTGAAACACCCCCACAGCATGATGCTGCCACCACCATGCTTCACTGTTGGGACTGTATTGGACAGGTGATGAGCAGTGCCTGGTTTTCTCCACACATACCGCTTAGAATTAGGGCAAAAAAGTCCTATCTTGGTCTCATCGGACCAGAGAATTTCATTTCTCACCATCTTGGAGTCCTTCAGGTGTTTTTTTAGCAAACTCCATGCGGGCTTTCATGTGTCTTGCACTGAGGAGAGGCTTCCGTCGGCCACTGCCATAAAGCCCCGACTCGTGGAGGACTGCAGTGATGGTTGATTTCCTGCAACTTTCTCCCATCTCCCGACTGCATCTCTGGAGCTCAGCCACAGTGATCTTTGGGTTCTTCTTTACCTCTCTCACCAAGGCTCTTCTCCCCTGATAGCTCAGTTTGGCCAGACGGCCAGCTCTAGGAAGGGTTCTGGTCGTCCTAAACGTCTTCCATTTAAGGATTATGGAGGCCACTGTGCTCTTAGGAACCTTAAGTGCTGCAGAATTTTTTTGTAACCATGGCCAGATCTGTGCTTTGCCACAATTCTGTCTGAGCTCTTCAGGCAGTTCCTTTGACCTCATGATTCTCATTTGCTCTGACATGCACTGTGAGCAGTAAGGTCTTATATAGACAGGTGTGTGGCTTTCCTAATCAAGTCCAATCGGTATAATCAAACACAGCTGGACTCAAATGAAGGTGTAGAACCATCTCAAGGATGATCAGAAGAAATGGACAGCGCCTGAGTTAAATATGAGTGTCACAGCAAAGGGTCTGAATACTTGGGACCATGTGATATTTCAGTTGACATTTTTGCAGATTAAAAAAGGATAAACAATTCTGTTTTTCTGTCAATATGGGGTGCTGTGTTTACATTAATGAGGGAAAAAAATGAACTTAAATGATTTTAGCAAATGGCTGCAATATAACAGTGAAAAATTTAAGGGGGTCTGAATACTTTCCGTACCCACTAATCTCTCTCTCTCTCCTCTCTCCTCTCTTTCTCTTTCTCGTTCTCGTGCAACATTTTTATGCATGGGTTTGAATGCTCCCTTTTTTTTTTTTTTTTTTTTTTGTGTGTGAGTGATATAATTTTTTTTTTTTTTTGCAATGCACCTCCTGAACTTGCTGTCAGATTTGATTACTCCAGAAAGTCCGCTCACCAGTACAGCCCCCCCCCCCCCCCCACACTCCTTCCCTACATGTCCTATCCCTCTTCTCCTCTGGGTGAATCTAATTGTGGTCTGTACTGGCCTAGCTCTGCCACCCCTCCCCTTACATCCCTGCATAATAGTGTTGTAGCCAGTGGAGAAGTTAGTTTATCAAGTGACAGCTGGGGACGGTGGTGTCCAGCAGCAGTCTCAAAACTTTTAGATATCTACACAAGGAAGGAAGATGTTGGTAAAATGAATGGTCTGACCAGACGTTCTATTTAATGTGTACAAGTTCACCTTTTCAAACACTGTACAACCTCCTGGGGATGTGAAACCAGTAGTCTTCCAGGATGGATCAAAGCTATTCTGATTGCATGTGACACTTTGACCAGTCAGAATTGCCTTGACCCATGCCGCTATTCCTATAAAGGATGAAAACTAGCGGTTTTCAATCCCTGTACCCCTGCATTGGCTGCATGAGCAGTGGAAGCTAGTCATCCAGAGGTAAGTGCAGTGGGGCGGGTGTGTTGGTTCACCTGTGGTGTGTGGTGGCTAACACAACAAGGTGAGGGACGTGGTGGCAGCAGGTGAGTGGATGCCCGCTCACAGGCAATGCCATGATGGATCTGAAATGACAGGTGCTCCTTTAAATGTAAGGACTTATTCTTGCTGGTATTCAGAATCTTTAATATTTGCAAACAAAATGAAGGTTTTCCTATTTAGAATAAGCTGTCGGGTTAGTAAAACGGCGATATCGGAACCGATTCAATCTTACAGTTTGTAGTGTACATAGATTTTCCAAAAACAATGGGATAAAGGAATATTCCTGAGCTTTGTTTTATCTCATGGTTACTGTGACATTGTGTGAATGCATCATGTTCTCAGCTTGCAGAGCTTGGATTCATTGAACATGTTTACCCAAATGTAACTTGCAGAATATACAGCCTCATGCTACATAACCAAGCCCCATTTCATGCTGAATAAACTAAATTATTAATGTATCTTAAATGGAAATCTATCTATTTAGTTTATTTATTTTATCCTTGATTTATATCCACCCTGCTTGTGTAGACGTTCAAAAGCTGACACAGCCATCTTTTAAAATGATTATAACAAGTCTGTTATGAAAAATTATATGCTTACCTGCTCTGTGCAATGGAGTTTCACAGAGCGGCCCTGATCCTCCTCTTCTTGGGTACCCCGTCAACACTCCTAGCACCTCCTCTTCTCGATGTGCCGCCATAGGAAGGCGTGCTCCCTCTTCACTGGATTTGATTGACAGCAGTGGGAGGCAATGGCTCTGGCTTTCTCAGAAAAGCCTGTGAGAGCAGGAAGCGCCACTACAGACAGGCACAGCGCTTGATCGAGTGAGGGCTCAGGTAAGTATAAGGGGGGTGAGGTGCAATACTGTTGCATAAACATTTGTACTTTTTTTTTTTTTCTCTTATCCATGGACCGACACGGCAGCTCTTAATCACTGAACGTGTGGGTATATGTCCCTGCTTGCAGGAGAAGACCTAGGCAGAATGTTACATGGTAAAACATTCTAGAACAAACCAGAGCTGAACAGCCCCGCCCAGGGGGCGGTCCCCCTGGACATTACCCTCCCACCTGCAGCTAGCAGACCTCAGTTTTTTTTTTCCTGCCTAGCAGAAGGAGAAGACGTGGCTCTCTCAGGAGCCAGTCTCCTGGAAGATTTTACTTTTAAATTTTATTCCTTTGGGAATTTTATTTTTGAGACCTTCAATCAACTGTCGGTTGGGTACACTAGTATCCTCGTAGTCTTCCCTGTCTGACCATCGAGCGTGCTGATCCTCGCCTTGTGTGTGTGAGACTCAATTCACGACATACCCCTTGGCTCCAGGGGTGGTCGGGTTGCTTTCATGCTCCCGCGGTCCTCAAGATCGAACATTACCTACTGTATCTTTCGCGGTGGACCAAGCCGACGGCTACGCAGTACGACTCTGTGATAGGTCTGTCTGAAACAAGCCAGTGGGTCCCTCTATTGGCACCGGGGATGTTCTCCAAGGTGCTTGCAGGGACGGGTAAGTAGTCTCTCCTGCTGCAAGGTGCGTACATGCTGGCTGTGTTTCTGTGTGTGGGGGGTTCTCCCGGTCTCCCCCCCCTGTTATGCTGCTCTCTGCACTCTGTTGTGCTGTGTGGGGATGCTTGGGGGGTCACTCTGCCCTGGGGGGGGGGGCGCTCCATGACTGTTATTTTGCATGGGAAGTGTTCTGGGGGACTGGTTGTGTGTTTTTCTGTGCGCCATTGGCGCAGTGTTTTATTTTTAAAGTGCGCCATTGGCGGCCATTTTGCCGAGGCTCAAAACAGTTATACTGACGCCCGGCGGCCATTTTCTTGTAGCCGCTGCGCTTTCAGTTTCGTTTTCGCCCTCTAGCAGTGCTGCGGAACGGCGCGACATACATCTCCTCACAGATTCTTCACTCTCCTCAGGCTGCACCCGCACTACAGCGCGGCTCATACAGCGGTCCCTAAGGGTGGTGAGTACTCCGGGTATCCCCTCCTCAGCCCCAGCACAGCCAGTGGGTGGACTGTATTATTCACTGTAATGGTGAATAAGGTCTCAGAGGGTGGCAATATTGGAGTCTGGTTCACCTGTTTCTTTACATGTTAGACAACTGGCAGTGCACCTGCGGTCCTTATGGACCAGTTGTCGGCAGTCCTGGAATCATTAATCTGACCAGGAGGAAGCAGTGCGTGAGCGCAAGGGAGCAAAATGGCCCCTTTCCCCACTTTTTTTCCAAAAAAAACAAAAGGGGGTGTGCGCTGATTCAGATATGGGCCTAACCACTACCGCTCAGGACCCTAGCTCTGAATATATTTGATAGTTTTGAACAGGACATTCCTTGCAAGGAAGACTCCAGTTATGTGTCAGTAAATGACAGGGTGCTTGTTTTGTGAACTCATTGATGCAGTGAGGGACACTCGCAAGCTGAATGCTGCGGATGTAGAACCTCAGGCGGACAGTCTCCTCTGGTTCCTTAGGGCCGGGCCTTCTAAAAAGTGTTTTTTCCATATGTACCTTTCTTTGACCAGCTCATTGATAAGGTCTGGGGAAAAAGCCGCAGAAGACTTTTATGGTCCCACGGCGTTTGCCTATAGATACCCCTTTGAAGATGCCCTACTTAAAACGTGGGCTTCTCCCCCAGTGGTCGACCCTCCAGTCGCCCTGTTGTTCAAGGCCACCACTCTCCCGGTGGAGGGGACTCCTGCATTTAAGGACCCCACTCACAGGAGGTCAGAAGTGGTGAGTAGAGCCATGTTTGCCTTGTTGGGGTCCGCCCTACGGCCTGTGGTAGCGGCGACCCTTGTGTCTCCAATACTTGTGGGATGGGCATAAAATTTTGCACCAAACTGTACAGGAGCATAATCTTCCCCCAGACACTATTGCTCTGGCCCACAAAATGGTGCAGGGCCTGGTTTATGTTGCGACACCACGTTAGACGCGACCCCTTATAACTCAGGGCCTTTGTCTTGGCGGTGGTATTGCGTTATCTGATATGGTTGAAATGCTGGTCTGCTGACCTAGCTTCTATGAAGCTTCTGACGAATCTACCATTTAAAGTTGGTAGGCTTTTCTGTGGTGCGCTGGATGACATCATCAAGGATGTCACAGGAGGTAAAAGCACTGTTCTTCCTCAGGCTAGCAAGGGTAAGGAGGCCGCCGTAAGCAAGGTCCTTCCTTTCCAGCAAAAAAGGGTGTTTTTTTTCGTCGGTCAACGGGGAGGCCCTCCCAGACTGACAGCGGTACGGCTGGTGGACACGAGCACCCCTGGGTGTGTAAGCCGAACAAGCGGGCTCCCAAGCCCTCCTCCGCGTGAAGTCTTGCCCCCACCCGACTCTGGGGTAGGGGGGATGACTTTGCAGGTCCACGGATCGATGGACCTCCCGGATCTCCTACCGGTGGGTGTGTGCGAGATGATCACCTCAGGTTACAGGATGGGTTCCGTTCCTGATACCAGACAGATTCTTCCTCCCCCTTCCTGCCCGTCGGGCGGCCCTATGGGGCCTATTCAGGTTTGCTCAGGTCCGGAGTGATTGTGCCGGTTCCATCACAGGAGAATTTTCAGGGATTCTACTCGCATTAGTTTGTCGTTCCAACAAAGGGACGGGGTTCGGCCTATCTTGGACCTCAGGTCCTGAATGCCTTCGTGAAGGTGCAAAAGTTTCGTATGGAATCCATTCGCACGGTGATCAATACACTCCGTCAAGGGAATTTCTGGCGACCTTGGACATCAAGGACGCCTTCTTACATGTTCCGATCTGCGCAAGTCACCAGAAGTTTCTACGCTTGAGATCGGTGAAGTCCACGATCAAATTGTGGCTCTTCCTTCGGCCTAGCCTTGGCACCGAGGGTGTTCTCCAAGGTGCTTGCGCCGGTTCTAGCCTTGCTGAGATGGGCTATCTGGACGATCTTCTCAGAGCAGGAAATGGCTCAGAATTAGACAGCATGACTATCGTCGGTCAGACCCTCAGACTTCAGGTGGTTCCTGAACATTCAGGTGTCAGTCCTGATCCTGACTCAGCGTCTGGAGTACCTAGGTCTGTTTCTAGACTCCTTGGAAGCAAAGGTATCCTACCCCTGTGGAAGTTACGGACTCCTTCAGTCTGCAGTGCGGGTGCTGACATCCCGAAAATGGTCGTCAATCCGTTTTGTATGAGTCCTGGGACTCATGGTGGCCTCCTTCGAGGCTGTTCTGTATGCCCAATATCACTCCAGGGCATTGCAGAAGGAGATCTTGTTCACTTGGGACAAATCCCCATTTGTCTTTGGATCTTCCGATCCAGGTGAGCCACCTGGTCAGGGCGTCCCTGACATGGAGTTTGGGTCCCCGGCTCTTCGGTCCGGGAAGTCGTTCCTCCCCGTCCAATGGACGGTGTTCACTACAGACGCCAGCCTGAAGGGCTGGGGAGTCCTGTTGGCCCAAGGGCTTGGACTCCGGACGAAGCCCGTTTGCCGATTAATGTTCTGGAATTACGGGCCATCAGACTGTGCCTCTCCTCGTGGTCTGAGAGATTGCAGGATCGTTCCATTGGGATCCTGTCGGACAAGTCACGGTGGTGGCGTATGTCGACCACCTCGAAGCTCAGCTGAGGCTTCCGAGGTCCCCCGTACCCTGAAGTGGGCTAAAGGAAGCGTGCCGGCTCTATCAGCCGTTTACATTCCGGGCATAGAACTGGCGGACTATTGAGTTGCCAGACGTTGGACCGGGGAGAGTGGTCCTTGCACCCGGAGGTATTTCAACTCCTTTGCCACACAAACGGTGGGGCACGCCGGAGGTGGACCCGATGGCTTCTCGACTCAATTGTAAGTTGTCGATTTGTGGCCAGATCCAGGTATCCTTGGGCGGATGCATCAGAGGCGTCAGTGGCCCATGGGGTCATGATCACCTGATACACGTTTATCCTCCGCTGCAGTTGCTTCCTCGCCTGCTGCGCAGGGTGGCGACCGAGGGAATTCCGGTGATCCTCATTGCTCCGGATCGACCTCGGCTTCACTGGTACGCCGATCTGGTACGTCTCGTCGAGGCCGTTCCCTGATGGTTGCCAATAGGGAGGACTTTCTGTCTCAGTCATATATTTCATCCTGCCTTTACAGTCTCGGGCCTTAACGACATGGCTGTTATAAGCCAGGTGTTGAGAGACCGAGGCTCTCGGACTCGGTCATTTCGTCCATATGAAGGACACGGAAGTCTTCCTCCAGAACTATCTCTGTACCTGGAATAGCTTACATCGCCATGTGCGAAGAGCTGGACTGACATCCTCAGACGTATTCCGTCCTTAGAATCCTGCGTTTCCTACAGCATGGCGTGGCCCAAAGGCTCGCTTTGAGTATCATTTAGGGTCAGTTTCGGCCTTGGCCGTCTTCTTTCGGTGACCACTAGCGGGTCATTCCTTGGTTGGCACCCTTGTACAGGGGGTTCGCCATGGGCTCCCTCCTGTCGTGTCTCCTTTCCCCCCGTGGGATCGGAATTGGTACTCTCGGTTCTCCAGGAACCTCCTTTTGAGAATATCAGGGATATTCCCCTCTTCGCTTTGTCTCAGTGGGTGGCTCTTTTTAGTGGCAATCACTTCTGTTAGACGAGTATCTGAATTGGCGACCTTGTACTGCAAGTTGCCATATTTAGTCATCCATAAGGATAAGGCGGTGTTGCATCCGCGACTTTCTCTTTTGTCAAGGGTGATCTTCACCTTTCACCTAAAATGAGGACATTTGTCCTCCCGTCCTAGTGTCCTCGCCTGTCGCATCCCAGAGTGCGCGCGGCACACTTTGAATGTGGTACGTGCCTTGCAGGTGTGCCTGTCTGCTGCTTCTATTCGGAAGTCTACTCTGTTTGACTGACTGTCTCTGGTCAGATACAGGGTCAAGCGGCTTCGTCTGCCACCTTTTTCTAGGTGGATCGGACAAACCGGCTTTCAAGCCTATACTCCTCATGGGGCGGGCGCCTTCCTTCCCGGTTACGGCGCATTCCACCAGGGCAATTGGTGCTTCCTGGGTTTTCCGACATCAAGCGTCGGTTGCACAAGTGTGCAAGGCGGCGACCTAGTCGTCTGTTCATACCTTTTCTATGTTTTATAGGGTTGATGAGGCTGCATCTCCGGATGCTTCCTTCGGCCACAAGGTGTTGCAGGCCGCTGTTTAAAGTGGCAACTCCTCCGTTGGGGAGCTCTGCCTTGTTTTGGAGTGAAGTTTTTTGGTTTTTCCATTTATACTGCTCCCATCCCTCTTGACACTGCTTTGGGACATCCCACGTGTAAAGTGTAAGAGACGCCGTGTCGGTCCATGGATGATAAGAGAAAATGGGATTTTTGTACTCACCGTAAAATCCATTTCTCTGACATCCATGGACCGACACGGCACCCACCCTTCCTTTTTTAGTTTGTGCTGCTTTGTTACGAACTGAGGCCTGCTAGCTGCAGGTGTGAGGGTAATGTCCGGAGGGACCGCCCCCCTGGGCGGGGCTGTTCAGCTCTGGTTTGTTCTGGAATGTTTTAACATTTAACATTCTGCCTAGGTCTTCTCCTGCAAGCAGGGACATATACCCACGTGTAAAGTGTAAGACGCCGTGTCGGTCCATGGATGTCAGAGAAATGGATTTTACGGTGAGTACAAAAATCCCATTTTTAATGAAGACTTCTACCTGGTACAGTAGAGGATGTCAGGTCATCTGTGCCCAGTCTTGCCAGAGTTAATTCAGCTCTGAGCAATCCTGCTTTTTTTTTTTTTTTTTTATACGAAGCTAAAAACCGACACGCAGATAAATGTCGCCACTGCTGTGATTGACATCTCATTCCCTTCTCTCATGCAAGAGCATGACAGCAGAGGGAGTGTCTGAGTAGCTGTCAAAGGCGCTAAGTAGATATGATATGCGCACAATGGTGGGGGCCGCCAGCTTTCTCTGCTTTTGCTGTGCTTGCAGTAAGGACTGATCTGTGCGCGCTTTTCATTGACGCTACCTGGCGATGGGGGGGAGGTGTTGGAAGTGTAGAGGTGGGTGGGGATTCATGTGGCGTCATGACCCCCCCCCCCCCCGAACCAGGAAAGGGACCCGCCCACCGATTTCCGAGTTTTGTTGGTCTCCTACAGCAGAAGGGAGTAAGATTGGAAAGGTAAGGATACATGCAGGAGGTTTTATATGTATGGACGGCTTTATAACTCTGCCTTAGTTTTTAATTTGGGTGATCAGTGGGTTTACATTCACTTTAAGGTAAATGTCTAGGCTTTTAGAAGCTCTTTAACCACTTAAGCCCCGGACCATTTGGTAGCTAGAGGACCAGAGGTGAATTCAGAATTTTGCACTGCGCTGCTTTAACTGTAAATTGTGCGGACATGCAATGTTGTACCCAAACAAAATTTGCGTCCTTTTCTTCCCACAAATAGAGCTTTCTTTTAATGGTATTTGATTGCCTCTGCGATTTTTATTTTTTGCGATATAAACGGAAAAAGACCGAAAATTTTGAAAAAATGATATTTTCTACTTTTTGTTATAAGAAAAATCGAATAAACTCAATTTTAGTCATACATTTAGGCCAAAATGTATTCAGCCACATGTCTTTAGTAAAAAAAAACGTCAAGTGTATATTTATCGGTTTGCGCAAAAGTTATAGTGTTTACAAACTAGGGTACATTTTCTGGAATTTACACAGCTTTAAATTTATGACTGCCTATCTCATTTCTTGAGGTGCTAAAATGGCAGGGCAGTACAAACCCCCCCAAATGACCCCATTTTGGAAAGTAGACACCCCAAGGAAATTGCTGAGGCATGTTGAGCCCATTGAATATTTTTTTTTTTGTCCCAAGTGATTGAATAATGACAAAAAAAAAAAAAATTACAAAAAGTTGTCACTAAATGATATATTGCTCACACATGCCATGGTTATATGTGGAATTGCACCCCAAAATACATTTTGCTGCTTCTGAGTACGGGGATACTACATGTGTGGGACTTTTTTAGGAGCCTAGCCGCGTACGGGACCCCGAAAACCAATCACCGCCTTCAGGATTTCTAGGCACAAATTTTTGATTTGACTCCTCACTACCTATCACAGTTTCGAAGGCCATAAAATGCCAAAATAGCACAAAACCCCCCCAAATGACCCCATTTTGGAAAGTAGACACCCCAAGCTGTTTGCTGAGAGGCATGGTGAGTATTTTACAGCTCTCATTTGTTTTTGAAAATGAAAGAATTTATTTTTATTTATTTTTTTCAAAACTTTGTGACAAAAAGCGAGATCTGCAAAATACTCACAATACCTCTCAGCAAATAGCTTGGGGTGTCTACTTTCCAAAATGGGGTCATTTGGGGGGGTTTTGTGCCATCTGGGCATTCCATGGCCTCCGAAACTGTGATAGGCAGTGAGAAGTGAAATCAAAAATTTACACCCTTAGAAAGCCTGAAGGCGGTGATTGTTTTTTGGGGTCCCGTACGCGGCTAGGCTCCCAAAAAGTCTCACACATGTGGTATCCCCGTACTCAGGAGAAGCAACAGAATGTATTTTGGGGTGTAATTCCACATATGCCCATGGCATGTTTGAGCAATATATCATTTAGTGACAACTTTGTGCAAAAAAAAAAAATTGTCTTTTTTCCGCAACTTGTGTCAACATATAAAATATTCCATGGACTCGACATGCCTCTCAGTATATAGCTTGGGGTGTCTACTTTCCAAAATGGGGTAATTTGGGGGGGTTTTGAACTGTTCTGGCATTTTATACACAACATTAGGAAGCTTACATCCACTCTTCTAACCACTTGAAGACAAAGCCCTTTCTGACACTTTTTGTTTACATGAAAACATATTTTTTTTTTGCAGGAAAATTATGTTGAACCCCCAAACATTATATATATTTTTAAAGCAAAGGCCCTACAGAATAAAATGGTTGGTGTTGCATTTTTTTTTTCTACACAGTATTTGCGCAGCGATTTTTCAAACGCATTTTTTGGGGAAAAAATACACTTTTTTTATTTTAATGCACTAAAACACACTATATTGCCCAAATGTTTGATGAAATAAAAAAGATGATCTTAGGCCGAGTACATAGATACCAAACACGACATGCTTTAAAATTTCGCACAAACGCGCATTGGCGACAAACTACATACATTTTTAAAAGCCTTTAAAAGCCTTTACAGGTTACCCCGTTAGATTTACAGAGGAGGTCTACTGCTAAAATTACTGCCCTCGATCTGACCTTCGCGGTGATACCTCACATGCATGGTGCAATTGCTGTTTACATATGACGCCAGACCGACGCTTGCGTTTGCCATTGGGCAAGAGCAGGGCAGGACAGGGGTGCTTTTTTTTTTTTTATTATTAATTTTGCTATTTTATTTTTAAATTGTTCCTTCCATGTTTTTTTTTTTTTTTTTATTATCTCAGGGAATGTAAATATCCCCTATGATAGTAATAGGTAGTGACAGGTACTCTTTTTTTGAAAAAACTGGGGTCTAGACCCTAGATCTTTCCTCTGCCCTCAAAGCATCTGACCACACCAAGATCGGTGTGATAAAATGCTTTCCCAATTTCCCAATGGCGCTTTTTATATCCGGGGGGGGGGGACATTCCCTCCCACTGCTTGTAAAAGCAGTCCAGAGGCTAATTAGCCACTAGGGTTGCTTTTACATTAAAGCCGGCCGCTGGCTGAAAAGAATGATACCAAGATGATACCTAAACCCGCAGGCATCAATCTGGTATAACCATTCAAAGTCCAGCAACATACCAGTACGTTGCTGGTCCTTGTTGGACATGTATTGTAATCTTTTTTTTTTTCATGCAGCCAGGTGGCTGAACGAAAAAAGAGATTGATCGGTGGGTATGCCCACCATTAGAATACCGCCCTTCATCCACCCACTTCTAATGATGGGCATACATGCACCATTTATATATGCCGAAGCATGGGGGCATCCTCCCGCAAAAAAGTTATGCCGCACACACATGGTCGGACTTTTCCACGGGCAAGCCTCCGTCGGAATTTCGACCGTATGTACGCGGCATTAGGAGCAAAATCGCTCCTCCGCCCCTGCTGCCCCAATGCTTCGGCATATTTGCTTCTTTTTTTTTTTTTTTAACTGTGGTGGTGAAATCACCTCCTACAGCACTGGAGTCGCAGGGATCAGGCCTGTCTCTGCGAACGCTGCAGTTATGTGTGTTGTGTTTTGCAAGTGACAGTGATCGATACTGCACTTGGGTGGCCTGGGCTGGACGGAGGGGCAAAACGCAGGTGCTAGCAGGTATCTGGGCTGATCCCGCTAACACTGCGTTTTTGGGAACCCTAAACTGCTGGGGACGCTAGTATAGATCTGATCAGATCAGATATTGATCTGTTCAGATACTATACCACTAAGGGAGGTGTATGCTTCACGCGTGGGTGTTAGCGTTACTGGCACTAACCTGACGCTGCTTGGGGTGTGACGCAGACCCTCTCTGACGCTAAAACCTAATTGATATCACCCGCCGGGCGATCAGGGGGTTAAACCTTTATTGGGTTATATACGGTGGGTGCCCTGACACTATAAAAAGCAAACTAACTAACCAGCGTCACCCGTAACACTTATATGATGATTACTGGTGAAAGGGTTAACTAGGGGCAATTAGGGGGTTAAAACCTTTATTAGATAATATATGGGGGTACCTGACGCTATAAAAACCTGCGGCGAACCTAAAAAAAATTACTGGCTACCGATCTGCATCACCGACGCTAAGACAGCGATCAGAAAAACAATTGCTTAGTGACAGTGGTGATAGGGGGTGAAAGGGTTACCTGGGGGGCGATCAAGGGGGTTAAACCTTTATTAGATAATTTATGGGGGTACCCGACGCTATAAAAACCTGCGGCGAACCTAAAAAAATTACTGGGTACCGATCTGCATCACCGACGCCAAGACAGCGATCAGAAAAATGATCGCCAAGCGACGGCGGTGCTAGGGGGTGAAAGGGTTATCTGGGGGGTGATCAAGGGGTTAAACCTTTATTAGGGGGCTACACTGGACCTAAAACTAAATGTAGTGACACTTTTACAGTCAAAAATGTCACTGATTGCAGTGATCAGTAAATAAATGGTCACTGCAATCAGTGACACTGTGACTGGGGGCTGGGGGGTGATCTGGGGGGGCGATTTATGTGCCTATGTGTGCTGGTGTTAGTGTAGTGTTAGTGCACTGACCTGTGTGTCTTCTCTTGTACGACGCTCGGTATATGTGAGCGCCGCACAGGAGATGACATCACTTCCTCCTGCTTTCTCTATCTGTGTAAACAGTACACAGACAGAGGGGGCATTTCTATTCGCCGGGAGCGATCGCGGGGGGGTGGTCGGAATCGAACGGCCGCCCCCCCCCATCTCGGAACGCTCCCAGACGAATTCCGACCGCTCACTGCACAGAAGGGGGGTCCGATCGGACCCCCCAACTGTACAAAGGCAATCACGTATGCTCTACGTGATTGTGCCTGTCGGTGCCATTGTGCCGACGTGTGTGTGTGTGTGTATATATATATATATATATATATATATATATATACACAGTGAGCGGTCGTTGAGTGGTTAAATGTGCAGAGGAAGTATCCCTCAGTCATTTGTCCAAGCGTTTAGTGGAAGCAGTTTTTGCTTTTTATAATTTAAAACTTTGCATTTCGTAATATCGTATGTACGGTGTATATATAAAACGAACGGCTACACTTTCCGATAACATGCCATTTCTGAGGTTACAGTAAAAGGGTATGTTCAAAACTATTGTGCTTTTAATAAAGCTGGTCATACAGTACTTTGAATTCCCTTGATTGGTGGTCTGGCTATAAAAGAGAAAAAAAAGCAAAGAAGTTTGACGGAAAATTGTTGGCTGAGCAGCAACAGCTTTCAATCGGATGCAGCCTCTGGTTGGGTTTTCTGACAGCTGGCAACAGTCCAGCATCCCCAATTCCCAAAAAGTTCGGACGCTGCATAAAAGTTGCATAAAAACAGAATGCAATGATTTGCAAGTCTTAAACCCATATTTAGTTCACAATCGTAAAAAAAAAAAAAAAAAAATCATGTTTAATTTGAAATTGATGGCAGCAACACGTCTCAAAGTTGGGACAGGGCCATGTTTAACACATTGTAGAATCTCCTCCTTACAACACTCTGGGAACCAAGACCAGTTTTGGGAGAGGCATGTTGTCACTTTCTTGCCTGTTTTATAGGTTTCTAACGGCTCAACAGTCTTGGGTCATCTTTGTCGTGTTTCGTTTCAAGATGCACAAAATATTTTCATTTGGTGAAAGGTCTGGACATTTGCTAGGAAGCCATGCTGTTATAGATGCAGTATACAGTTTAGCAATGTCTTGCTAAAATGTGTAAGGCCTTCCCTGAAATAGACATCTAGTTGGAAGCATATGCTGCTCTAGAACTCTGATATATCTTTCAGTGTTGTTGGTTCCTTTCCAGATGTGCAAGTTGCCCATTCCTTATGCACTAGTGCACCCCCATACCATCAGAAATGTAGGTATTTGAACTGAATGCTGTTAAGACAGAAGGGTCTCTCCTCTTTAGTCTGGAGGACGCAGCACCCATGGTTGCCAAAAAGGTCAAATTTTGATTCATCTGACCACCGATCAATATTCCACTCTTTATCAGACCATTTTAAATGATCTTTGGCTTTGAGAAGATGGTGGTATTTCTGGATCATGTTGCATGATGGAGCTTTCTTTCATATTTTTTAATTTTATTTTTCACCCCTTATTTGAACTGTAAAAATTAACAAGGAACCATGGTGCTACTGTGTTGTATGCTGGCAAATGAGACACAAGTAAAGGCAGCTCCCCTGGAAAAATAGGTCCTGAATATCTATGAAAGACAAATGTGAGTGGAGGTAGAGTGCGCCAACCTATTGAAGACTGATATGAATAGGAACAGACAGTGCAGTAAAGTGATGATAAAACCAATGGAGAAAACTCACTTTTGGAAGTGGAGAAAAACTGCTTGGGATTTTGGATGGTGGCACTCCGTGGTGAGGTGGAGGCTGTGCTGGGCTGTCTTCTGACCCCAGGCAGGGGTGCCAAATACCCTACAGTGCATCGACATTCCTGACCTGTCGGCCTGCTTCAGTGGGGTTGGCTGAGTTCGGGCCTATGTTGAGAGGGCGTGGTTAGGTGTTTCAGTGCTCCGCCCCTTTATCAAACCTATAGCAAGAGGCTAACGTAACCATGTCACCCTCGTGGAGACCTGAACTCAGCTGACCCCACTGGAGCAGGCTGACGGGTCAGCAACACAGATGCACTGCAGGGTATTCAAACACCCCTGCCTGGGGTCAGAACACAGCCCTGCACAGCCTCCACCTCGCCACGGAGTGCCAAAATCCCAAGCAGCCACACCGCAAGAGGGCCTGCATGGGACAGCCTTGGCTTCCATCTGACAGCAGAATTTTCAACTGCAGCTACCGACATCCTCTGATCAGCCTGACCTCCATCGTGCTTTGCCTTCACACTGCATCGGCAACACAGTCCTGACATCTCTCCAGCAAATGCTGTGAATGACCAAGCAACAGTCTGCGGACGCAGACTTCCATCCGGACATCCCTCCTGCATGCCATCGCATCACAGGCTTCTCTCTTGCCGACACCAGCTGCTTTCCACAGAACCTGAGCCCCTCAAATGATGAGCACTTTCTCCACTTCCAAAAGTAATTAATTTTTTCTGTACTGTGTTCCTATCCATATCTGTCTTCAAAAGATTGGCGCCTTATTCCTCCACTCACATTTATTTGAACTGTCACATGGTGACACCGTCTCCACGCGGCAGTGCTTTATGCTGCAGTGCAGTAAAATGCTGTTTCATCCAGTACACTGAAAAAATGCAGACCTGCATTTTTCTGCACTGCATCACAGCAGCATTGTGGTGTCAATGGGTCACAGGGAAAGTTATTTTTATCTAGTGAAGACCTGCGTCTATCCAATGCAGTATAATACAGGTTACCACACAATGCGAGTGGGCCCTAAACAATATTCTACTTCATGTCACTCTTAAATTTAGACTTTTTTTAAACTGGTCGCCTTTGTCCCCTTCTAAAAACTGCCCTGGTGCTCAACCTCCTGTTTACTACCTCCCACCCTTACCACAAGTGTAAAGGAACGTTGAGGATTTTATTTTTATTTTTTTAACTGCATATTTTAGGGTTATCGTAATATTTTGCTAAATGTTGTAATGTTCTTTTTCCAAAACGTCTTTCAGGACAGCACCCGATCCTGCTGTCCTGAAAGCCTATTGGAAAACAAGTTACCGGTAAGTCTAACTTGCATTTTTCCAAAACGTCTTTCAGGACAGCAGGATCGGGTGCTGTCCTGAAAGCCTATTGGAAAACAAGTTACCGGTAAGTCTAACTTGCATTTTTTTCATTCGGTATAGACTTTTTAGATTGGCCACAGCAATAGATTACTGGTGGAATTGGATATCTGGACACTAGAGTATAACCCAGCTCAGACTTTTTATTCTAAAGCCCCGTACACACGGTCAGACTTTTGGCCAACAAACTTCATTTTGAGCAAGTTGGACCAACCATCCGACCGTGTGTACGCTCCATCGGACAAACTTTTTTTTTTTTTGCTTTTTTTTCTTGTTTTCATCGGACAAAAGTTGGGTCTGCAAACAGACAAACTTTTGCCCAACAAAAGTCCGATGGCGCAAAGTCCGACCGTGTTTACAGAAAACCATCGGACTTTTGTCCGATGGACAAAACAAATAATGTTTTATAATCAACCAGCAATAGCAGAAGTTGACCAAAGGGTGGCGGAAAAGAGCAGGTAAAACCACGTGATATTGAAAAAAGTATTGAGAAAGTTTGCAGAAAAGTCAGAGCGTGTGTATGCTATGGGTGTTCCCGACCAACTCCGTTCGGACAAAAAAACACGGAAAAGTCAGATGGAAGTCCGACCGTGTGTACGAGGCTCAAGACTCAGCAGTAAAGTAAAACCATTGGGTAGCGCAGTGCTACCCAATGGTTTTACTTTACTGCTTAGTCTTGAGCCTCGTACACACGGTCGGACTTCCATCTGACTTTTCCGTGTTTTTTTTGTTTCGCTCATCACATATGCAGATTTCCAATCTGAATTCGGTATGTGCAGAATTGCGCAAATGTGTTATTTTAAAGCACATGTAGATCTGAAAGGCTAACCGGTGCCTCTAAAGGGACTGGGACATTTTAAACAAGCTCAAGACTATTGGTTTAACCACCTCATTACTGTGCTATAGCAGAGGGGACCACGCCCCTGTGCATCGGGTGTGCTTTATGACCGCTGGTCTTTACCACAATCTGATCAGCTGTGCCCTAAAGGGCCAATCACACTGGCCCTTTACCATGTGATCAGCTGTGTCGAATCACATGTAAACAGACTTGCCGGTTATTGGCAGTACATTCCTCATGCTGTTTGTGGGGATAGGAGTGCTGATAACAGACAAGGATGTCGGCACACTGTTTACACTGATAATCGGTAGAGGTCGACGGATATATCTATTTTTTTTTATATTTTTTTTTAATTCATCGGCTGAATTGTGCTGCAAATTAGGCAGATTAATTTATGCACAAGCCGGTTTACACAGGGGCAATCTGACTTGCGGGGCGGCACAGCGCGACTTGCAAATGACTTCTGTACTAAAAGTCAATGCAAGTCGCCTGAGGTCTCCCTGTCGGAGCAATTTGAGTCTCTGGGCAGCCTGCCAAGTCCTGAGAACATCGCTGATAAAAGAAGCAGATACAATGTTTTTACTTATCAAAGGAATGAACTTTGTGTGTAGAAGATCTGTTTAACCATTTAAAGACAATCTTTTCTGACATGTGTTGCTTACAAGTAAAAATCCAGTATTTTCTGCTAGAAAATCACTTGGAATTGTATGTGGCAGTCTTTCAAACGATTTTTTTTTTTTATTTTTTGGAAAAAATACACTTTAATGAATAAAAAAAAAAACGAAAGTAAAGTTAGTGGTGGTGTTGTTTTTTTTTTTTTTTTTTTTTTTTATATGTTCTAGTTGTCAGCGGGGGATCTTGGGAGGAAGGCGCTGTAGGAAGGTACGTACACACTTTACATTGAATAGGGCTGTAATGCAGTGCATTTTTATGAGTTTACAGGCACTTTTACCTCGGTTCCCTGGCCACTGGGGATTTCTGACAGGCAGGGAGAAGGATGAGGAGACAGCAAATGACAAGCCCTTCCCCGAAAATGAGCCTTACTGGGTCTTTTGCCGAAAAAAAATAAAATAAGACCCAGGCTTATTTTCGGGGAAAGTGTGTATGTGTGTGAATCCCTGTTCTGTGAGCGGGAGACAGATTGTGTTTTCCTACTAGCTAGGAACAATGATCTGTCATCTCCTCTAGTCAGTCCCATCCCCCTACAGTTAGAACACAGTTAACCCCTTGATCGCCCCCTAGTGTTAACACCTTCCCTGCCAGTGACATTTACGCAGTAATCAGTGCATTTTATAGCACTGATCAATGTATAATTGTCAATGGTCCCAAAAGTGTCGGATCTGTCTGCCATAATGTCGCAGTCCCGATTTAAAAATCACTGATCACCGCCAATACTAGTTAAAAAAAAAAAAAATGCCATAAATCTATCCCCTAGTTTGTAGATGCTATAACTTTTGCGCAAACCAATCAATATACGCTTTTTTTTTTTTTTTTTTTTTTTTCTGCAAAAATATGTAGAATACATTTTTACATATTGGCCTAAACGTGTGTGTGTGTGTGTGTGTGTGTGTGTGTGTGTTTATATATTCTCTATCTCATTAAGTAAAACTTTTTATATTTTGCGCTATAAAAGAAAACTGCAGAGGTGATCAAATACCACTAAAAAGCTCTGGGGGGGGGGGGACGTTCATACAGTTTGGGTACAGCGTCACATGACCACGCAATTGTCAGTTAAAGTAGCGCAGTGCCGTATTGCAAAAAATGGCCTGGTTGGTAAGTGGGTAAATCCTTCCGGGGGCTGAAGTGGTTAATTGCCACTAAAAGAAAGCTCTGTCTCAAAACTCATTATTAAAATTTCATTTCCAGTACGGTGTTGCATGACTGCACAATCGTCAATCAAAGTATAGCGGCGCTGAAAATTGACCTGGGCAGAAAGGGGGGATGAAGGTGCCCGGTATTGAAGTGGTTGAACTGCTGCAGGTATGAAGTACAGGCATCTAGAAACGGAGCTTACTGCAACGTCCCCATCACTATGATAGGCAGCCGGTCTGACCAAGACTTTAATTTTAACGTGGAAGGGACTCTTCCAGACAAAGGCACACAAACTTGCTGTGGGGAAAGTTTCACACCCACACTTTTTTTTTTTACGTTGAACATAGGTTTTATTGATCAAAAGGTGCATACATGTTAAGCATACTTTGCATAGAAACTTGGTAACTGAAACCGTGAAGTCATACATTAGGTAGGCAAGGTATCAGGTACATTGTCATTGCCATATGGGCACACTTTATAAGTATACATTGAACACCCGGAGACTACCCAAAACAACGTGTCTGAGTGTACATTCCTGACTGGTATAGTTTTGTTATGCACAGGTATCAGACTCTTGAAGCCAGCGATCCCATATCTTATTGTACTTGTTAGGGCAACTTCTGTTGATATATATGCATTTCTTATATGGCAGGGTATTATTCACTTCTATTTTCCATTCTACTAGTTTGGGAGGTGTTTGTCTCCATTTTTTTATTTTTTTTTAGCAATTTTCCTAGCTGAAAACAGCGTCTCATGGAGAAATATTTTTGTGTATTTATCCATTGTATCCTGTAGCATCACAAGAAGACATTGCTTGGTGTCTAATGCTAAGGGTGAGCCCATGTTGTCATGTAGACATGTCACAATTTTTCCACAGCCCCTGTATCCTAGGGCATGCCCAGATTAGGTGAAAAAAGGTACCTGTCTCCTGCCCACACATCAAACATATTGTAGACTGGGTACGTTTGTATCTTGCCACTCTGAGGGGTGTGAGATACGCCCTATGTAAAATATAAAGTTGTGAAAGTCGATCGGATAGCTTGGGGGACACTGCTTTACAGGACTCCAGTGCCTCGTCCCACTCCTCATCCTCTATTGGCCCCACCTCCCTCTCCCATCTAGGTTTCAGACTCTACGCTATTATAGTAGAAATGGGGATGGAAAGCATATTGTAAAATTCCGAGATCAGCTTGCGGGGATCTGTGCTTTTGATTACTGCCATAATTACATTGGGCGCGGGATGAGGGGCAGAGTCAGGAAATTGCGATTGTGTCGCGTGACGGAGTTGCAAAAATCTAAAACATTCGGTTTTGAAGTGCAAATTCTTTGAGGGAATCAAAGGTTTTCAATCGACAGTTTTTCTAGGAGGTGGTGGAGATAAAATACCCCCCCGTGTGGACCATTGACTTGCATCCTGTATTTTAGTGAACTCTGGGAGATTCATATTATGCCATATTGGTGTGTAGTCGTATTGTGGGACACTAAGTTTGGAAGAGGCCAAGTCCCATATTTTCCTGTAGTGATATAACATGGTGTGCCTATTTGTACCCGGAAATTTGGTGTTTAATAATGGAGATTTTAGTGCTTGGGTTTAATTTTAAAAAGCTGAAAATGAAGGCTTGAGATGAATGAAGGGAACACCCTGCTCTGTTACTTTAATTCTTCATGCATTGTTATAGTTAAGTGCTCTATTTCAGGGTATTGTCAAGTTTTGAAATTTACTTATGATGCTGGGACTTTCCTTGCTGCCTTTTGCATTAAAAAAAAAAAAAAAGTCTCCAGGAAGTTTAGTCTTCTGCTCTTCCTATGGAGTCAATTGGATAATCCATGACCTTTTAATAGCAGTGGATTACAGGTACTTGGAGTAAAGGAAGCCTTGTGAAGTTTTGCTTTTTAGCAATAGCAGCTCAGGCTTGATCTATTTCCTGGAATTGCACTTTTTCCAGCTTGCCGACCGCCTCCTGTACATTTATGGCACGGACAGGCACATCAACGTACCTGTACGTCCCCTTTAAGTGCCTGTCCATCCCCTTTAAGTGCCTGTCCGTGTGGTCGTGCTCGCGTCCCTGCCGCCATCCCCGTGAGTTGGACCGCGGACTCGATCACCGCGGGGATCCCCGTGATCGTCTCACGGAGGTATAGAGCAGGGAGAGGCTTGTGTAAACAAGCCTCTCCCTGCTCTGCCTAGTGGCAATGACACGGATCTCGGCTCCGTGTATTCGGAGCGGAGATCGGTGTCATGTGACAGAGCCCATCCCCCCTACAGTTAAACACAATGCAGGGAACACTTAACCCTTACAGCGCCACCTAGTGGTTAACCCCTTCACTGCCAGTGTAATTTTTACAGTAATCGGTGCATTTTTATAGCACTGATCGCTGTAAAAATGACAATGGTCCCAAAAATGTGTCAAAAGTGTCCGATGTGTCCGCCATAATGTCGCAGTCACGAAAAAAAATCACTGATTGCCGCCATTTACTAGTAAAAAAAAAAAAAAAAAAATGCCATAAAACTATCCCCCATTTTGTAAACGCTATAACTTTTGCGCAAACCAATCAATTGCGTGGTGTTTTTTTTTTGGGTAGAAAAAATGTAGAATACGTATCTGCCTAAATTGAGAATTTTTTTTATTTTATGTTTTTTTGGGGATATTTATTATAGCAAAAAGTAAATATTGCATTTTTTCAAAATTGTCACTATTTTTGTTTATAGCGCAAAAAATAAACCGCAGAGGTGATCAAATACCACCAAAAAAAAGCTGTTGGGGGAAAAAAGTACGTCAATTTTGTTTGGGAGCCACGTCGCACGACCGCGCAATTGTCAGTTTAAAGCGACGCAGTGCCGAATCGCAAAAAGGGCCTGGTCTTTAACCAGCCAAAATGGTCCGGGGCTGAAGTGGTTAAGCTTTTGACTACCCCAGACATATGGAATATATAACAGGTTATATACCGGTTTTTAAAATTGCACATCTGGCCTTCCTCATAGGTAAAAAAGTAGTCATTGTAAGGTTCTGCCTCTGGAAAAATCAGCATTTTGAGAGTACAGCTGCGTACAGCCATCCACATGTATAGGCAACTGTACATGGCAACTGCAGCTCCCTGGGCGGTGGGCACAGGAAAGTACTTGAGATTCTACACTAGAGGACTTTACAGCCTCTAGATTAGGGGTCTCCAAACTATGGCTCACGGGCTAAAACCAGCCACTGGAAGATTGCATTTGACCAGCAGCTAGGATTAGTTTCTCCTGCTGTTCTGTCTTTCTCAAGTCAGTTGCTAGGACCACCAGAATCCTAGCATCTGATAAATTGCTTGCCTCAGCTGAAGAATGGAACTTCTCTATCCAAACATGCTCCAGCTCCCACCGTGCTGCTACATTGACTAGAGCCACGCTGTAAGCGGGGTAGGGTTATTGATTTAGGGCAGACTCTGATATATAAAGGGGGTTATTCAAAGGCATACTGATGTGAGGTAGGTCTCTGATATGGGGGAGGGGCTAGGATGGGGTCTCTGATGGGTACCCTGATGCAAACGTTGGACTTTATTTTTATTTTTTTTAGGCGGAACAAAAAAGCAAATTTTAAGTCGGCAGCTACAAATATTGCAGCGGCTGACTTAAATTAAGGACACTTGCCTGTCCAGGGCGCCCGCAATGTCCTCACCCGAAGCCAACCCGTCTCTCGGCTCTGGATGGAGGCACCGGCATCTTGAGTAAGGGAATCAGGAAGACAGCCTGATTCCCTACTGTGCATGTGCGAGTTGCGCTGCGCGTTCTGAGTGGTGCCTGCTGTCTTCTGGGACCTGTCTACCAGAAGACAGAGGGGGCGTACATGGCGGAGATCGCCGTGGATACTGCGGCGATCTTTCGTCGAAGTGTGAGCAAATACATCTGCCCCTCCCCTCTGAAAGGTGCCAAATGTGACACCGGCGGGGGGGGGGGGGGGGAGAGGAATCCAGACAGCGCAAGTTCCATTTCTGGGTGGTACTCTGCTTTTTAATCCTTTGGTTTTATTAAAAAAAAATAAAAAAATTTTGCCCTCACAAATATTTGTAAAATGTACGTTTTTGGCTTTGTATGGAGTTTTTGAAGACCCCTGCTCCTAGATGTGGACGGGCATGAGGGCTAACAACTCGGATACACCTGCTGTTTGTTTACATTAGCAGACTGACAGAATGCCAAGTTTCTGGTGTAATGGGGAACTTGTGAACTTTGAAAATGTCTTCAATGTGTTTTTTGTAGATCTAAAGATGAATGAGTACTTTGTTTTTTAAAGTGTTCTTACTGATTCAGAATCTGTAAATACTGTGTAATCTGAACTCCTCTGGTTCAATAAACGTTTACCTTACAGTGGGGTCCTCGTGCACCGCAATGGATAAATGCTTGCTTTGCCTAGGGAAGGTTTTTTTTTAACTTATTTTTTTTTTTTGAGATCTTGGGGGAACCCCTGGAATCCCCTCTACTTACAAATCATCGGGGTACTAAGGGAGCTGTTTACAGAACCATTTTTCGACTTGGCATTAAATAGACTCGGTATTAAAATGCAACTGTTTAACTTGTGCTTACATGAACTGTTAACCTTACATGTGTGCACTGTAATGGGCTCAGTTTACATATATGCAGTGTGGGAAACTAATCGCAAGCCGTGCGTTTCCCACACCGTGTTGAATTCGCACGGCGTTCATGCGAGCCACAGTGGGTGTCAAGGTTAAGTTTAACGTCACCCCAAAATGTTTCACAAAATGCATTGCGATTGAGGGAATCGGATCATAGGTGTGAACACCCCTGCAATCTGATTCCAGAGCAGAGAAAAGATCCTGCTCATTTGTTTGTTTTTTGTGGGGGTGCAGTTTGAGCCATACAAATGATTCAAATTGCACCGCGCAAACATTGCATGTAATTTGCACAGGAATGCAGTCCGAATCACGTGTTGTGCCACACCACATATATGAACCGAGCCTAAACAGTATACAGAGCAATATTCCTCCAGTGGGACGGTGAGCACTCTTCAGAGGAAACCTTGTATTCATGGAATACAAAGCTTGCTGTGAATAGTCTAAATCAAGTGTTTTTTTTTTTTTGTTCTGGGATGGGGAAGTCTCCATCCCACTGTATTTATGTATGTTAATATAATTTTGGGTTGCACCGATACCACAGATTTCTTAGCAGTCTCAGCTGCACTGGAGATGAATGGACAGGAGACAGCGGCTTCTGTTCATTCATAAACTGTAGCATTGTAATCAGTTTGCGATGCTCAGTTTTGAATGGACAGAGTCGGTGATCACTCATTGCATTCAGAAAAGGAAGGAGCTGTAAATGACATTTACTGACCCCTTTCTCCGCTCTCCATCCTGACAGATCTGGGACAGGGGGACTGACAGGGGACCTTAGGAGCATGGAGGAGGACACGGGACAGTCAGGCGATCGGTGTGGTGGTGGGGGGGAGATGCAAGCACTGATCTCCCTGTATAGATTTCAATAAAACGGGTGAGATCTGCGGGAAGGAGAGAAGCGTCTCGGCTGCTTTATTGAAATCAATACAGGGGATTGGTGCTTGTAACAGCCCCTGATTTTCCAGGTATCGGATTAGGCATTGGAGCTTTTGTACAAGAACTTGTGCAAATGCTCGGTACTGGTATCGGTGCAACCCTAATATAAAAAGAATCCAAAGACTCATCTAGTCTGTGACAGTTTCTTGTACCTAGCAGTGATGTTCTTTGGTATATAAAGAGCCGTATTCCACAGTGAATTACATAGTTGTTCCTCACCACTATACTGTGGCTGACAAAAAATATAGCTATAGATATAAAGGGTCTACACACCCCTGTTAAAATGTTGGGTTTCTGTGGTGTAAAAAAATTACAGATAAATAATTTCAGAACGTTTTCCACTTATAATGTGACCTATAAAACTGTACAACTCAATTGAAAAAGAAACTGAAATCTTTTGGGGGGGGGGGGGGGGAGAGTAAAAACAAAAAAAAAAATGTGATTGCATAAGTGTGCACACCTTCTTATAACTGGGGATGTAGCTGTGTTCTGAATTTTGAAGTCTCCCAAAAGCATGTGGGAAAATGTTATGGTCATAATTCCAAAAGATTTGGCGCATAAACACTGCACATCGCCAAAAGCACCATACCCACCGTGAATGGTGGTGGCAGCATCATGCCTTGGCTGTTTTTTCTTCATCTGGAACAGGGGTCTTGGTCAAGGTAGGAGGGAGTTATGGACAGTTCCAAATACCAGTCAATATTGGCACAAAACCTTAAGGCTTCTGCTAGAAAGCTGAACATTAAGAGGAACTTCATCTTTCAGCATAACAACCCAAAGCATACACCCAAATCGACAAATGGTTTCACCAGAAGAAGATTAAAGTTTTGGAATGGCCCAGCCAGAGCCTAGTCCTGAATCACATTTTAAAATATGTGGGGTGATCTGAAGAGGGCTGTGCACAGGAGATGCCCTCGCAATCTGACAGTTTTGCAGCGTGGGCTGATATTGCCAAGTCAAAATGTGCCATGCTGATAGACTCATGCCCAAAAAGACTGAGCGCTGTAATAAAATCAAAAGGTACTTCAACAAAGTATTAGTTTTAAGGGTGTGCAGACTTGTATAGATTTCAATAAAACGGGTGAGATCTGCGGGAGGGAGAGAAGCGTCTCGGCTGCTTTATTGAAATCAATACAGGGGATCGGTGCTTGTAACAGCCCCTGATTTTCCAGGTATCGGATTAGGCATTGGAGCTTTTGTACAAAAACTTGTGCAAATGCTCGGTACTGGTATCGGTGCAACCCTAATATATTGTATTGAAATCTATACAAGTCTGCACACCCTTAAAACTAATACTTTGTTGAAGTACCTTTTGATTTTATTACAGCGCTCAGTCTTTTTGGGCATGAGTCTATCAGCATGGCACATTTTGACTTGGCAATATCAGCCCACGCTGCAAAACTGTCAGATTGCGAGGGCATCTCCTGTGCACAGCCCTCTTCAGATCACCCCACATATTTTAAATGTGATTCAGGACTAGGCTCTGGCTGGGCCATTCCAAAACTTTAATCTTCTGGTGAAACCATTTGTCTATTTGGGTGTATGCTTTGGGTTGTTATGCTGAAAGATGAAGTTCCTCTTAATGTTCAGCTTTCTAGCAGAAGCCTTAAGGTTTTGTGCCAATATTGACTGGTATTTGGAACTGTCCATAACTCCCTCCTACCTTGACCAAGACCCCTGTTCCAGATGAAGAAAAAACAGCCAAGGCATGATGCTGCCACCACCATTCACGGTGGGTATGGTGCTTTTGGCGATGTGCAGTGTTTATGCGCCAAATCTTTTGGAATTATGACCATAACATTTTCCCACATGCTTTTGGGAGACTTCAAAATTCAGAACACAGCTACATCCCCAGTTATAAGAAGGTGTGCACACTTGTGCAACCATATTTTATTTTTACTTCCCTCCACCTAAAATATTTCAGTTTGTTGTTCAACTGAGTTGCATGGTTGAAAAGTTCAGAAATTATTCTTTTTTATTTTACATCACAGAAACCTGCTATTTTAACAAGGTGTGTGTGTGTGTGTGTGTTAGAGATCCAGTTGTGAAGCCGAAAGGCTTCACTGCCAGTTTCTCTTAGTGGCGATTGGCGGCAGCACCTGATCTGTAAATTGGCTGGAGTGCCGACATGGTGGGCTCCCTGGACAGGTAGGTGTAAGAGCTGCACGATTCTGGGGAAAAATGACAATCGCGATTCTTTTGCTTAGTATGAAGATCATGATTCTCACTTTTTTTCTCTTGTCATCCATGGACTGACACAGCGTGTCTTATACACATTTACACGTGGGTTATGTCCCTGCTTGCAGGAGAAGACCTAGGCAGAATGTGAGATGTTATACATACATTCTAAACAGCCAGAGCTGAACAGCCCTGCCCAGGGGGCGGTCCCTCCGGCATAACCCTCCCACTGCAGTCAGCAGACCTCAGTTTTTTTCTGCCTAGCAGAAGGAGAAGACGTGGCTCTCTCAGGAGCCAGTCTCCTGACCTATTATTTTTATTCCTTTTGGGAATTTTTTTTCCTATTTTATTCTTTTGAGATCTATCAACTGTTGGCTGGGCAACAGGTTGGGTACAAGATATCCTCGTAGTCTTCCCTGTCCGACCATCGAGCGTGCTGATCCTCGCCTTGTGTGCGTGAGACTCAGTTCACGACATGCCCCACGACTCCAGGGGTGGCCGGTGGGCTTCCAGCTCCGCGGTCCTCTCAAGATAGAACAGTCCGGCTGTATCTTTCGTGGTGGACCGGGCCGACAGCTACTCAGTACCGCACTGTGATAGTTCTGTCAGAAACACACCAGCGGGTCCCTCGGACGGGTAAGTAGTCTCTCCTGGCTGCAGGTGAGTACATGCTGTGTGTTTCTTGTGTGGGGGGATTTCCCTGTCTCCCCCTGTGTTTTTTAATGTCACTCTCTGTTCACTAGTGCTGGCGCTGTACTGTGGGGGGTGCCTGGGGGCCATACTGTCCTGGGGGGGGGGGGCTCATGCTGCTCTGCATTCGCTGGGGCTGTTTTGTTTTTGGATGTGAGGGGCCTGGGCGCCGTTCGGCGCCATGTTTTGTGTGTGTGCTGATTTTTACATTGGCGGCCATCTTGCCGGGGCCCGCCGGAGCACATTGTGGCGGCCATTTTCTTGTAGCCGCCCGTTTTTCTGGCACTAGTTTGGCCTCTAGCGCCGCTGGGAACGGCGCGAATCTCCTCACACTCTCTCCTCTCAGCTCGCTCACGCTGAGCGGCGCAGTGAGACAGAGCGGCGGAACCGAGCGGTCCTGGTCAGGTTGGTGGGTCCCCTGGGCATTCCCCTACTTCAGTCAGCACAGCCTGTGGGTGGTCTCAGAGGGGGACATTATGGAGTCAGAGTCACCAGCTTCCCCTCACATGCCAGAGGCAGCAGCCAGTGCTCCAGCACCTGCAGTCCCTATGGACCAGTTGTCGGCAGTCCTGGAATCATTTCTGACCAGGATGGAAGCTGTGTGTGAGCACAAGGGAGCAAAAAAGCGCCCTCTCCCCACTTTATCTCCACAAGGGGAGTGCTCTGATTCAGATATGGGCCTAGCTATTGCTGCTCAGGACCCTAGCTCTGAATATTTGGATGGTTTTGAACAGGACATTCCTTGTGAGGAAGACTCCAGTTCTGAGTCAGTAAATGACAGGGCGCTTGTTAGTGAACTCATTGATGCTGTGAGGGACACTCTCAAGCTAAATGCTGCGACCGCAGAACCTCAGGCGGATACAGTCTCCTTTGGTTCTTTTAAGACCAAGCCTTCTAAAAAGGTTTTTCCATATGTACCTTTCTTTGACCAGCTCATTGACCAGGTCTGGGAAAAGCCGCAGAAGACTTTCATGGTCCCGCGGCGTTTGTCTATTAGATACCCCTTTGAAGACGCCCTGCTTAAAAAGTGGGCTTCTCCCCCGGTGGTCGACCCTCCAGTCGCCCGTTTAAACAAGGCCACCACTCTCCCGATAAAGGGGATTCCTGTGTTTAAGGACCCCACTGACAGGAGGTCAGAAGTGGTGAGTAGAGCCATGTTCGCCTTGTTGGGATCCGCCCTACGGCCCGTAGTAGCGGCGACCCTTGTGTCTCAGACACTCACGGAATGGGCAAAGATTTTGCACCAAACTGCAGGAGTATAACCTTCCTCCAGACACTATTGCTCTGGCCCACCAGATGGTGCAGGGTCTGATATGTGTGCGACGCCACGTTGGACGCGGCCCCTTTAATATCCAGGGCCTCTGTCTCGGCGGTGGTATTGCGTCGTCTCATCTGGTTGAAATGCTGGTCTGCTGACCTAGCCTCTAAGAAGCTCCTGACGGATCTACCTTTTAAGGGTGGTAGACTTTTTGGTGCTGCTCTGGATGACATCATCAAGGATGTCACGGGAGGTAAAAGCACTCTCCTTCCTCAAACTATCAAGGGTAAGGAGGCCCGACGTAAACCGGGTCCTTCCTTTCCAGCAAAAAGTTTTTTTTCGTCCGTCAGAGTCCACGGGTAAGCCATCCCAGACTGACAACAGTGCGGCTGGCGGGCACAAGCGCCCCTGGGTGCGTAAGCCGAACAAGCCGGCTCCCAAGCCCGCCTCCGCGTGAAGTCTTGCCCCCGCCCGTCTCTGGGGTGGGGGGACGACTTCGCAGGTTCACGGATCGGTGGACCTCCCGGATCTCCGACCGGTGGGTGTGCGAGGTGGTCACCTCAGGATACCGAATAGAGTTCCGCTCCTGGCCCCCAGACAGATTCTTTCCCTCAAATCTCCCTCTCCTTCCTGCCCGTCGGGCAGCCCTCTTGGGGGCTGTACAGGATTTGATCGGGTCCGGAGTAATTGTGCCGGTTCCGTCCCAGGAGAGGTTTCAGGGGTTCTACTCGAATCTGTTTGTTGTTCCAAAAAAGGACGGGGTTCGGCCAATCCTGGACCTCAAGGCCCTGAATGCCTTCGTGAAGGTGCAAAAATTCTGCATGGAATCCATTCGCACGGTGGTCGCTACACTCCATCAAGGGGATTTTCTGGCATCCTTGGACATCAAGGACGCCTACTTGCATGTTCCGATCTGCGCAAGCCACCAGAAGTTTCTGCGCTTTGCGGTCGGCGAAGTCCACTATCAATTTGTGGCTCTTCCCTTCGGCCTAGCCTCGGCACCGAGGGTGTTCACCAAGGTGCTTGCTCCGGTCCTAGCTTTGCTGAGACAGCAGGGCATTGCTATCGTGGGCTATCTGGACGATTTCCTTCTAAGAGCAGACAGTGGCTCAGAATTGGAAGAAAGTGTGACTATTGTCAGTCAGACCCTCAGGGAGTTTGGGTGGCTCCTGAACGTTCAGAAGTCGGTTCTAGTCCCGACTCAGCGTCTGGAGTATCTAGGTCTGATTCTGGACTCCTTGGAGGCAAGAGTCTTCCTACCTCCAGACAAACTACTGACACTTCAGTCTGCAGTACGGGTGCTGACGTCCCGAAAATGGTCGTCAATCCGCTTTTGCATGAGAGTCCTGGGACTCATGGTGGCCTCCTTCGAGGCCGTTCCTTATGCCCAAGCGCACACCAGGGCTTTACAGAAAGAGATCTTGTCCACTTGGGACAAATCCCCGTTGTCCTTGGATCTTCAGATCCAGGAGAGTCACCTGGTCAGGGCGTCCCTGACGTGGTGGTTGAGGTCCCCGGCTCTTCGGTCCGGGAAGTCGTTCCTCCCCATCCAATGGACGGTGATCACGACGGACGCCAGCCTGACGGGCTGGGGGGGAGTCTGGGGAGTCCTGTCGGCCCAAGGGCTTTGGACTCCGGACGAAGCCCTCTTACCGATCAATGTGCTGGAGATACGGGCAATCAGACTGTGCCTCTCCTCATGGTCGGAGAAACTACAGGGTCACTCCATCAGGATCCAATCGGACAACGCTACAGCAGTGGCGTATGTCAACCATCAAGGGGGGACTCGGAGCTCAGCTGCGGCTTCCGAGGTCGCCCGCATCCTGAGGTGGGCCGAAAGAAGCGTGCCGGCTCTGTCGGCCGTCTACATTCCGGGCGTAGACAATTGGCAGGCGGACTATCTAAGTCGCCAGACGCTGGACCAGGGAGAGTGGTCCTTGCACCCGGAGGTCTTTCAACTCCTTTGCAGACGGTGGGGCACGCCGGATGTGGACCTGATGGCCTCTCGACTCAATCGCAAGGTGTCGGTTTGTGGCCAGATCCAGGGATCCCTGGGCGGATGCCTCGGATGCGTTGGTGGCCCCATGGGGTCAGTATCACCTGATATACGTTTATCCTCCGCTGCAGTTGCTCCCTCACCTGCTCCGCAGGGTGCGACCGAGGGAATTCCGGTGATCCTCATTGCTCCGGATTGGCCTCGGCGTCACTGGTACGCCGATCTGGTACGTCTCGTCGCAGACGTTCCCTGGCGGTTACCAATACGGGGGGACCTTCTGTCTCAAGGTCCTATATTTCATCCTGCTTTAGTCTCTGGTTTTAACGGCATGGTTATTGAAAGCCAGGTGCTGAGAGACCGAGGTCTCTCGGATTCGGTCATTTCGACCATGTTAAGGGCACGGAAGTCTTCCTCCAGAAAGATCTATCACCGTACTTGGAGAGCTTACATCGCCATGTGCGAAGAGCTGGACTGGCGCCCACGAACGTATTCCGTTCCCAGAATCCTGCATTTTCTGCAGCGTGGCGTGACCCAAAAGCTCGCTTTGAGTACCATTAAGGGTCAGATTTTGGCCTTGGCCATCTTCTTTCAGCGACCGCTGGCGGGTCATCCCTTGGTTAGCACCTTTGTGCAGGGAGTTCGCCATGTGCTCCCCCCTGTCAAGCCTCCTCTCCCCCCGTGGGATCTGAATTTGGTGCTCTCGGTCCTCCAGGAACCTCCCTTTTGAGAATATTAGAGATATTCCCCTCTTGACTTTGTCTCAGAAGGTGGCCTTCTTGGTGGCCATTACTTCCATTAGACGAGTGTCTGAGTTGGCGGCCTTGTCCTGCAAGTCGCCCTTTTTGGTCATCCATAAGGATAAGGCGGTGTTGCGTCCGCGACCTTCTTTTCTGCCAAAGGTGGTCTCGGCCTTCCACTTAAATGAGGACATTGTCCTCCCGTCCTTGTGTCCTCACCCATCGCATCCCAGAGAGTTTGCGCTTCACACTTTGGATGTGGTACGAGCCTTGTGGGTGTACCTGTCTGCTACTGCCTCTTTTCGGAAGTCTGACTCACTATTTGTGGCTGTCTCTGGTCCAAAACAGGGCCAAGCGGTTTCGTCTGCCACCATTTCTAGGTGGATCAGACAAACCGTCATTCAAGCTTATGCTCTCAAGGGGCGGCGCCTCGCTTTCCGGTTATGGCACATTCCACCAGGGCAATTGGTGCTTCCTGGGCTTTCCGACATCAAGCGTCGGTTGCACAAGTGTGCAAGGCGGCGACCTGGTCGTCTGTTCATACCTTTTCTAAGTTTTATAAGGTTGATGTGGCTGCATCTTCGGATGCTTCCTTCGGCCGCAAGGTGTTGCAGGCCGCTGTTTGATGTTGCAACTCCTCCGTTGAGGAGCTCTGCCTTGTTTGGAGTGAAGTTTTTGGTTTTCCATTTATACTGCTCCCATCCCTCTTGACACTGCTTTGGGACATCCCACGTGTAAAGGTGTATAAGACACGCTGTGTCAGTCCATGGATGACAAGAGAAAATAGGATTTTTGTACTCACCGTAAAATCAGTTTCTCTGGCATCCATGGACTGACACAGCACCCACCCTTCTTTTCGAGTTTGTACTGCTTTGTTACGAACTGAGGTCTGCCGACTGCAGTGGGAGGGTTATGCCGGAGGGACCGCCCCCCTGGGCGGGGCTGTTCAGCTCTGGCTGTTTAGAATGTATGTATAACATCTCACATTCTGCCTAGGTCTTCTCCTGCAAGCAGGGACATAACCCACGTGTAAAGGTGTATAAGACACGCTGTGTCAGTCCATGGATGCCAGAGAAACGGATTTTACGGTGAGTACAAAAATCCTATATTTTTTTTTTTAAGGCCCCAGACCTTGCAGCTGACATTCTTATTAGGTTTCTATCTCCATCCAGCAGCCGTCTCCTTGTTTTTGGCATACTGATTCTTTAGGCTGTCATCCTGATCCTGCAGTTGTCCCTCCTGAGCTGTGCCCTGGGACTCTCCTCCTGCAGGGTGTGATCTTCTCATTCTGCTCCCAGGTCGGTGATATGAGAAGGATGACATTCCTGAACCCACTTTCAGCACTAACCCCCCAGAGAGATCGCCATTCCAGCACACCAGATAGAGGCAGCTCTTGCATTGACCTGTGTGTGTGTGTCAGTAATCCCTCCTCTCCATCCCCTTGTGATGACTAGTCCGGGCCCTTGGCACTCCTCCTGTAGGTGGCGCTCCCCGAGACGGGTGATGTGTACAGTGTGGGCGGGGCAGTACAGGTGTTGAGTTGTGCGGGTAGATCTGTCTACGGAGAGGAATCGACCGGGAGGAGTGAGACTACGATGAGTGTGGGAGGGGGCCTGTGGCCTGTGTGGGGTGGTGGGACTTGTAATTCTGCACGGACTAGGATTCCATTGCATGGGATGACGTTACATTGCTGACTGACGTCAGTCGGCCATTTGCGTTACATGCTGGTTCCGACGGTGATACTAAAAATCGAGCTAATCCAGCTTGGAGATCGCGCAGGGGGGTGAATCGAAATCGCGATCTTTAAACGATTAATCGTGCAGCTCTAGTAGATGTACATATATTAAAGTCAACAGCTACAATATTTGTAGCTGCTTTTTTTTTTTTTTACCCAGGCGGAACGCCATTTTCAGTTAAACTGGAGGCTTTTTAGACTTGAGTGATCTAGAACAGTGTTTCTCAACTCCAGTCCTCAGGGCGCACCAACAGGTCATGTTTTTGGGATTTCCATTGATTTGCACAGGTGATTTGAGCAGTTGCACTGCCTTAGTAATTACCACCAATTACCTTCATTTGCAGGAAATTTCAAAAACATGACCTGTTGGTGCGCCTTGAGGACTGGAGTTGAGAAACACTGATCTAGAACATGCTGTGTGCATTATTACTCAATTAGATATTGTAGTTGAACTTTTAGGCTGGGTTCACACTAGTGCGACACGACATCCGTCCTACTTTGGATCCGACTTTGCCCTGCGACATGAAGCCGCCATATGTCCGACTTTCAATGAACTGGGATCCGACTTGGATCCCCGCCAATATCAGGCACTGTGTTTGGTATGAATCTTGAGGGGGAACTCCAGGCCAAATTTTAAATAAAAAAAAAACGGCGTGGGTTCCCCTCCAGGGGCATACCAGGCCCTTGGGTCTGGTCTGGATTTGAACCGGCGCCCCAACGCCGAAAAAGCGGCGTGGGGGTCCCCCCAAAATCCAAACCAGACCCTTATCCGAGCACACAACCTGGCAGGCCGCAGGGGAAGAGGGGGGGGGCGAGAGCGCCCCCCCCTCCCTCCTGAACCGTACCAGGCCGCATGCCCTCAACATGGGGGGTTTGGTGCTCTGGGGCAGGGGGGCGACCTGCGGCCCCCCCACCCCAGAGCACCCTGCCCCCATGTTGATGAGGACAGGGCCTCTTCCCGACAACCCTGGCCGTTGGTTGTCGTGGTCTGCGGGCGGGGGGCTTATCGGAATCCGGGAGCCCCCTTCAATAAGGGAGCCCCCGGATCCCGGCCCCCCCACCCGATAAGCCCCCCGCCCGCAGACCCCGACAACAAACGGCCAGGGTTGTCGGGAAGAGGCCCTGTCCTCAACATGGGGGCAGGGTGCTCTGGGGTGGGGGGGCCGCAGGTCGCCCCCCTGCCCCAGAGCACCAAACCCCCCATGTTGAGGGCATGCGGCCTGGTACGGTTCAGGAGGGAGGGGGGGCCGCTCTCTCGTCCCCCCCTCTTCCCCTGCGGCCTGCCAGGTTGTGTGCTCGGATAAGGGTCTGGTTTGGATTTTGGGGGGACCCCCACGCCGTTTTTTCGGTGCAGGGGTGCCCGTTCAAATCCAGACCAGGGCCTGGTATGCTCCTGGAGGGGGAACCCACGCCGTTTTTTTTATTTAAAATTTGGCCTGGAGTTCCCCCTCAAGAGCAGCAGAGCACAAGTCGCATGCCAAAGTCGGACCATGCAAGACTGCGGTCCGACTTTGATCCGACTTCAATGATAGTCAATGGGCTGAAGTCGGACCAAAGTAGTACAGGGAGCATTCTCAAAGTCGGACCGACATGTGTCGGACCAGTTAGGACGGCTCCCATAGGGAAACATTGATTTTCACACGTCATGCGACATGAGCTCCCAATGTCGGAGCGTTTGTCGCCCCAGTGTGAACCAGGCCTTATGGTACTGCTGGGGTGGAAGTTGTGGTAGGAGACGGCGTAAACTAAGTGTGGAACTGATGTGTATATTTTTAATAAAAAAATAAAATAAAAAAAAATCCTATCTATCCTCAAATTCTTAAGATTTAGGCCCCATGAACATGGGACACTGTTAAACTCGTGTTCAGAGGCAGTTGGACAATTTTTCAACTGCCCCTGAACCCATTCAATGTTATCCTATGTGACCATGTACACTATCTCGTCGTTCATATGCAGTTGCGTTTTTAACCTCGTTTTTCTGAAAGCAAAAAAAATGGGTTCAGGCGTGGCTAAACACGGTACCGGTGTTTTGCCGCGATTTCGTTTAAGCGTTTTTTAAAGGTGTTCTATTTTACTTTAGAAATCTCAAATTATGGCAAATGGTGAAAAACAATAAAAAATAAAAATTGCTTGTATTTCATTGTGGACCATCCACAACCTGTGGCCAGGTGACGTGACAAGTGGACCATCCACAACCTGTGGCCAGGTGACATGGCCAAATGTCTGAAATGGTTAAATACTGTTTTTTTGAGCTTAGGGAGGGGTCTTATGATGTTTCTTAACTAAACGCTTATGGATGCAAACGCGGTAAAATGCCCATATGTACTCATATAACCCTGCCCTTTCTTTGGCGCTCCAGTTTTCTGCTAGTGTCCTTAGATGATGGTCCTATTCTCATCCAGAGTGTGTGTGTGTGTGTGTGTGTGTGTGTGTGTGTGTGTGTGTGTGTTTATTTCTATTAATCATTGAAATTTGTTTTGTCAAACTTCTTTCAACATCTGACTGCTTATTGGCTTAAGCTATCTAGCAGCTTCAAGTTCATCTACCCTCTGTGTGTACCTAGGCTACCATACCCAGACTGTTTTCTGCATCAGAGGAAAATATAGAATTGTGCTGAGGTCTCCACCTACATGTTAAAATACATAATATATTTATGTAACCTTTTTTTATTGGCTGCTTTTTTTTGTACATGGACAATTTAGAACATGTGTACACAGACCACTATAGTTATCTCCTTCTTTCACTTTTTGGTACTGAAGGCTGGTGTACACCACAATGTGTGCGTTTTTGATGCCTTGCAGTTTAGTTTTTTTCTTTTTCTTAAAAAAATTAATCGTACGGCATTAAGCGCGTGCACTGCACGTGTCAATGTATTCCAGTGGCCCTAGTACACACAAGTGCAGTCAAAGTAGAACTTGCATTTTTTTTCTGTATGGGACACACTAGAATGCATATTGCCTTTTTGATTTTTAGGGGGGGGGGGACAAAACTAGTGCATTTTTAGTGTGTTCCATACAGAAAAATGCAAGTTCTACTTTTTTTTTGACTGCACTGGTGGGAACTAGGGCCGTTGGAATACATTAAAACACGCAGTGCATGCGTGTTTTTATTTTTTATTTTTTTTATATGCAGATTAAACCCAGCCCTAAAAGCACCTTGGTAAAAATCCACCAGCACTAACTGAACCATACCATTTTTGGAGGTTTTCAAACACGAAAAGGTTCAAACAAAACAGCCTATACTTTGTTTCTTGAAGTTCACTTTGTACACCTGAAGTAAACTCCTGAATTAGGATTTGATCTTTACAGCTTTTTTTTTTTTTTTTTTTTCCTTTTTTTTGCAAGTGCATTTGCACATGGGTTACTTTTTTAGTAACCCCTGCAAAGTCCAACAGAGAACCTGTTGCTCCTGCCATTGAAGTCTACCTAAAGCAGCTTCTTGTGCTGCGGTGGCTGCAATGTGCCTGAATGCAGAACAGAATTGCCGCTCATGTAGGCTGTGCCTGGTTGCACTACAGGGGCATAAGAATGGGCCTTGTGCAATTTTTTAAAAACGCGCTGCAACAGATTGCTTGCATTTAGCAGTGAATGTTAGAACAAAACTTTTGTAGTGAGTTACTGTAGCCTGCGGTGTGCAAACACACACTTGGGGCTCATTCACATGGCTGTACACAACCCAGAACAGTGTACTGTGGATGTTCTGGTCTGATGTTTTTATGTTGGTGGCAGACAAAGCCTTTACACATCAATTACAGACTGACACGGTCTGCAGCCTCATGGAGTGATTACATGCAGCTAGGGACAAATGAGCTGTTCCATACACACTGTTTTCATCCAGGGTCACTCAACTGTCCCTTGGCAAAGGTAATTCCTTGCTTTCGATGGGGCTGCCTACTCACAGGTTATCCCCTGGTAATAACAAAATGGAAACTAATTACAATGCTAGCACAGTATGAGCTCCCCAAAATGACCGCTTTTGGAAAGTGGACACCCCAAGGTGATTTGTGTGTGTGTGTGTGTGTGTGTATGTATATATATTATTAATGCAGTCATTTGCAGAAAGGGAGGAGAGTTGATATGTCACGTGCAATGGGAGAAAGGAGGTGAGAGTTTGAGTGGTTGTAAACCCATATTAAACAAAAAACCTGCAAGGCATAATAAGCTAGTAAGCATTACATAATGAGCTAGTATACGACGCATACTAGCTCATTATGTAATGCTTAACTTGGACCGAAAGCTGTTGCAGCTGTCCCCATACACCACTGTGACCAGCAACATGTCTCCCGGAGTTATTTCCAGGTTCGCGGGCTCCGGTGCTGTGATTGGCCAGAGCCGCGATGACTTTGCATGTTCGCGGGAGCCGCCAGGCACGGCACAAGCCCTTTAGAAGAGGCCAGATAGAGCCGTTTCTTCAGTGCGCATGTGCCGATGACGTCAGTGAAAGGATGTATGGTAAATATCTCCCTTTACAGTACCTACAGGTAAGCCTTATTATAGTGGTGTAACATGGTTTACAAACCACTGTGCAGGAACAGGCAATTGGTTCCATTGGGGTGAAAAGGCTTTAACCACTAGTCGACCTGCTCACACAGATATACTGCGGCAGGTCGGCTCACCTGCGCGAATCACTGTACCTGTACGGCGGCTTGTGCAGTGGCGGGTGCATGCTGCTGCACACTGTTGGAGCATGCCCGTGGGTCGGGCGGACTCAATGTTCACCGGCGGCCTGCGATTGCCTTGTACAGTCTGAACGGGGAACTGTAAAGTAAAACGAGGCATTTCCTGCCAGGTGACATGTCGGATCTACTATTCCCAGTGATCGGGAACAGTGATCTGTCATGTCCCTGGCAGCCCACACCCAGGGAACTCCGTTAACCCCTTCCCTGCCAGTGTAATTTTTACATTGATCAGTGCCTTTTTTATAGCACTGATCAATGTAGTAATGTCACTGGTCCCCAAAGTGTCATTTGGGGTCAGATTTGTCAGCATTACCAGTAAAAACAAGATGTCCCTACCTAAATCATAATTTGTAGATGCAATAACTTTTGCGCAAACCAATCAATATACGCCCTTTTTTTGGATATACAGTATTATCGCAAGAAGTTAATTTATTTTTTTGTTGCGCTCTGAGTGAGTGAGTGAATAACTTGTATAGCGCTACAAATGCGAACTAAATTGCCTCAAGGCGCTTTGCATCCAGTGACATCCTGACCCTTCAGAATAGGTGGGTCTTAAGTTTTTTTTCCTGAAGGCCCGGTGGTTTTCTTCCATGCGGATGTTGGTGGGTAGAGCGTTCCATAGCCGTGGTCCTTGGACTGCAAATCTTCGTTCTCCCTTTGATTTGTAGCGGGACTTGGGGATGTGAAGGAGGTTTTGGTTGGTTGATCGGAGATTGCGATTGGGGGTGTAGTGTTTTATCTTCTCGCATAGATATTGTGGAGCGTTTCCCTGTGTGCACTTGTGGGTGAGACAGAGGGTCTGGAATGTGATCCGATCCTTTACGGTTAGCCTATGAATATGAATATATATATAAAAATTGCAGAGGTGATCAAATGCCACCAAAAGAAATCTATTTGTGGGGGGGAAAAAAAAGGACGTCCATTTTCTTTGGGTACAACGTCGCACGACCACGCAATTGTCAATTAAAGCGACGCAGTGCCGAAGCTGAGTTTCACCCAAAAATGGAACTTCTGCTTTAAGTGACCCCCTGACATACCACATTAGGCATGTCACTTTTTTTTTGGAGGGGGGGGGGAGCGGATACCCTTTTTTTTAATTTTTTTTATTATATAAGACATCCAGCTCCCTCTTCCTTTCAGTGCCGCGGAGCCCCGGGAAGAAGTTCACCTCTCCCCCTCCCCTCCTAGCCATTTACAGCGCGGCTCGTGCATGCGCAGTGCGTGCCTGGCTGTGCAGCCACAGCCAGGCGCCCACAGTAAGAATGCCAGGGCTTTGTACGCCTGCGTCGCTGTACTGTGGGACAGGTGAGTGTCTGTCTGAATTATTATATATTTTTTTCTGGTGGAACTCTGCTTTAAGTGGGCAAATACTTCCGGGGCTGAAGTGGTTAAACAAAAAACACAATCTGTTCAGTCACACTTAATATGCTGCTGATCCTTTTTCATTTACAGATCTTCCTTGATTATAGTAAATTTAATTTGTGATTGGTCACTACACTGACTATACAATGCCTGATCTGGGTCATCCAAACACAGCTCAGATAACGGCCATTAACAGGCACTGTGGTCACTTGTCCTTATTTCTGCGGCGCTGTTTAACAATGGCAATGCAGAAATGCACATTCACCGCTCTGCTGTCTTAAACTTGAGATGGTAGTATAGTGGTAATAAGCAGCTCCCTCCTACCGCCATGTGTATGGCAAAGCATCAAGTGCTGTAATATGCAACCTAAAGGGTTTTGAATGAAAAAAGCTTAATTTTTGTTTTGGCTTTTATAGCTTTTGTACAAAGGCCTTTTTAGATGTACATACATGGTTTTCAATCTATGGGGTCTTTTTTGTTTTTGTAGTGCAATAGTTTACATCTTTAGGGTATGTTAATTTTTTTATAGAACTCTGTGATCGGTATCATTCTAGGATGTCTAGGGCTTTAAGAAAAACCAAGTGCATATGTGAACACAAATGTTTTTAAAAATGACTTCAACTTGAAATTGATGTGTATTCAAATAACACTGCACCCATGGGGAATGTAATTACAAATGTGGTACTTAACGCTTTCTTGCATAAGACCTCTAGGCTTTCAAAATACAAAACCTAGTGGCAATATCAAGATGGCATTTTTGTTGCATCATAATATATTTCAAAGAACAGAAATGTGTCTTGGAAACGGTGCTTGTAATATTCCCCCAGGTCTTACAGGAAAGACTTGTGGTTCTCTTGGGTGCATAGCTGTGGATAAAGGTTTAAAACCATGTGCTGCACTTAAATGTGGAATCTTATGCTTTTAAAGTTGACTCTTGCGGACAGACATATAAAATCTGCCACGTTCTACTTAAAAAAAAAAAAAGTGCAGGCTCTGGGACTGTCGCCCTGATTTTTGTCAATGTCGTCTAGTGAGTTGCCAGGAGCAAATGTTAGCATGAGATGTCTGAATTCTTGTCTTGCATGCCAAATGAGATCATGATGCAATAAATGTTGGAGTATGGCCACCTTGGAGCCTGCACCTTTTGAAGCAAATCGGTAATGGCAGCTCTGCATTTCTATCAGTCAGATTCCTTTGAGTATTGATGAATACTTTTTGTTGCAGTGTGCATCTTGAACACTAGATGGTGATGATGTGACATATATTTGAATTCTGCATTCATGTCCCTTTTTTCCTTATTCTGAAATTAACTTCTCATACTCTTTGTAGGAACCCAAACTATGTCTGGCATAGCCCTGAGCAGACTTGCGCAGGAGAGGAAAGCTTGGAGAAAAGACCATCCTTTTGTAAGTGGTGTTAATGCACCAATTTTCTTTCTTTAACTGGTTAAGTTAGTAATTGTTTGATTTTTTCTTTTTCTAAAGGGTTTTGTGGCAGTTCCAACAAAAAATCCAGATGGCACAATGAACTTGATGAACTGGGAATGTGCCATTCCAGGCAAGAAAGGGGTAAGACCTAGGATTCCAGAATGTGTAGGACTTAAAAATTGCCAAGCATGTGTAAAAGGGCCAATTTACTGAAGGGAGAATTTGTATCTTTCACTGGTTTATGCTCCGCTTGAAATTTTTGGGTGCTCAACACCTCCAAATACCTTCTTTATAATTATATTTAAAGTTCACCTATTGGGGCATAACCTGTTCCAGCACCCCCCTACCCAGTGACGGCAGGCGAGGTTCTTCTCCCCACAGTTGCTTTAAAATTGGCACAATGGTTTCAGTAGCACTTTAATGAAAGGAGTTTCCACATTCACAAAGATTTCCCCATAGACAGAAACAAAGAGGGTAAATGCCTAGTGCACGGCTCAAAATTTAAGTCCTGAGCTACTAGCCAGGCCTTCTGAGTTGCTCACCACCCACCAATGGCCCAGTCCCTAAACACGCTCTTGTAAATTAGCAGTGCTTTACACACTGTTAAATGTTTTATGCAGAATTAAGTTACAAAAAAAATTAACATAAAGCTCATCAGTGCAGCTTATCAGTGCCCCTCATGGGCCCCCCATCAGTGGCCATCAATGCAGCTGGGATCACAGGGAGGAATCGGTAGGATTGCCAGCTGGCTCACACAGAGCGGGGATCTCCCGCTGGAAGGCCCCCATGTAGACTGCTGCTGCTAAACGGACATTCAGAGGCAATTGGACACTTTTTAACTGCCCCTGAACTCATTCAATGTTATCTTATGTTTACATGTACACAGGTTCGTTTACTGTCGTTTTTAGGCAGTTTCGTTTTATAGGCCTTTTTTTGAAGGCAAAAAAAAATTTAAACGCTTCTAAACGCACGTTTAGCAGCGTTTCGTTTTATAGGCGTTTTTGGCCAAAAAAAAATTGTATATATGGTTTTAAACGTGGGTTACTGTCTGTCACGTTAAATCGTTGAGGAGCAGTTGTAAAAACGTCCCGTGTAGTACATGGAGAATAAACGCTGGCCGCTGTCCAAGTCCCGCCTCCTGGATCGGCATTGGACCAGTGTGCTATCTATCATAGCAGGCATGACCTTTTTGTTTTCTGTTTGACAGCGGCCGGGGGTTTCATTTCCAAGCTGTGTCACAGTGGGAGATCCCAGCTCTTTGTGATCCAACCGGCTCTCCTCCTTACAGTTTCCTGGCTGATTGCTTCTGGCAGAAGCGGTGCAGTTTTTTTTTTTTTTTTTTTTACAGCTCATTAGAGTGGCCAAATGGGCAGGGAAGCAATTCCCCCCCCCCCCCCCCCGGCCGCTCTGATGCACTCTAAAAAAGGCCACACCACTTCTGCCATTAGCGATCAGCCAGGAAACTGTCAGGCCAGTTCACCACTGCTCCACACTAACCCTCAGCTAATTTCCACCCACCAAATGCAGGCAGGTGTTGATTTTGAGGGCTGGCCTAGTGCATTACCAAAAGTAAATTTATGGATTAAATAAAACCAATGAGTGCATACTCGCATTGGCCAATGGCTAAAACGGCGATGTAAACACAACCCAAGTGGCAGGGTGGTCCTAATTGGAGTTGAAGATAACCTGACCCTGACATCAGTCAGACGTGCCATGTGATGTGTTTCAAGGGATGAACCCTCTTCAGAGCAAAGCTAATGAGTCTGAGATTAATGCTACTATGCAATGCTTTAGTAACTGTCAACTGTGCACTCTCTTGCTGACACTTAAAGGACACAGCTTGCTGTACTAGGGGAAGAATCTTTAGATATTAGAATAATTTCCAACAAACAAATGTGAGCCATTTTCATACAGGTCACTAGCGGCGTTGCTTTTTGATTTTTAGATGTCGGCTCTTCCTATCATTTATTTTTTTCAAAATGTTTGCTTGTTTTCTGTGCCCTGCAGACCCCTTGGGAAGGAGGATTATTTAAACTTCGGATGCTGTTTAAGGATGATTATCCCTCCTCGCCTCCGAAATGTAAGTGTTTTTGGTTTTTTTGTAATGTGGTATTTATTAAAATGCTAAGCACTTCCTGTTATAGGGGCAAAAGCGCCCTGCCCTAGTCTTCCATTTGGGTTCTCACACAGGCTTCTGATGAAGGCTACAAGTGGCCCTCTTAACAGTTATGTAGGAATCCACCGTTCTGATTGGGACACCCACACAGAAAAGCCATGCAGTAAAAGAATAAAAAAGGTCAAAACAAAGTGAAATAAGGCAATTGTTTGATAACACAGTGCTTTAGCAAACTAAATGCCATTCAATGCCATTCAATTCTGATAAAAGCGAGTGACCAGCTGGAGCCCATAATTGGACATACCCATGCCTCCATCCCTGGTAATATATGAAAGAGAAAAAAAATGAGGTTGTGGGACTTTAAATGAGGCATGGATATGGATAGGTAGGGGTCTAGGATATCGAAAATGAATAATTTGTCACAATCCCTTGAGGGAAGTCTCTGTGGCCATAAGGAATTGCTGGGTAATTGATCAAATAAATGAAAATCAATAGGCAGATATTCAATGATACATTACAATTTATTATTTTCATAATACAAATATCATGCATACAGAGGCATAATACATATATTGTTGATCACATTTTACATATTTGATATTCACAATGAATGGACATGATTAAAACAGCAAAACCAATCAGAAATGGACATACAGATGACGTGAACATGATTATCCTAAAAAATGGGTACAAAATAGCAATTAATAAAATTCATGATTGGGCAGACTTGGCATCCCTGAGTATAGACTTGACGCGTTTCTTGGCGTTTAAAGCCAGTCATCAGGCGTAGGGTGCGTAGATATCAACTACAGGAAAAATAAATTAGATGAGTAGGTCAATGGAGTCTCGGGAATGAATCATGCTTTCAAGGAGAGAGCAAGGTTAAAGATTGATACATTACCAATGGCAAAGCCCAGATAGTTTAACCAGTAACCCCCAAATGGGAGTGCGATGATGGCCCTGGATGAATTGTGTTTTTTTTCGCCATTCAATTATGGTTTATGGCTTTTTACAGGTAAACTGCTTTGGGATAACTTCATGTACATCAAGCCTCTTTGTAGGACAGGAGTCATTTTTACAACATGAAAAAAGCTGGCCATTTCCCCAGAACAGCATTATGGGAGACGGTTGGTATTTCCTGCTGCATTTTTGCAGGGGTACTGTCATCCAGTGTTTGCTGTTTTTGAGATCTGAAATGGTTTCAACCTTACAAAGTTTTGGATGAATACATGCCCTCTAGCTCAAAACTGCTTATCTTGGGTTAAAGAAGCCCCAGGTTTGCCCTCTTTAGGATCAGGATTGGAGGAGGAAGTTGACTATGATAATGGGGGAGGCCCCTATCCATCAGGTATTCTCCAACCTTTATTAGGGCAGGGAAAATAAACCAAAGAAAATCTACTGGGAGGGTAAAAGACTCTGAAAATTAAAAATTTGTTTAAAGACATTTAGGTCCCTTTACCGCCACCGCCGCTCCAGCCCCAGTGTGAAAGTGCCACTTTTTAGCGGCGCTTTACCACTAATTGTGCGGCGGTATTCAGCCACTAGCGGTGCGGTTCTGCCCCCGCTAGTGGCCGAAAAAGGGTTAAAAACCACTGCATAGTGCCTCTGCAGAGGTAGTATAGCCGCGGTGTCCCATTGCTTTTAATGGGCAGGAGCGGTAAACACACCGATCCAAAGATGCGGCTAGCAGGACCTTTGGGAGCGGTCCTTCTAGCGCACCGCTCCAGTGTGAAAGCCCTCGGGCTTTCACACTGGAGAAACAGCAGCCACTGTTTCAGGTCGGTTTGCAGGAGCCATTTTTAGCGCAATAGCGCCTGCAAACCGCCCCAGTTTGAAAGGGGTCTAACAAGTTAGAGAAATGGAAAGCAAGGAGTTGGTCTGGTACGGACACCCACACAGGTTGAATCCCAGCTTAAAGTTTATTCTACTACTGGGTATGTCTTCAGGATCTTGTTCCCTTGCTTTCCCTTTATTGCCAGCAAAGCGCAGGGTTTTTTTTTTTTTGGTTAGGTGTATTTAAAGCCAAAACACCTTGTTCAGTGACAAGCGGGGAATACTCCTTACATTTTTAGAGATCATCTCCTCTTTCAGTTCCTGTTGTTGTTTTGAGACCGGAAGTAAAGGGAGATCTTCTAATGGGACACAGACCACAAAAATAAATGGATGGGTCCTTCCATATTTTTCAAAGCTTGTACTGTGAGTTCTAAATCTGCCCTCTTATTAGATTTTGCCTACCTCCAGACTAGACCTAAACTATTTAAAGGATAAGTTCACCTTTTGGAACATGTTGCACCCATATTTGGGGTGGAACATATAACCTGTTTCAGCAGCAGCCGCCTCTCTCCCCCTCCCTGACAGCAAGCATGGGATCTTCTACCCGCACACGCTGTCACTATTTTGAAAATGACGTGGCTGTGTTGGGCTCCGCCTACACAAGGCAGTGTCATTCATTCTCAGTTAACTATGAACGCACGAACTAAGACTACCGTCCATTGGGGCTGACGGCTTGTAGTTTTGAATGAACTGCGAGCTCGCTAATGAGCGTACAGCTTGTCAACAGTCAACCCGTGTGCAGGCTGTAAGCTGCAGGGCTTGTCTGTAGGAGTTTGGCATTGCACACCTGATCCTCTGATCATGGGTACAATGCTTTCTAGACTACTTGGGGCATAAATAATAAATGCAAAAATATATGCATTTTTAGATCACGTCGGCGGGGGAACGAACGGGCTCAGGTGAGTAAAGCTGGGGGGCTGCTCCAGTGACACTTTTTTTCACCTTAATGCATTGGGTGAAAAAACACGAGGGTTTACAAACCCCCTCTTAAGTATTGTTCTAAAGCCCATCTGTTGCAATTAGGAAAAAATACATTATTTTTCAATTGTATACAATTGTAAATACTGCCTGTAAGTACAATAAAAAAAAATGTGACTATTTGAACACTTGTTCCTTAAATGAGCTCGCACTCCAGTGGGCTTCTTGCATCATTACAGTGACTGTTTCCTAGCAAGATGTACAAAACATTGATTACCCATACTTTAGTAGCGCCAATCTAACTCGTTTTTATACAGGTAAATTTGAGCCTCCTTTATTCCACCCAAACGTTTATCCTTCAGGCACAGTGTGTCTGTCAATCTTAGAAGAAGATAAGGATTGGAGGCCAGCAATCACAATTAAACAGGTAGGACTCTAACATTTACTTGTTGATCACCAGCTTTGTCACAAATTTCATGTTTAATGCTTTCCATCTCTCCACAGATCTTGTTAGGAATACAAGAACTTCTAAATGAACCAAATATACAAGATCCAGCTCAAGCAGAGGCATACACAATTTACTGGTTAGTGTATGTCTTGTTTGGAAAGTTAAAGTGGAGGTTCGCCAATTTTTTTTATATATATATTTTTTTTTTTTTTAAGTCAGCAGCTACAAATACTGCAGCTGCTGACTTTTAAAATATGGACATTTACCTGTCCAGTGCGCCCACGATGTCAGCACCCGAGGCCAACTCGGTCCTTGGATGCTGCCGCCATCTTCGGTAAGGGAATCAGAAAGTGAAGCTTTGCAGCTTCACTTCTGGTTCCCTACTGCACATGCGCGAGTCGTGCTGCGTAATCGAAATGGTCCCTGCTGTCTTCTGGGACCCGTGGGTCTCCTAGAAGACAGCGGGGTGGCGTAAAAGGTGCCAAATGTGACACAGGAAGGAGGGGGAGGGTTCCGAGAAGCGGAGGTTCCATTTTTGTGTTGACCACCGCTTTAAGGTGGCCATACATTATACAATTTTCCTATTCAATTTCCTTTAGATTTACCTTCACTTGTGCCTGCCTGGTTGCGTACAAATAAGAAGTGGTTAGGTTTGACCTCGTATTAAGGTTTTGGTAAATCTCAGGGAAAATTGTACAAGATAATGTATGGCAAGCCCTGATCTCACTCGGATTCTTAAACCAGTTGAGGTATGCATGTGCTCACTCTGTAGATAAGTGATATTCAGCCTTTAACCATTTGATGACCAGTAGCGTACGTGGTTGTACTGGTGTTTTTTTTTGGTTTGTTTTTTGAGCCGAAGTTGAGGTCTCTTGTTAAAGTAATCCTAACTAGCCGCTGGATTGCTTTTACAAGCAGCAGGAGGGGACATTCTGAATTGACTTTGTTCAACTCTGGGCTATGGTAACCTGGAAGTGTTGGTCCCACCTGCAAACGGCAATCGTCCCACACATGTGAGGTTATCACTGTGGATATCAGATCATGGGCAGTAATTCTAACACCAGACCTCCTGTGTAAATGCAAAGTGGTAACCTGTAAAGGCTTTTAAAGCATCGCCTATAGATAGTAAAATTTATGACGCTTGTCGCCGTTGCATGGGTGCGTGCAATTTTAAAGGGACATGTTTGGTATCCATTTTCTCGGCGTAACAGCATCTTTTAGGTCTGAGTTATGAATTGTATTTTCTTGCATTAAAATTCAAGTGTCCCCCCAAAACTTGAGTGTGAAATACTGCAGCTTAAATACCGTGTGACATAAAAAAAAATTGCAAAACCCACCAATCTATTCTCTAGGGCCTCTGCTTTAAAAAATATTATGTTTGGGTGTTCTAATAAATTTTCTAGCAAAAAATACTGATTGTTGCATGTAAGCATGTTAAAAGGCCTGGGGGTCAAGTGGTTTATGGACCTGTCCTGAATTCAAGTCTTGAAATATGGGCTGCTGCTTATACAATATGCTAATTAATAATTTATAGGCCACCAATCAATTTTTCCTCAGACACCCTCTCTCCTGTTAGTGTTTCCTCTTTTCTTATGGCCGTTATACTGTAAGTTCACAATGCCTTAGTAACATTCCTTATGTGAGTGATGTGATTATTTTAGTCAAAGCACCTACAAACAAGCTTGGTCATTGCTATGAGAGGGAAGGGGTGGCTTACTGTGGATGTGTGGGTAACAGTAGGAACCGTCAGATTTGGCATAAATTCAACTATATTGGCATCAATATCTGTGGACCTGGATGTTTTGCCATAAACTGTAAATATTCCCTAACACGTGCTGTTTTTTTTGTTTCTGTTTTTCAGCCAAAACAGAGTTGAATATGAAAAAAGAGTCAGAGCACAAGCCAAGAAGTTTGCTCCATCATAAGCTTCAACCGTGTGGCATCTTACAATAAAAACTTTAAAAAAGGAAAAAAAAACAGAACAGAAAAAGGAAGGGATTGGTTTGGCAAGAACTTGTTTACAAAAACAAAATTTTTTTGCAAAATTGAATGATGCTATATACAAAAAGTCACTTAGGGGAGGGGGTTATGTGTGCCATTTTCCATTTTCGCCACTTGTATAGAGTTCTAAATCTGCTGAATATTCCCCCCAGTTTTTTCATACAGGGTCTCTTCCTTCCGTCTTTTTGTATTTTGATTGTTATGATGTAAAACTTGCTTTTATTTTAATATTGATGTCAGTATTTCAACTGCTGTAAAATTATAAACTTTTATACTTCTATAAATCCACTAGTAATCTATAGTTTTTTCCTTTGCTATCCGATGCAGGCATGCTCTAAAATGTTTAGAACTATATCTAGCCTCTAGCTGGCTGTAGTAAAAAAAAAAAAACAGAATGCAATGTCATATTCCACCCCCTCCCTGCCCCTAAATTTCCTTTTTAAGGTTTTTCAATGACTAGGTTGCCATTCTCTGCAACCTAGCGCCTCAGTCAGTCAGCAACTTGCTTCTGCATCACTTCCTTTGTGTTTATATGGCGTTCTGTCTGTGTTGCTGTTTAGATTAAATAAACTGTTTATATAAAATTTTTGTTTCTTATCTTTTTCATGAAAAGGACCATAAAAGTAGTAAACTTTTTGGCTTGTAAATTGACATGGAGTTTTTTTCCTGTGCATTCTGTAAAGAAAAGAACAACTTGATGTAATGTTCATGGAACATAGGATACGCAAAGATTTTGGCCTGGTATCTCGATGTAATTGGCTGACATTCTGTATATGTTTTGTAATCCCAAAATGCAAACTTCAATAAACAGCAGTAAACCAAAAAAATATATATATATATTCCTGGTAAGTATAATGAACTTTGTTATAGATCCGGTAATCTCGTAAACACTGTAATGCAAATCGAATGCAAATAAAACCAGTCAATTGGAACTGATTTGTTTTGGTAAACGGTTCTATTATGTCTGTAATTCATGTTTTGGAGGGAAAATTCTTTTTTTTTTTTTTTTTTTGGCTGGATGTTTTTGATTTTGAAAGGGGGAGCTACCCTGGGCACCAACTAAGTATGATGGGTACTTAGAGATGTGAAGGCCTGGAAAAATTCGGAAAAAACAATTTTTTTTTTTCCTTAAGGCTTTTTTGTTTTTTTTTTCCCAAAAATTGAAAATAAAAAAAAAATTGTGCCATATTTTATTTTAACATGAATAAAGAATTTTAAGACAGGGTGTTCAAATATTTTCCAAATCATTTCTAAAAAAAAAGTATCCGATAATTTGAATTTCTGTGCACTGTGAGGACAAGCAAGTCCTGGGTAACAAACTGAACCCTCCAATGCAAGAACAGTGTGCATTTCTTCCTTTAGGAGGTGCTGTGCTGCTATTGTAACAAGAAAAAGGTTTCAGTTTTTCTTTTGCATGTTAGTGGGTGTGTTTGGTTTGTTCTGTCCTCTTCACTAGGCCTCAAAAGCATTGGAAGAAAATACAGGGCAACAAAGGACCAGAAAGTGTATATACTTAAAGGTAAGAGTTTACATTTTTCTGATTCTGAATCCAGAAAACTGAATCATTTAGCTACATTAGTTTCTTTTATAAACTTTTATGTAAATAATAATTAAACAGTAATCTGGTTCTACCCCCACACACAACCATAGATTAGTGTCTTTTTGCAAAGTAGTAATTTTTTCTTGTTTTTATTTCCCACTCCCCTCAGAAAAATGGGCAGACCAACATCTAGCATATGGAGGCATTTTTACATTGCAAGTTCTTCTGAAAAGAAAAATGTGATTTGCAAATATTGTCAGATGAAATATGCATTTCCAAATGCTACCAGGATGACAAAACACATTCTTGTATGTAACAAGTGTCCTGTAGATATTAAAAAAAATCCTTCATGGATCGAAGTAAAGAGGACAACAATGATGACAATGCACATAGTTTTTCTCAACATTCTCGTAACAGAATGACTTTCAATCTTAAAAAGACAAAGTGCTAATGTAGCATTTAAAAAAAAAAAATAATTCCGGAAATTTCATTTACCCAACTCCCACCCCCTCCCGAGCTTCAAAATTTCCGGAAATTTTACATCTCTATGGGTACTACACAAAAAAGCCCAGTTTTGTTTGTTTAAACCCACAAAATATGTTTCACCTATAAGTGCAAAGCCCTACAGTTGTCTTTATTTAGAAATTGGCCACAGCTTGAGAAGAAAATCTTGTCCCGTCTGCATGCTGTAGAGAAGACCCTTGCTGTGTAAGCAGCTTTTCAAGGAAAACTAACTACAAGACTTTGCATACTTTATTTAATGGATTTAAACCTTAAGTTCAGCTTTAAATTGAAATACCCTTATTTTTTTGAGAGAAGAGTGCTGCGGTTATGAAGACTTTCAGTAGACAGCGCTATGCGGGAAGGTCTGTCTGGGTAAGACTCATAGGATGCCCCTTAATATCTCCCAGATATGATGTTGCCTAAGTTGTGTGATTTGACCTAAAATTGTGAATGGGGGAAATACCCTTGCTATGGTTCCATGAAATCAAAGCTGCTGACAATGTGCGTGCATTTTTTACACTGGCCTGTAGTTTTAAAATAAATAATCCAATAATAAAAAAAATTATTACTACAGGCCAGTGTTTGAATATGCACACAATTCTTAAAATATTTTTCATCAACTATAGCAAGGATGTTTTTCAATTCCTGCTCATAAAATTGGCTCAGTTTGTAAGTACAGTTTGTCATCCAAAAGAGCAGCTGTACAGCTCTGGCTGTACATGGGGGTCTTGCTTTGTGCCTATATTAGGAATAACTCTTTTGATACTAATCCCCACCACTTTCTGTCATCTGTCAAATGCACAAGCTCCTACTGCCTAATGTATTTATGGAACCTTGACAGTTGAATGGCAAGAGCCTTGGGACTAATCTGAACTTGAGCACAATGAAGGACCTATGGGGCTTAGGATCCAAAGAGACTTCATAAGGATCTGTTTGAGACAAATGTGAGTAGAGGCCGGCACTGTTAACTTTTTGGCAACGTATTATGTCAAGCCAAATTTCAATTCAGGGCCTATTCACACTTTAGTGTTTTTGGTGCATTTTTTTGGCCTCCACCAAAAACAAAATGTGTGTGGACATACATATACCACACATTGAAATGCACTGTAGATTGTACATAAACAAGTCATAATGCATGCTGACAAAACAATGTCACCACCAAACCTAGGAGCTTGCTTCCAAGCCCTGTCTTTTTTTTTTTTTTTTTTTTTTTTATACTGCCCCCTGAAGGGGTCAAAAAGCTGGACTTTGCAACAGTGTGCTAGAAACACATTTGATCATTCTAAACTGTTAGAAGTTGATACAGCACCCTAAAAAAACATCAGGGTAAAATGTGGTACACATCAGGGATATACTGATCACAATGCACATTTGTGTGTCATGATGTGCTTGCATTGATTTCACTGGAAAACTTACCAGGAAGGAAAGCCTTACTGCCCCCCTGAGGTTTGACTGTAGTGCGGGTGCAGGTTACCCTTTTGGTTTCCCATAGACTTCTGTTATGTTGTGTGTTTTCTGAAAGCGAATCAAAAATGCAGCATGTGGGATGGGTACACTGCACCCAAACCACAGCGAGGCAGTGTACAGCCTTGTGGGGCGCCCCCCATTAAAATTTTTGTGGTGTCAAGGCAGCCTATTAACATGAATAGTATGCCAATGCACCCTGATGTGAAATTCACCCCCACCATTCACTACTGTGGCATTGCTGTACATTACTTTTGAATGGCACCCCAACACACCTACAGTGCAGCATGCCAAAGTGTAAGGGAACTAACTTTTTCTATGGTTCAGACATATTAGTGTTGAGCTCCAGACTGTACAGATCATCTGTAAGGTTTTGATGTTTTACACTGGGTCTTACCCGGAGTTTATATTTTCCAGCTCACATTACAACCATATAAGCACCAGCAGACTTGGTGGTCTTTACTGGGGCGCATTAACTCCACAGTTAAAGGGTTTGTTAACCCACTAGATTCAAATTGCATAATCTTCTCTGTGTATTAATTTAATGTGCCCTGTGTCTGTTTCAGAGTGTTGATCGGCAGTCATGTGATCCGCGGTGGCGGAGTCCTGCTGTCTGTGTCAATGTACGCAGCAGCAGGACTTGGGAGCGAGCTTGCACGAGTGCCCCCATGGAATGCGTCTCTCCTGTAAGGGCACTCGATGTGGAGGAGGAGCCAGGAGCGCCGCCGGGGGATCCCAGAAAGGGAGGATCGGGGCTGCTCTGTGTCCTTGCACAGAGGAAGGAAGTAGAACGTGTGGTGTGTGTGTGTTCTGTGCAGAGTCCATTTTGTTTGGAAAGTAATTTCAATCGGTCAGTGTCACCGTCTCTTATAAATGACTATGATCATTCCTTCAGTATTCTAATGGTAGATTTAAAACGGCCAATCAACAGGTTTTTGAAGTTTGCTGAAGGGGGAGTGTTCGTGTTTTTATTTTTCAGCCGACGCCTTTTTTTTTTTTTTTTGGGTAATGCAGATTTTTCTTACTAGAATTCCTTCAACCCGTCCCAGGTTTCAGAATGTCATAACCAACATATTACAGAAAGTGTAATTATTTAATACACACTATGTGAATCCCATGTATAATTCTTGTGTGAGGACTTGTGTATCCCCATCAGCCTTCTTCATCTGGTAATATAGGCATGTTTGATTTTGTGTTCTTTATAATTTTTTAAATACCGTAACCATGTTTTTATGAAGGTATCCTGATTAGACAGAAATTTAGTTTGAAAATGATCAAACATGGAAAGCGAGATGGGACTTTGTGTGAGGCAGGTGGCAACCAAATAGGATAATGCATGTATAGATGGCTTAGCAATTGTTTTTGTCATAAAGGGAGTAAAAAATTGCACTTGGTATGAAATATATAGCAAAGCCCTTTTTATATAAAAAATTTTTTATGTATCATCTCTCTCAATCAGTTCATGAATACATAAAAATAAAGATATAATTACATTCCAAACAGTTTATATACATATACACACATTATAAAAGGGACATGACAGCACATTCCTGTAACCTATGTGCAGAGTAAATACTCAGTATAAGGATTGGAAAGTAGCAGAGATTAATGGAGTACACGTAATAATCAAATGCGTAACATGTTTCGTGTTACTAAAACACTTCATCAGAAAGGGTGCATCCACTACTCTAAGAAATATAAAAACCAATAAACTCTAGTTGAAACTCTAACTACAAAGGAAGGGGGGAGAGAAGGAAGATATTGAGGCTAGATTGCTTACATGGAGCTGGGATTGAGAGGTATGTACTACTGCAATTGGAAGGAGCCACTAATATAGGCTGTTTTGCCCGGGTGCTGAGGAAGTCACACTGCACGCAGGGTGTACATCCAAGCACGAGATCCCCAGAGAATGGATACTCTATGGTATTAATATGGTACCATAGGGTGAGGCTCTGAAGGAGTTTGTGAAAAAATGAAATTGCTAGAGGTATTAGCAATTTCATTTTTTCAGACTCCAGAGCCTTACCCTATGGTTCCATTGTAATACCATGGAGAATCCATTCCCTTGGGATCTCGTGCTTGAATGTTCACCCTGTGTGCAGTGTGACTTCCTCAGCTCCCGGGACAGACGGCTTTTATTAGTGGCTCCTTCCAATTGCAGTAGTACATACCTCTCAATCCCAGCTCCATGTAAGCAATCTAGCCTCAAAATCTTCCTTCTCTCCCCTTCCTTTTTGTAGCTTGAGTATCAACTAGTTTTTTGGTTTTTATATTTCTTAGAGTAGTGGATGTGCCCCTTCCTGATCAAGTGTTTTACTAACACCAAACGCATTGAGAATTGATGGGATGCACCATGCTTTTAGTCATCTCAACAATTATTACATGTACTTCATTAATCTAATCTCTGCTCCTTTCTAATCCTCATACTGAGTATTTACTCCATACATGGGTTACTGGAATGTGCTGCTATGTCGCTTTTATAATTTGTGTAGATGTATATAAACTGTTTAAAATATGTAATTGTATCCTTATTTTTATGTATTCATGAACTGTACTTTGTGTGTATGTAGCAAAGCCATTAAATATATATTTCATACTGAGTGCAGTTTTTTTTTATTTTCAATACCCTCTTTATGAAAAACATCATCTATACATGCATGATCCTATTTGGTTGCCACCTGCCTCACACAAAGTCCCATCTCGTTTTCCTATGTTCGATTGAATCGGGGATGGAGGCACAAAGTCCCAAACCTTTCTCCCCCCCCCCCCCCCTCCTTCTTTTTTTTTTTTAAATACGAGTTTGAAAAGGAGTTGGGTTTTGGTAGTGTAAAACAGACTAGAATGTGTATAGCTTCAAAGCATTAAAGACTGGTTTATGGCTGAGCTGCATTAAGAGGCTAAATGAGATTCTGGCTAAGATGTTTCTGCATCCCTTTCTACCTGATCTGCATTGTGATCTGCAAAGTGGTTTGTTTGTCAAATGTATTGCCTAACTTAAAGTGGAGGTCCACACAAAAATGGAACCTCCTGTTTTTGAAACCCCCCCCCCCCGGTGTCACATTTGGCACCTTTCAGGGGGGGGCGGCAGATACCTGTATAATGCAGGTATTTGCACCCACTTCTGGGCATAGACTCCGGGGGGGCGGGGGTTGTAATGGTTGTTTAACCACAAAGGGGTTAATATGGATTCTACTCCTGTTCCGAATTGTAAAGTTTAGATATTGCATGCATGCTGAAAGTAAGACTGACACATCTGTTCAGGTCTGTTATGTCCTTGGCTAATCTTTTATTACAGGTAGTACTAAACTTTTTACACATAGCATGATAATTAACTATTATGTTAATATAAACCTGCAAGACCACATTGGATTGGCTGAAATACAAGAAGAGTACAAAAATGTGATGATCAAGCTTGGTTGTCCCTCTGATCTGTCTTAATTTCCGCATTCCAAAGATGTGTGGGGGAAGGGGGCATCTGCCATTTTCTGGTATCTCCAGTCTTTTCGGTGGGAGGGGGTTGTATTAGAGACTGATTTGAGTAAGGAAGAATTACAGCAGTGGTGTACATGAAAAAGCAATATAGACTTTATAGTAAAGATGCATAGAGAATAGACATTTTCTAGTTTAACATTTATGCTCATCACAGACCCCCAGAAAATAGTCATTTTAGATCTGTCCCTCAAACTAAAGGACCTGACCACCTGGACCTTTTTTTTTTTTCCAGGCTAAGCATAGAGAAGGGCAGTAACTAGTTCACTACCCCCCCCCTCGACGAAGCCGGGATGGACAGTAAGGCGGTTCCCGATCCTATCACTGTAGGACTGAAATTATGGATGGGGGGGGGGGGTGAAGGGTTTATCCTCTTCCTTCATAAGTGGATACTACTCTTCTTGGTGGAGAAATGTAGGTGTACTGTTATCTACAGCCTTGCTCATAACGTCTTTTACAAAGGGCAGAATACAGCATACAACCAGGGCTAAAAGAACTAGGATTATTAATACTGTAACCCCTATCTGGGAGAGCATCTTTTGCCACCCATCCAGCTGAAATATTGATCCCATGGGTCTGTAATACCTGAGTTCTTCAACTCCAATGACAGATCTTCTCATTTCTTTATAGCTAGAGTAACCTTACCATTTGGGCCAGTATTGTTAGGAATGTAGGTGCAACAGGTTCCCGTTTTCTTTATCATCTTACAGACGCCTCCTTTCTCAACTAACACCATGTCAAAGGCCATCCGGTTCTCAAATGTCATATAGGAAGTGGGGGCTAACTGGTCAGCTATTCCCTAGAAGGCATCTCTGGTGTAATTTACAAATATCTGTTGGTTGTAGTATATGTAATTAATCCAATCTACATTCTTGTTGACAGTTATTATGGGGATCAAAGACTAAAAAAAACAGCTTTTACCTGGCTTTGAATTGATCAGGGAACCCCTATGGCATCTATGTACACGTGAGGGTCAAAGCTTCCGGAGGGAGCCGCTCACGAGCCTCCTCTGGCTGGGTGTGTCAAGGTATAAGTTACATTGCCAGGGAACTGGAGGACAGGAGACTATGTTACAGTAATCAAAGATATAAAGGTGGCCACGTGTGTTTTGAAGAGTTATACTAGAATGTGTTGAATAACTTGTCATTTTGTGTAATGGCTACCTGTTGAGCCCCTACTAACCCCAACAGGAAAAGGATATACAACACCATCATTGTGGTGTTGTCAGGATCTTGTCTTCGGGAGATGGAGTTTTCTTGCAGTGGGAGGCGTGTATCCAGGTGCTTTTACATTCTAGCTTTACTGATGTAGCTGTGGTAGGCAAAACTTGAAATGGACCATCATATCTTGGCTCAAGGGAGTGCTTCCTCACAAACTTCTTTACTAGCACCCAATCTCCTGGCTGTAGTTAGTTGGTGTGTTCTTGTATCTACTTTAGGATCTGGAATGGAAGAAAATACTCGAGAATGGATATTAGTTAATGCTCTAGAGAAATGTGTGACATAGCTAGTTAACACATCAGATTGTAACTGCTGTGGGAAATAACAGCCAAGTCTGGGGGCTGAACCACACAAAATGTCATAAGGGGACAGAGCATGTTTCCCTAGAGCAGTGTTTCTCAACTCCAGTCCTCAAGGCACCCCAACAGGTCATGTTTTCAGGCTCTCCATTGTTTTGCACAGGTGATTTGATCATTTTAACTGCTTTAGTAATTCCCACAGCTGTTTCATCTGAGGGAAATCCTGAAAACATGACCTGTTGGGGCGCCTTGAGGACTGGAGTTGAGAAACACTGCCTTAGAGTCCCATTAATCCTTTCTACCTTCCTGCTGCTTTGAGGGTGGTATGGGGTGTGTAGAGCTAACTGAACTCCCAGTGCTGCCCAAATCTCTTTTTGTAAGGGTTGCTGTGAAGGCTGGGCCCTGATCGCTCTCTATCATCTCTGGAACCCCAAATCTACATACTAGCTCGCTCAGTAGTTTTAGCCGTGGTCTTGGCTGTCATGTTTGTAACAGCTTCTGGCCAGCCGGAGAACATGTCCACCATCACTAGGGCATATTCATATTGGCCACTTTTTGGCATCTGTATATGATCAATCTGTATCCTCTGGAATGGATAGAAAGGTTTCGCCAAATGCTTCTGCGGTGTCTTCTCTGTTCTCCCCGGGTTGCATTTTGCACTTACTGCACATGAGGCACAGTAATTCCTGGTTAGGGTGGTTATCCCTGGGGCTCGGTAATACTTGCTGATCGGTGAATTCATTAAGTCCTTAGAGAGATGTGCAGGTCCCTGTGCCCATTGGACAACTGCTAGATACATATATTTTGGTAAACAGGTTTTCCCTCTCATCAGATATAGATCTCTATCGTATTCTGCTCCTTTTATTGATCCATTCTGAATGTTCTTCTGAGTGAGCTGCATTTTGCATAGAGGTTAGGTATTGCCTGTCAGATGGCACATGGACTGCCACAGGCATCTGCCCTAAAGATTTACTCTCCTCTTCGGCAACTTCAGCCGTTTTCCGTTGGTCTTTCGCTGCTTGTTTGGCAGCTATATCCACCAGGTGGTTCCCTCTGGCTTCTTGAGACTTCAGTTTGCCATGTGCTTTAACCTTCAAGACAGCCACTTTGTCAGGCAGGAGTAGTGCATCCATTAACTCTTTGATGGCTGGGCCGTGTTTCAGAAATCCTCTAGCCCTCCAGATGACACCAAAGTCATGAGCCACTCCCAGGGCGTACCTTGAGTCTGTGTAAATGTTGGCTCTTTTACCTTCTGCTATCTTACATGCTGTTGTGAGGGCTTGGAGCTCTGCTTCCTGAGCAGATACAGTTGGTGGTAATGCTCCTGCTTAAAGAAGTTCAAATTCAGAGGTCATAGCATAACCTGTGTGGTACTTGCCTCCTTCATCTGCATATCTGGAGCCATCCACAAAAAGTGTGTAGTCAGGGTTTTCCAGAGGAGTTTCACTCACTGTAGGTAAGTGTGGTTTCCATGCACATCATTTCAAGGCAGTCATGTGGAGCAGTACAGGGGTCTTTTTCTTCATCATCTCCTTCTTGTCCCCCCTCGAAAAACGGCAGAAGCGTGGCTGGGTTGAGAGTAAGACACATTTGGAGGGTCACATTGTCTGGAAGGAGGAGGGAGATATGTAACCGAAGATGTCTGGTGGTGGACAGATGGCGGGGTTTTGCACCTGATTCAGGATGGCGGCAATGTCATGCGGTGCCAGAAGAAGCAGGTGGTGTGCTAGAACGAGGTCAGAAGTTTTGTCCAGCAGTGCTTGGGCAGCAAAGACAGCTCTTAAACAGGAAGGGTCACCCCTAGCCACGGGGTCTAAACTGCATGAATAGTACCCAATGGGTCTAGTTCGGCCTCCATGTGATTGAGCTAGGACCCCTGTGGCTTGGCCATTTCTTTCTGACACAAACAGTTTAAAGGGTATTCCATAATCTGGGAGGCCCAAAGCGGGAGCTGTAGATATTGCTTCAGCAGAAAGAAAATGTTCAGGGCCTCGCTTGACAGGGTAAATGGCACAGACTTGAGAGCATCATAGAGCGGTTGCATGAGGATCGATGCATCAGGGATCCACGCGTGCAGTAAGCCAGGTCCACTACAGTGAAGTACTCAGCCGTTGGAGGTATACCTGATAATAAGGTATGTGGATTTGGCACAATTGGGGTGTCCAACACTGTGGCTTCGTTAACTGCTCGGAGGTCTTGGACCATTCTGTATTTTTCTGGTTCTCCTCTTGGGGTCTGTTTCTTCACTGGGAACAAGGGTGTATTGCATTCCGAAGTACAGGGTATCAGAGCGCCATTAGACACGAGTGTCTCGACCTGTCTTGAGATGGCTGCGGATTGAGCAGGCTTCAAGGGGTATTGTGGTTTCTGGGGCAATGATGCTCCCTCTTTCAGCTTGACTAAAATTGGTGGCACTTTCAGTTGACCGATGTCTTCCGGTCCCGTGGACCATAGGCATGCAGGAATTCTGTCAAGTACTTCCTGTGGAATGTAACTTGGAGTTATTGCTTCATGAAGTATCATCATGAGAGGCAGAGAACACAAAGCAGATGAGTCTTCTAAGGATGGGGGGGAGTATGTAGCTTCACTCCTCCAGGCGTGAAAATGATTGAGGCCTGTAGTCTGGACAGCACATCAGCTCCCAGCAAATTCATGGGACAGGTAGAGGACACTGTCATAAGGGGTGACACAGGTTTGCCCATTTCCTAGCGAGAGTTTGGGGTGTGGTGGTGGGTGAGTATAGGTGGGGTCTCTTCATCATGGGCTACCATGAGGGGCGTTTGGTTTTCTATACCTCTGGCCACCAAATGTAGATTGGACATCTTTATAGAGCGGTATTCGGGGCGAGCCACCATTAGACCTTTTCTGGTATCCTCTGAGGCAAAAGCAGTTGATAACGTGTGTGTGTGCGCCATTTCATAGTGAAAGAAGCCCAGATCCTCAAAGGCCTTGGTGAGTCTGGCATGATACTTCTCCAGACTCCCCTTTATCTTGGGTAATATCTTGGATTGTGGTAGTCTGATCCGCCAGTTTCTTCTTTGCCCATTTGTGGAGTTGGGCGCAGAACTCCACTCCCGAGGAATAGGAAGTGGCACTTGTCAAGCAGGTATCATTGAAGGCCGCCTGCATGGCTGGCCAAAAGACATGTCCTGCTTTAATTTGGCATAAGCTGATCAAATCTCTCCACGCAGCTGAGTAAGTTTCTTGTATCTGCACCATCCGGCGGTAGAAGGGCATTGGTTGTTTCTCTGGGTCAGGTAGACTTGTCACTAAGGCCGCTGCTTGTGATGGGGTAAAAGCGACATACATCACCGGTGCCCCTTCTGGCAACTGAGATTGTTGTTGGAACGGGGGCTGACAAGGGGTACTGTTCTTTATGGTTGCCAGCATATGTTCGAGATTCTCTCTGAACTGTGAGTCTAGAGCCGGATTGGGGGTTAAATCAGCGGGGGGGCCTTGCTGCTTGCTGGTGGTCTTCCCACTCGGATGCTTCTTCATCATTTTAATATATCCGGCCTGTGAAGGGGGCACTTCCGTATTGGGGAAGACAGTGTGGTAGGAGCCATACTGGTTTAAAACAAATCCCGTAGGGGGGGAGGGTTGGAAACATCAGGGTTGTGGTAAACATACAAAACAATCTCCATCTGTCTTCAACTCCTCCTCCTATCCATCCTTCGGCATGTAAAGCTTTGGCAACTTTAAACCAAGATTCCGCTACATCCAGTAAGTTATTATCAGACTGAACGCCCCTTTGTTCTCTTATCAGCAAACACCAAGTCTCTGGCTGTAACCTAGCGACCTTATCTTTCAAGTCTTATACCTTCGCTATTCTCGCTATTCTCGAGACATTTTAACTGTTTGAGAACCTGCTTTCCTCTTCACAATATCACATGCTAGCATGCCCTTGTCTGGCTTAGTAACTTTGTGACCCATCCTGCCCCCCTTCTTCTGGTGCACCTAGCTCGTATCCAAGCTGGCTCACTCTCCCCTGCTCCTCCACAGCCGTGTCAGCAGGCGGTTTGAGGGGGGGGGGGAGAGTGCAGGCAGCCTAGAGGTAGATATCCCTCCTCCACTGCTTTCTGTTCTATTTCTTCAAGGGACTGCCCAAACCCCCCTCTTACTGGGTAATGTATGTTTAATCTAAAAACCAACACATCAGGGGTGAAGGGGAACAGCGGCTTGTGGCCCAATTGTTCCTTCAGGTAGCCGCCTTCTTTTACTTTCACCAGTCCCCCAACCCCGTTGATTTATGCCAAACAGTAATCCACAAACACACTGAGAACAGGACATCACACCACCTGCATGCAGCCTCTGGCACCGCAAAACCTTAGCAGCTGAACTACGCCCTCAGGGGTTAACCATTTCTGCAGGGGCCGACAGCTCACCTGAACCAGAACACGGTACACAGTAACTCCTGAGTAACCTTATTGCAAAGCTACACCGTCCGTTAGACGGGCAGACAGCTCACCTCTGGACACGTCCCGTCTTCTCAGGGGCAAACAGCTCACCTGGGTCAGGGTACTCAATTGCAACAACCTTTCAGTCTGCCAAGGAGTTGCAATGCTTAGGACAACAGACACTGAACATACAAACACCAAACAAATACAGTCAGTAGAGATCCAATAGCAGGTTTGTTAAAACAGCCCCAGGTGAGATATAAAAATTACCTGCCTCTTAGTTTGCCTCTAGAAGCCGACAAAGCCAGCTGCCAACCCAGACAGAACGAATTTTTACAGTGGTAAGTATATAAGTACTTACCGTACCCAGGGGTGCGCAAGTCCCTGTATTCAGTCAGTCCCGATTGGCCACTCAGCCCTTAGGTTGTGGACTTCCTTCGATCAAAAACCTGGAGCCCCGCGTTGGGTGCCAGTTGTAATGGTCGTTTAACCACAAAGGGGTTAATATGGATTCTACTGCCGTTCCGAATTGTAAAGTTTAGATAATATTGCATGCATGCTGAAAGTAAGACTCCGACACATCTGTTCAGGTCCGTTACTTCCTTTATCTAATGTTTTATTACAGGCAGTACTAAACTTTTTACACATAGCATGATACGTCACTATTATGGTAATGTAAACCTGCAAACCACATCTGATTGGCTGAAATACAGGAAGAGTACAAAAATGTGATGATCGAGCTTGGTTGTCCCTCTGATCTGTCTTAATTTCCGCATTCCAAAGATGTGTGGGAAAAGGGGGCATCTGCCATTTTCTGGCTTCTCCAGTCTTTTCGGTGGGAGGGGTTGTATTAGAGACTGATTTGAGTAAGGAAGAATTACAGCAGTGGTGTACATGAAAAAGCAATATAGACTTTATAGTAAAGATGCATAGAGAATAGACATTTTCTAGTTTAACATTATGCTCATCACATTCCTTCACAGGGTCACGCCCCATTTCCACCCCCCCTACCACACAGGTCCCAGAAGACAGCGGGGATTAGTTAGGTTTCGCTAATGAAATAATCAAAGTGTTTAAAAAGAATAGTCACCAAGAACCAAAAATGGTAAAATTATAATTAATATGATATATGAACAATTAATGAAGAAAAGTGTTGCAAAACACACAAAAACCTATTATGCATGTGATGTATAAATTAGGTAATAAAAAATGTATAAGTGAAAAGAATCTGAGTGAAAAAAGGAAAACCGAAAACGAATGCAATATCTCAAAATATATAAATGAATATAATATTTCAAAAACACACTAGATGTAAGGTGGAAATATGATAATAATAAAAAGGGTTGATAAATGAAAAAGAGGGGGGAAAAAAAATTATTGCACAATTTCAAGTGAAATGAAATATACAAAGGAAATATAATTATAAATAAATTGAAAAAATTAGTCCATTCAAAAAAGCTTTTTTTTTTTTTTTTAATAAGGGGGAAAAAAAGGGTCCCAAAAAATATGGATTTTCAAAAGAAGACAAAGTTGATGTGAAGAAAAGATGATATAAACCAGTCTTCCCAAGGAGATCGTGATCACTTCAGATATTGACATCCTGGTGAATAGTAATCTGCTTACCAGATTGCCATGACTGTGATGAACAGTCTCACGGCCAATCCCCAGTTGATGTCCTGTTAGTTTTTGTTTTTTTCTTTGTTCTTTGTACTGAACTTATGGTATTAGCAGCTTTCTTTTTTTTTACTTCATATTTTTATCACTGTTTATTATCATATAGCGCAGCGTTAGCCCTAGGGCTTTCTTTCTCTCATTAGTTAGGTTGCGCAACCGGGAAGTGAAGCCACTTCCTGATTCCCTCACGGAGGATGGCGGCGGGCGCAGCCGAGAGGCAAGTGATTGCTCGGCTGCCGACATTGTGGGCACCCTGGACAGGTAAGTGTCCATTTATTAAAAGTCAGCAGCTGCAGTATTTGTAGCTGCTGGCTTTTAATATAAATAAATAAATAAATATAAATATATATATATTTTAGGCGGACCATAAAGTGATGTAAAAAGCCTTGTTTAAAAAAAAAAATGTTTTTATACTTGCCTTCTCTGTGCAGTTGTTTGGCACAGAGCAGCACTGATCCGCCTCTTCTTGAGTCCCACGCCGGCACTCCTGGCAGGGTGCCTACATAGCAGGTAACTTTCTTTTGGAGCACCCAAGCAGGCACGTTGCTGAACTGTGCCTCTGTGTGGCCATTCACATACGGAGGCTTAGCCCTGCCCCTCCGGCTCAAAATTGCCTTTTGGCAGCAGCGGGAGCTGCCAATGAGCCAATCGGGAGTGCGAGTCCATGGAGAGACAAGGCTCTCGTGGACATCGGGTTTAGGTATGGGGGTTGGGGGCTACACACAAGGTTTTTTACCTTCATGCAAAGAATGCATGAAGGTAAAAATCCTTGTGCCTTTAAAAACGGAAACATTTTGTATGCAATATGACCAACGTGACTGACTTCTGTTTCTCTGCACAATCTAGTCTGCACTGCTCTAATTGCTTTCCTTCTTGTGCTATATGGTAAAATTTTGTTGCTAGAGAATAATGCTCAAACAGAGTACCTTGTTCACTCCAGCAATATGATTTACCAGCTGAGTGTATGGTTGTGGGTAATCACTGTGTACTGGGCCATGTAGGTAATATCTACAAAACAAAACCAAAGAAGTTCCCAGCTCACCTTACTGACCAGCCTGCAACCAACCAAATTATCCTGTCTGTTTTTAAGGCATCCGGTCAGTTTTCTCTTTTGGTCATGGACGGACACAGCTTCCTTCTTGACAAAGTGGGTATTAGCCTTCATTCAGGAGTGACCTAGGCAGAATGTGTTAAACAACATCAAAGCTGAACGGCCCCGCCCAGGGGGCGGGCCTACTGGCGATATCCCCTCACCATGCACTCAGCAGCTCAGTTTTTTTTTTCCTGCCTAGCAAAAGGGAAAGACATGGCTCCCTTCGGGCCCATAGGCCTGGAGGTTTATTTCTAATTTTAATTCTATTTTTTGTTCCTGTGATCAACTGCCAACTGGGTGACAGGCTGGATCCCAGATCCTTGTAGTCCCCCCAGTTTCGGCCATCGAGCGTGTGCCGACCGTAGCTACGTGCTGGGTCATCCACGACATGCCCGTCGCTCTACGGGTGGCCGGTGAGCTACACGCTTCGGGGCACGCATATGACCGGTCTATACGGCCGAGTCGCAGCGTGCTGGGCCGGCAGTCACCTCCGTAACCGCGCGGAAGATGGACTGTCTGAGATGCTTCCAGCATAATGCTTCGGCAGGAGGACATAGCTGGACATTCCCGGGGAGGTTGAGTAGGGGGTTCCATCCTTCCTTTCCTCCATTCCCTCCTCCCTGGGCTCTGTGAGCTAGGCTGGGGGGACTCCATCTATGGCGGGAACTGCGCTGTACGTCCGCTTAGGGGGTGCTAGTGGGCTGCCATTAAGAGTGTCAGTTTGCTTACCTGTGTGTTTCTCCCTCCATGCTTTCGGCAGCCATTTTTTTGTGGTACACGCCTGTTTTGGCCTTTATCTGAGGTTTGGTGGCCATTTACTTGTGGTCCGCGCCGTTTACAGCACGGCTGCTTGGCGGCCATTTTGTGGGGGTCTTTTGGCCTCTAGTGTGCATTTGAACAGCGCGAATCTACAGATACACGATGCGGAGGGTCAGACTGACACAGGCGGCTGTAGAGAAAGCATCTCAAGCAGGACGGACGGCAGCTGTGTGGTGACCGTTCTAGGGTGGTGAGTCCTCTGGGGGTGGGGAGCCCCTCGTCTCTGGCAACTAGGAGGGTGGGCTGTTGGTACTTTGACTGGAGTCCTTGTGTCAGGTGCGTGGGTCAGCATGGCATCAGAAGCAGACGCTTCTCCCCCTGATACACCTGAATTGGCATCTGGTGCCCCTGCACCCGCTGTGTCCGTAGACGCTATGTCGGCGACCTGGAGGCTTTTGTTTCCAAGGTTGAAGCGACACGGGGGGGGGGGTAAAAAGCACCCCCCTCCCCCCGCCATCTTCTGGAGACAACTCTGATGCGGAGCGGTGCCCAGCTATGGCTCATGGCCCTGGTTCTGACGTGTCAGAGGATGCGGACCGTGGCCGGTCGGAAAGTGAGGATGACTTCGGGTCAGCACGCAAAAAGGCTCTGGTAGGTGACCTTATCACCGCAGTGCGGGATACTCTAAAGATAGAGGAGCCGGTGGAAACGGCAGAGGCGTCGGTCCCTTTTCGGGTTTCGTAAGCCGACCCGCGCTGCTAAGGTGTTTCCTTGTACGTCTTATCTAGACAAGCTTTTATACAAGGAGTGGGACAAACCACAGAGGGGTTTTTTCGGTCCCTAAAAGTTTGGTGGTGCGTTACCCTTTTGAGGAGAGTTTCCTGAAAAAATTGACCTCTCCTCCGATAGTGGACCCTCCTGTGTCCAGATTAAACAAGGTAACCACAATTCCAGTGGAAGGGGCTCCTGCTTTCAATGACCCTGCGGACAGCAAGGCTGAAGCGGTCACCCGCTACCTATACATGGTGGTGGGCTCGGCTGTGTGCCCAACGATGGTTGGGGCCCTGGTGTCTCAGACACTCACTGAATGGGCAAAAATGCTGCACCATGGGTTAAAAGCACGCGAGGCTCCCGCAGACGAGGTGGCTATGGCTGACCAGTTGGTACAGGGCCTTAAATTTGTCTGCGAGTCAGCCTTGGACACTATTCCTCTGCTGTCCAGAGCCTCAAGCTATGCGGTGGTGTTACGCCGTCTGCTCTGGCTAAAGTGTTGGTCTGCGGACCAATCTTCCAAGAAGGTCCTGATGGATTTGCCCTGTAAGGGCGACAGACTTTTTGGAGCATCCCTGGATGACATTATTAAAGATGCCACAGGAGGTAGGAGCACGCTGCTCCCACAATCCAAAAAGGGTAAGGAGCCACGCCGTAGGCAAGGGCCCTCCTTCACCGCACACAAGCGTTTTTTTCGTCCGCCCAGTGCGGCAGGTAAGAGACCCCAGGCCAATAAAGCGCCTTCTGAGGGACAGAAGTGTCCCTGGTTTCGCAAGCCCAACAAGCCTGCGAACAAATCTGCATCCGCATGAAGGTCTGCCCCCGCCCATCTCTCGGGTAGGGGGCGGCTTTGCAACTCGGTGGACATCTCTGATCCCCGACCGGTGGGTTTGCAATGTGGTTTCCGCAGGGTACAAGATAGAGTATTTCTCTCTTGCCCACCGAACAGATTTTTTCCCTCCAGCTTCAGCCAACTCGTCGGACAGCCCTGTTTGGGGCAGTTCAGGATCTACTGGTACGCGGAGTGATCATTCCTGTCCCAGTACAGGAGCGGTTTCAGGGGTTTTACTCAAATCTGTTTGTAGTACCAAAGAAGGAGGGGGTTCGTCCAATCCTGGATCTCAGGGCCCTCAATTGCTGTACAAAGATTCCGCATGGAGTCGGTTCGCTCTGTTGTCGCTGCCCTCCATCTGGGGGATTTTCTGGTATCCTTAGACATCAAGGACGCATACTTGCATGTCCCCAGATGCACCAGGCATCAGAGATGTCTGCGCTTTGCGGTCGGGAAAAACCACTACCAAGTTGTGGCTCTCCCCTTTGGCCTGGCATCGGCACCGAGGGTGTTCCCCAAAGTGCTCGCCCCGATTCTGGCCCTACTAAGACAGCGTGGCATCGCTATTGTGAGCTACTTGTACGATCTTCTTCTGAGGACCACTTCAAGCTCAGAATCAGAGGTGAGCATGTCTATAACCTGTCAGACCCTCTGAGACTTTGGTTGGGTGCTGAATACTCAGAAGTCAGTATTGGTGCCGACTCAACGTCTAATATATCTGGGGTTAATTCTGGAATCCTCAGAGGCAAAGGTTTTCCTCCCTGTGGGAAGGTTGCAGACCCTTCGGGCTGCGGTGCGGCAAAGATGGTCGTCACCCCGCTTTTGCATGCATTGGGCCTCATGGTAGCCTCCTTCGAGGCGGTACCATATGCTCAATTCCACACTCGAGTGTTGCATAAGGAAATTATATCCAGATAGGGCAAGTGCCCATCGTCCCTGGATTGTCAAATCCAGGTGAGCCACCTAGTCAAAACCTCTCTAGTTTGGTGGCTGACATCACCGGCACTTCTGTCCGGGAAGTCGTTCCTTCCTTTTCACTGGATGGTGGTCACGACGGACGCCAGCCTTACCGGTTGGGGGGGAGTCTGGGGTGTTCAGTCGACCCAGGGTTGCTGGACTCCAGAGGAATCCCGCCTGCCGATCAATGTCCTGGATCTCCGGGTGATCAGGCTGTGCCTCTCCACGTGGTCTCAGAGGCTACAGGGGCGTCCAGACAGGATCCAGTCGGACAATGCCACAGCGGTGGCGTATGTCAACCATCAGGGAGGAACAAGAAGCTTGGCTGCAGCATCAGAGGTCGCTCACATCCTAAGGTGGGTAGAAAGGAGCGTACCGGCCCTGTCGGCCGTATACATTCCGGGTGTAGAAAGCTGGCAGGCAGACTTCCTGAGTCGCCAGATGCTGGACCAAGGAGAATGGTCTCTACACCCGGATGTGTTTCAGCTCCTTTTCCAAAGATGGGGCGAGCCATACGTAGCTCTCCTGGCTTCTCGACTCAATCGGCAGGTATTGAGGTTTGTAGCCAGGTCAAGAGACCCATGGGCACACGCAACAGATGCATTAGTGGCACCGTGGAGTCAGTATCGGCTAATCTATGCCTTCCCTCCTCTGAAGCTCCTTCATCATCTGTTTCGCAGAGTGGAGGCAGAGGGGATTCCAATGGTCCCAATTGCTCTGGGTTGGCCTTGGCGTCCCTGGTAGGCCAACCTAGTGCGCCTAGTAGCAGACGTCCCTTGACGTCTACCGCTACGAGAGGACCTGCTGTTGCAAGGTCCCATACGCCATCCTGCTTTACAGTCACTGGCTTTAATGGCATGGCTATTGAAAGCCAGGTAATAAGGGACCGGGGCCTGTCGGATTCAGTGGTTTCTACCATGAGGAGGGCTCGGAAGTTATCCTCTAGGAAAATTTACCATCGCACTTGGAAGGCCTACATATCCATTTGTGAGGAAATGAGGCGGAATCCGCGTACTTATTTGGTTTCCAGAGCCCTGCTGTTCTTACAGCGTGGGGCGGACCAAAAGCTTACTTTAAGTACGATTAGGGGCAGATATCTGCCCTGGCTGTCTTTGTTCAACGACCCCTGGTGGCTCACGCTCTAGTGAGAACGTTTGTACAGGGGGTTCGGCGTGTGGCCCCTCCGGTCCGTCCTCCACGGGACTTTAATCTGGTCCTCTCAGTGCTTCAGAAGCCACCGTTTGAGAACATTAGGGAAATTCCCTTGTTAACACCTTCTCAGAAAGTGGTCTTTTTGGTGGTTGTTACGTCAGTAGACGGGTTCTGAGCTGGCAGCCTTGTCATGCAAGGCTCCCTATTTGGTCTTCCACAAAGATAAGGTGGTGCTGCGTCCGTAGCCTTCGTTTCTGCCTTCCATCTCAATGAGGACATTGTACTTCCATCCTTGTGTCCTGGTCCGTCGAATCCTAAGGAGTCGGCGTTGCATTCCTTGGACGTTGTCCGAGCTCAGAGTATACTTGTCTGTTACTGCTCCATTCCGCAGTTCAGACTCACTGTTTGTTTTGGTGGCTGGTCTTAAGAGGGCCTGGCGGTCTTGTCAGCCACCATATCGAGGTGGATCCAACAGATCGTGATTCAGGCTTACGCCATAAAGGGTCGGGTGCCTCCCTTTCCTGTCATGGCGCATTCGACCAGGGCAATAGGTGCCTCTTGGGCTTTCCGACATCAAGCGTCTGTTTCCCAGGTGTGTAAGGCGGCGACCTGGTCGTCCGTGCACACTTTCACTAAATTTTACAAGGTTGATGTAAGTGCATCTTTCGGATGCTTCTTTCGGCCGCAAAGTTTTGCAGGCGGCTGTTTAGAGTTGCAACTCCTCAGTTGAGGAGCTCTGTTTTTGGGTGAAATTTGTTTTAAGGCTGTTCCCACCCCTCGTTTTTGACACTGCTTTGGGATGTCCCACTTTGTCAAGAAGGAAGCTGTGTCCGTCCATGAACGAAAGAGAAAATAGGATTTTTGTACTCACCGTAAAATCCTTTTCTCTGAGGTCATGGACGGACACAGCACCCACCCCTCCTTTTTGAGTTTGTACTGCTTTTTGATCAACTGAGCTGCTGAGTGCAGGGTGAGGGGGATATAGTCAGTAGGACCGTCCCCTGGGCGGGGCTGTTCAGCTTTGATGTTTAACACATTCTGCCTAGGTCACTCCTGAATGAAGGCTAATACCCACTTTGTCAAGAAGGAAGCTGTGTCCGTCCATGAACTCAGAGAAAAGGATTTTACGGTGAGTACAAAAATCCTATTTTTTTTTATGGCGTCATATGCTACCTCTCTAGGGAATAGTTTCCTGCTCATCTAGAGAATAGTACCAATAAAATATGCAGTGCTACCTTTTCCTAAACTCAATTCACAGAAAAAGCTTTCAATAATTGATAGTATTAATATACAGCTTTTTCACTCTTTTTTTTTTTTTTTTTTAAATGAGGGCGAAACGAAGGCAAAAAAATCACAATAAAGTATTTTATTGTGTAAAGCACATCTCAAATTTCAAATATGAACTGTTAAATAACCAAAATACTGTGAACAATCCACAACTATATGTGCAAAACAAAATAATAAAGTCCCAATCCAGCTGAGCCGACGAGGTGTACATATCCCTTTAAATTACACACTGTGAAGTACAGCCTGATCACCAGTGTCACGCCACCCTTCTCACTGTCATAATATGACCTCTACACAGAAATGAGGCCTAACAAGCATGTATCTCCACAGGAATGAAATACTGCTCAGTCATCCAGATCAAGAGTTAATTTTTGGTCTTCCAGAACAAAGATTGCTCTACTTAATATTCCTCACCACATATGAAAGAGAAAAAAACTCTCCTAGTGCTTTCTGAATGCTTTATTCAGTAATAATAAGGATTAAAAACAATCATAAATTCTTAAATGTATCTGGCAGGGAAGGAGCCCTCGTCTGGCTCTTCATACTTTACAGAGACCTAAGTGGCTGGGAGGCCTAGGCGTCCCAGATATACGCAAGTACTATGAGGCTATCGCCCTTCAACTGATATTAGACTGGCATCATGGGGTATCCACTAAGGTTTGGGTATCCTTACAAAAATTCTTGGCAGGCCGCAATCTATCTCATGTCCCCTGGCTTCCCCAGGCACATAAGGGTCTGTCGATGTATGTCTCCCCAACGACTGCCCATGCTTTAAAGTTATGGGATACTTTGAATAACTCAGGACAACTTGCTCCCCCTTTTTCCCCCGCTGGCATCCCTAAGAGGCTTCCCCTGGTTTTCCCCGGGGAAACACCCGTCTTTCTTTCGTTCTTGGACATCAGATGGAGAGTTGAGATGCGGCAGGTTCTTTCACGATCAGGGACTGCTCCCATTGGAGGAACTTAGAGCCCAGTATGGTGGATTTCCGATGAATGGCTGGAGACATGGACAGCTTCAGCACTTTGCACGTGGTTTACAACACGCCATATGTTCTCCTACGTCCTCCACCCCCTTTGAGAGGCTGTGCATGTCTTCCAGTTCAATCCCGCACTCTATATCTGTCCTCTACGAACGACTACAAAGACGGGGACCCCCCCGGGAGGCCCGCCTACATTCGGGAGTGGGAAAAGGACCTGCAATACAAATTTACTGATACTCAACTTGACCAATTATACCGCCTCACTCATTCCAGCTCTGTTGACACGAAAATGCAGGAAAACGGTTTTAAGGTACTGACTAGGTGGTACAGGGTCCCCACCAGGCTCAAACAAATTTACCCGATGTCCTCAGATGCTTGCTGGCGGGAATGTGGCCATAGAGGTTCCTTTCTGCATATATGGTGGGACTGTCCTAAGTTACGCCCTTTCTGGCAAGATATTAGATCCCAAGTTAAAGTTATACTGGACATAGACCTCCCTGACTTTCCAATGGGCTTCCTCCTGCATGTCCCCGCCATTCCTCTCGGCCTTTACCTAAAATCGGTACTGCCTCATCTTTTGAATGCGGCTAGGAGATTGAGTCCCGTTTATTGGAAGAATAACCAAATCCCAAGTCGCTCGGACTGGGTCCGGTTAGTGAATAATATTAAGGCCGCGGAGGAGTGGATGGCGAGATGCAGGGACAAGTATGACAAATGGAATAGTATTTGGGCCACATGGATTCACTATGTTGAGGGGGATGCTACTGACTCACGTCCAACAGAACGGTCTCCAGCAGGAGTGGAGTGATTATCAAAATGATTTTTGATCCGATGTACATATTTGAATTTCCTGCTGCAGGTATGCTCACATAATTTGCATGAGTACACCATTCTTCGTTTGTTTCTTTTTCCCTTTCCCCTTTTTTGTTTTTGTTCGCCTGTCCGACTTGGTGATATCTACACATAATTGTCTCCTGTGTCTGACAGAGTGATTGGGGACACCCTAATAATGATAGGATTCATATGTTTTCCTGACCACGTAACTGACGCCTCCGTCTCTTATATCCTCTTTGTTGGATGGCCAATCAGGCCTATTGTTTTGTATACTGCATGGATACACGGTTGGACAGTTCTGTATGTATTTTGTCATATTTGACTGTTATGTCACAAAAGAAAAAGCTTTCTATAAATAAAGATTATATAAAAAACAAAAAAAACAATCATAAGCAGAGTAGTAAAAAAATAAAAAATCCAATATATGTGAGCCAAATTGATGTCACTAATCGACAAGCTCAAACCTACTCTCATGGACTTCAAGCACCCATTAGCATGATGGAGTCAAGATTCATTGAAGAAGTCCCTCTGCAGGACGATATGCGACAAGGTGGTGGGGGGGAAGGGAGAAGAGTCTGATTTTTAAAGGAGTTGTAAAGGCTTGTAGATTTTCATCTTAATGCATTCGATGCATTAAGGTGAAAAACCTGTGCTGCAGCTGCCACCCCCTCTTTCTTACCTGAATCCTATCATTCCAACGATAGAAAAGGGGATCTGGTCTGATGCAACCACTCAAACACCTCCATCCCTAAACAATGAACAGAAAAGCAAAAAATGCATGTCGCCCTGGGACTTTGAGTGAGGTGAGAGAGTTAGGCACATGCTCACACAGATGCATAATAAAAACAATTTATTAGTAACAGATGCTGTAGAAACAAAATGGAGACAACAATGATTGTGCGTCACCCGGCATGGTAGCCAATGTAAAACATCATAAGTACAGATAATTGTGAATACATAGCAAATATAATACATCCTTGAACAATATGATGACAAATGATAGCTGAGCCAGTGGATACATGCACATAGACAAGGTTACTTGAACAAATATTGTTGTATTAAAATCATTATAAGAGCTTGTTGGGGAGAGTAAGGTCCTCAACGCATACAGATATACAAAAACGCATCATTGTTCATTGTTTAGGGATGGAGGTGTTTGAGTGGTTGCATCAGACCAGATCCCCTTTTCTCTCCAGTGTCGGGTGGCAAACACCCAATCAGCCCACCAATTTGGTCCGCTGCAATTACTTGGCTACTGCTCACCTATACATCTAGTTCAATTACACCTTCTTTCTAGCCAGATGGGCCAGCACATTGGCAATTTGGGGGTTTTCCTTGGGCTGTTTATTTTTTTTTTTCACATGCCTCTTGCTAGTCTTGTCCTTGATGGTGGTGTTTTTCTGTCCAGCTCGGGGGCTGCGATACGCTAAAGGGAGATTTCCTTGATCTCCTGCTGTCCACGCCTGTCCGGCCGGATGGGCGTGGCCACCAGCGCATCGGCGCCATGTCCATCACACCCACCCACTGACACCTTCGGACGTCAGTTGTGTGCAGGGTTGTGAGGGACATCTTGGATGGATGGGCGGCTTTTGTGCTGCGCACACTCCTCCCGACATGGCGCTGGGGGCGGAGCTTTTGGGTCCCC